>OY776302.1:1851637-2219659 GCA_963675345.1 Trididemnum clinides | reverse complement strand
GTTTGAGTTCACAAGAATACAAAACAATTCAATATTGTCAGTTACACGAGTATTTATGTTGACTAAACATTTTGAAAGCCATAGTAGTACCTAATCCGAGCCTATTTCAGCACAGCGCTGGAAGGTGGCAACAGTAATATATTTGCAGAATTGCAACCATTTCTTTTTATCATATGTATACTCTCAAGAGAATCAAATACTTCAATATGATTATCTTCAAAATTTAAGAGGCCGAATTGTGGAAGCAGATAATAACGGTTTTTGCAAGCTTCTTCGGTCCTCCGTCTGAATGCAAAATAACATTTAATTTGATAGAAACTACACTGTTTCAATTCTATCACAAGAGTCTGTTGCATAAGTTTTTTGGAGTTTTCCGTAACGCGATAAGGAAGTGAAGAAAGATAACTGTCAGTTTGGGTAGCCTTTTCGAAATATGTGGGTAGTTGAGAGTGATTTAAGGAAGTCAATGAATTGGCATTAATAAATGACAAATCCCAGTATTCCTTTTTTAAATCTACATTATAGTATAAAGCGCAACTCTTCCTGTGTGTCTACCTATCTGTTTTAACCTCTCCGAAACTGTTCGGCATACAAACATCAAACTAGGCACGATTGATCACCATTTTAACCCATTCATTACTAGCGTGACCGCATGGTTACGTTTTTCTGGCCTAACTGGAAGTGCTCCAGATTCAACCATGCTTATTTGTTTTTTGAAATGTTATATTAATATAGCTTTGAAAAAAGCTGTTTGAACCATAAGCTTGTGGTGACGTTCTCATCAGTGGCAAAATCGCGTCAAAATGGAAGATCTGGAGCGAGTAAGTGTTTTATGTGGTTAATTTGGACGTTAGGCAATCAAGACGAGCCAATGATAGCGCTAGTATTGTAAAGCACGCCAAAGAAAAATTTCACAATAGCGAAAGTTGGAGAAAGCGCAGCAGGAGGCCAAATGCTGCGATTATCGAAAGAGTTTGAGAGTGCAAACAAACTCTTTCCGTCTGAATAAAATTGGAGCGCCGGGTCTTGATATAAGCAGCCTCCAAGAGATTAAGGTGAAACGAGCTGCGTGCTGTGGTGAGGATTGAAAACCGCTTGTTATCATAATTTAATGTACATTGATCATTTTCTAAAAGATGTTGATCAATGGTTGATCAATAAATACGACGTTGATAAGTTTTTATAGATTTTATTGATATTTATAGCTAGTCGGTAGTGAGTAAAGCGCGTGGGGAAGCGCTGCTGATAACATAGACAATGGTACCGTTTTCCCCCACCCCTACTATGCACCACCGCCATTGTCTTCATCAAAAGTACACTGGTAACGCAGACAACAATATCCTTCACCATCACCTCTTCTTTGCACCACTGCAGTTGTAGTCTTCATCAAAAGTAGTCCTCCCCCTAACCACACGCTCCAAACAACGCTGCCGCCAATAAAAATTTTTCGAAATAGCTTGATGGTTTAGCAAAACCAATTTTTGTACTCACTACCGACTAGCTATAAATATCAATAAAATCTATAAAAACTTATCAACGTCGTATTTATTTACAAAAACTTATTACAATTTAGAATATTTTTACCTTTATGCTTGTAGAATATTGATAATTTGCTTTATTCCAGTTGGTTTTCACACATTTGACGCTTTGCTGCATCGTTGTCACATGATACTTGCACTGAGTCCGACATAACCGTGACATATGCAACCTTTATTCAATCAAATTTTGTTGCGTCACCTCAAAGAGACAAAAACTAAGACAACTAAATGTTTTCAAGTAAAGACTAATGTAACATCAAAGACTAGTGATCTTTCGTGACAATTGAATGCAACAAATATAGTAGATTTATAACTTAAAATAATATAAAAAATGTTTACTAGTTGAAAAATATGAGATGACTCGTTCACAATTTTTGTTTTGCACTCAGAAATATTAGTGCCAAGGCTGTGGTGCGATAACTGACGCCTTAAAATCGACAAAAACTTAAAATTTTGTTTTATTAAGCGCACATTATACGGTAATAATTTCCAAATTTAGTGTTTCATGCAAGATTCAGGCATAAATGTAACAGAATTTTTGATGATTGTATGTTTTGTGTTAAAGCTGTGTGTGTTTGGTTTTTGGTGAAGACGAAAATTCTAATGCACGACCTAATCATAAGTTTAGCTTCATTGTATTAAAAAGTAATTACATGATAATTTTTAACTAATGGCTGTAAGCAGATTGTAAGTTTATAAAAATTTTTTGACATTAAGTGTGGATGTTAACCGTTGCAAGCTTGACGGATATAGTGAAGAAATTAAAATTATTTGGTAAATCTCAACTTTAAGCTTTTTGTCGTATAATAAGATATTTTATAAAAGATGTCGTTTTGCGTCTGGTGAGAAACGTAAACATTTTTAGCTTTGCTGATAAACTTTGTATATTGATTGCAAGTACAAAATTTAAACGCGATGACGAGTGAAAATCTAAAACTATTTGGTATTAAAGTTATGAGTTTAATGTTTAGTGATAGGAACTTGTAAGAACGTTTACAAAAATTTCTACACGTAATTACTTTCAAATAATGTAGCTTTGATTGAAAAGAATGAATTACACTATACAGAATTTTGAAGAATTATCCTAAACGAGTCATTTTTGTCACATCTTTGTGAGTGGTGAAGCAGATAATGATTAGCTTCAGTTTTTTAAACATTTCTTGAGTGTAAAGTGTACATATGAAAAAGTTTTGTTGCATCAAAATGATAAAAGTTCTGAGTTCAGTCTTTGATGAGAGCGAACAGGTAAAGTGTTTGATAGAATTTGCAATAATTTTGTTATGTAAAGGCTTATCAAGATATATAAGTCGTAAGTTTATTATCTATTGGAATATAATAGAGCTAAAATTGGATGCAATTAATTTGGTTAGTTAGAAAGATCAGAACTGTTTAGGTTTAAAGTTAGGCATAGCCCTGTTAGAAATCACGAATTTAGTGTTTGTGAGAATGCTTTGATGAAATTTTAACTATCTAATGTATATAAAAAGTAAGGTTTGTTTTAAAGTATGTAAGTAATAGCAGCATAAAAACACAAGTATAGTGTTTACTCAGTAAAAGATTTCGAAGTTTATGAAGAATTTTTTGAAAATAAGAGGTAGTGAGTTCAGATTTTGTTTATAGGTAGCATTTGTAAGTCAACATTTGGTAAAGAAATTAGGGTAAAGTTCGGAAAATACCTTGTACGTTTATATTATTACGTTTGAACTAGGTCTAGAAGCAATGGAAAATTTGATTGCATAGTGAGAAAATTGTTAGTTTTCAAATAATTGACAGATTTTGTTTTAACATCAACTAGGATAAAACGCTAAAAGCGCAACGTCTAGTAAGAAAGTTAGGTAGAATTTGACAAAAATAAACAAGCACGTCAAAAATTTTGTGTTTATGCAGGTCATATCGATAGCTAATGTCCTAGTTTGCTGAAAAAGAGAGCTGAAAGTCGCTGAGTTTCGTCAGACTTGGTTTGCTTCAGAGTTAAAGATTGTGGCTGAAGCTCTTAAAAACAGCTAAGAGAGCGCATAGAAACAAGTTCAGAGACCTTTTCGTTTATTAATTTTTGCTTTGTAGCCGCCAATACACGAGTATTGAAGTTGTCTTAATGGATCATAAAAAAGATTGTTAGTTAACACTTTTATAAAATTAGATCACTTATAATTGAAAATTTTTGTTTAATAACGTTGCCAGCCATACTATCGTTAGCTTAGGATTATGTAATAAAAAATAAAGGCGACTTAACAATGAAGTTTTTTTTTTGTTTTGTGAATGGATACAACCGATAGCGTGAGGGTTTAAAATGGTGTACAGACGATTTTTTGCTTTGTAAACGCATATAGGTTTTGTAAAGCTTTGGAAGTGTTGGCAAGTTTTTTATCTGTGGTGGTTTATGTCAACATAAAGAAGTTAAAAATTCGATATTAAGTTAAAGTTGAAGCTTTGCAAGAGTTAACAAGTATGACCCATGGTTGATAGCAAGCGCTCTAAAAAAAACTGTGAGTGTGGTTCTTATTTCTTGAAAAGTTGATAAAATATTTGATAAACTCGTGTTTTTTCACTAATAAAATTGATAACAGTTGTAAATTTTGTAAAAAACGTGAGAGTTGAAACTGTAAGCTCACAAATAAACAGACTAAAACCATTCAAGTTCTGACTTGGTAATTTTATATAGAAAAAGTTGTCATGTTTTCAAAATTTTGATCTAAATAATTTCTAACAATCTGGAACTAATCAGTTTTCACACGATGTTATACCTATGTGTTAATGCACTGGACTGCAGGGCGACAATAAAATTACATAATATCATGTTTAGAAAACGGATAATGTTTGGAATCAATCATTTCAGATAATTGTGGAAGTGTTATTTCAGCTGGATAGTGTGGGCGGGGAAAAATATTCCTGCAGAAATACGAAGGTATCTGCTAAAACAAACGGTAAAGTTTTCAAATCCGCGGTTAGGTTGTGATGTTTGGAGCAGCACCGATAACTCAAAAATATTTGATGGAAGTCGAATAAGCTCAAAATGTTAAGGTTTTTATTAAAAGCAGCTAAAAGTTGCATAACGGGGAAAAATTGGTGGTAAAGCGAGATTCGTTTTCAGTGATGTCGGCTCTGACGTATGATATTAAGTTTTATCAGCTTAAAAATAATGTTTGATTTGTCAGCATTAAAACGTTTAGGATTAATACGTTATATTGTGTTAAAATCAAATAATAGCATTCATTGTAACAATATTTAAAAATGAGATTTCCAATCTTTAAAGTTATTTTAACTGAAAAAGACGTCATATATACGTTTCCTCAAAACATCTTTTTAGGTCACCCTTAGTAATCAAAGGCAATTGTTTTGTTTATATACGACTGTGAGAGCATTTTTATGTGTTGTATTTTCCTCACTGTGTGCATCGTTGAAATTGTTGATAACATGATCTACTGTGTGCTTATCGGTTACGTTTGTCTTACGCATTCATGACGTCTCGGTTTCAAACGGGTTATTCTTTAAAAAACTCCCTTGTAACGTCAGTCGATGTAATTATTCTCCACAATTGCAATTCAACCAATCCATTCCTGTTTTCTTATCTGTCACGTGGTTAGCGTGATGCGGTTTTGAGCATAGTTCGTGACGTTTCATCTTTGTTATAAGGGAAATAAAGTTTTGTATCTGACAATGACTATAAAAATTTCTCTAAGACCACAGTCTAACTATTGTGAGAGTAAAGTGCGTAGAAAAGTTGAAAAAATGCAGAAAGTCATAAATCTTGTGAATTAAACACCGACACTATTAACCAATATCAGGAAAAGAAAATGTCAGATACGTATTATAAGACGTGTGGTAAGAACAGTGTTTGAGAAAAGAAGACATTCAACAAGTAAAACTATGCTGGTGGATGAAATCGAAAGTACAAAAATGAAGAGAAGTGTCGGAATGATGTGATAAGAAGCCTGTGCCTTGAATGTTTATTTGTAATGTGTTACAAAGAATGAGTAAAATTTAAACATTCAATAATGATAGTTTTGTAATGCCGTATAAATATTGGAAATTCAACGTTCTGCGAATTATTTCAAGCTCCCCGACAAAAGATAAACTTAAATCTCTACCCGTTTTGCTTAAAATAGAACTATTGGTCGGTTGTGTGCTAACCTACAAAATTTTTACTATAAAACGGTTAAATTAAACTAGTCTGGAGGAATAAACTTTGCTTTATTTTGTGACAGGTTGGTAAATGTGTCTTTGAGCAACATTTTTGACTCTTACCTGAGATTTTTAACCTTGAATAATAAGTCTACGGCTTGATCACACGAGCTCTTGCATAATAAGTTTATACAACAACATGCTTACAAGAGTCTTTGAGTGAAAACACTGTCATATAGAATCGAAACTGTTTAAATAAAACTTTTGACTTCGAAGTTGTTTCTTGGTCTGAAATCGTATTGCACGGTGTAGATCAACTCATAATAAGACGATGTTTGGACGTAAATGAAAAAAAATGTGTTTCTATTTAACAATTGTATCTTTTACCGTGTTTTTTGTTTGTTATTGCTAAAGTTTTGTTGATAGGCGCGGCAGTTTATTTTGATGGTCTTTTTGCCGTCTCGTTGTCAAGTGATTTTTTTTCCGCGTTTGTATAAATTTGTAGTTTCGATTGCCAAATAAACTTCCTGAATTGAACAACCTAGAACGCTGGCATTGTAGTTACGTAATGCAAAAACCGCATGAATAGCTAGCTAAATCTTTTATCATAAAAGCGTGTGAACATTATTGGAAACAAATATGCAATAGACAATCTTAACCGTAAAATGTTAAAAACAGCTAGCCTCAAAATTGTATGCTTTGGCTAGTTCTAAGAGCGACGCTACATTTTGCTAACTTTTTCCCACCGCTTTGCTTTAACATCATTTTGTCACATCACAACAAACAATTTTATCAGAATTATGAAACCATTGTGTAATATTATCCCGTATTGGATAATTCTTATGCTATCGCATAAGGTTTGCACCATACCAAACAAACAACTGTATAAAAATTACGTAATCATTGTGTAATAACTTCATATATGGTAAGTCAAATACTATCATAAGGTGTCAAGGTTTGCACCAAACTCTTTAAAATATTCTACATGACAACCACACCATGTTAGGGTTAGAACTAGATTTAGCTTCCTCAGATCTAAAGTTAACTCCCTCCGGCCTTCTTCAGATAAAATTAGTGTCCTTTGACCTGTGGTTCGTTCCTTTAGGACTATAATTAGCTCTCTCAGACCTAGAGTTAGCACCCTTGGATTTAGGTCAGCTCGCAAAAATTAATAGACCTAGGGCTGGATTTCCTGCATAGGGTTAGAATTAGAGTTAGCTTAGAGTTAGAGTCCTACGGTCTGGTTGAAAACAGAATCATGATGGATTGTGTAATAGGGATGCAAGTACATTTTCACAGTTTAGTTAAAAACCGATTTCATCATTGAAATATAGAATCATACCCTGAAAACCACTATATAAATATGTAATAATTAGATCAAGTACCAAATGGTGGTAAGTTTTGCACCAAACTTTTTGAAATACCGTCCACACCGTGTTAATATTAACTCTCTCAGATCTAGAGTTAGATCCCTACGTCCTCCTTCAAATAAAATTAGTGTCCTTAGACCTACGGTTAGCTTTCTTAGAACTTTTTATCATGTAAGCACAATATAGAGAAAAAGATTTGAGCTTGGACAAGTCTGGACAAGACAGAGACAATATATTCTCACCAACAGGTGAATAAAATGTGATCTTTTTACATTATATACTAAAATTTTCTATGGACAAGTCTGGACCAGTCTACACAAAAATTAAAAATAGAATACGTCACGGATTGCGCAAGAGTGATACATTCCCACGGTCTTGTTAAAAACTTACGTCATGGATTGCACAATAGGGATGTAACTGCATTCCCACGGTCTTGTTAAAGCTTACGTCACGGATTGCACAAGAGTGATACATTCCCACGGTCTTGTTAAACACGCCATTGAAATAAGATATCACAACCTGAAAACCGTTAAATCATAAGAATGACATCAAGCTTTTTATCATCGTGTTGGGGTGTACTCTTTCAACTTAGTTCTCTCAGATTTAGAGTTAGCTCCCTTCGACCTCCCTACATAAAACCTAGGGTTAGCTCCCTCCGAACTCCCCCCACATAAAATCTAGGATTAGCTCCTTCGAACTTCTTCAAATAAAATCTAGGGTTAACTCCCTCCGACCTCTTTCAAGTAAAATCTAGGGTTAGCTTCCTTAGAACTATGATTAGCTCACATAGACCTAGAGTTAGCACCCTCAGACCTAGGATTGGCTCTTTTAGAGTTGGTAGACCTAGGGTTGGCTCTCTTAGAGTTAGCACCCTCAGACCTCCATAAAATTAGTGTCTTATGGTTAGCTTCCTCCGACCTCCTGCAAATAAAATTAATACCCTCACAAAAATAGATCTAGGGTAGAGTTAGCGTTAAGGGTTAGGGTTAGGGCTTGGGTTAGAATTAGGGTTAGGGTTAAGACTAGGGTTAGGGTTAGGGTTAAGACTAGGGTTACAACTAGGGCTAGGGTTAGGGTTAGGGTTAAGGTTAAGACTAGGGTTAGGGTTAAGATTAAGACTAGGGTTAGGGTTAGGGTTAGGGTTAGGGTTACAACTAGGGCTAGGGTTAGGGTTAAGGTTAAGACTAGGGTTAGGGTTAAGATTAAGACTAGGGTTAGGGTTAGGGTTAGGGCTAGGGTTACAACTAGGGCTAGGGTTAGGGTTAAGGTTAAGACTAGGGTTAGGGTTAGGGTTAAGGTTAAGACTAGGGTTAGGGATAGGGTTAGGGTTACAACTAGGATTAGGGTTAGGGTTACAACTAGGGTTAGGTTAAGATTAAGACTAGGGTTAGGGTTAGGGTTAAGACTAGGGTTAGGGTTAGGGTTAGGGCTAGGGTTACAACTAGGATTAGGGTTAGGGTTACAACTAGGGTTAGGGTTAGGGTTACAACTAGGGTTAGGGTTAGGGTTACAGGTTAGGGTTAGGGTTAGGGACCAGCACCTCCGCCAGCACCCCTGCCAGCTCCCCCGCCAGCTCCCCCGCTAGCTCCCCCGCAATTGCGACCAAATGAGCCATCCTATACTACTCGCGTGATGGTAAAAATGGTCATCATTTGACAGTAGTAGGACATAATCCGATAGCTTCCGATTGTAATGTTGACCGAGTCAGCGCAGTGCTGGAAAAATTATAATCGCAAAAACCTGTAAACTCACTTTTCAATCAAACATGAAGGCAATTTTCATCAAAAAGTAGGCGATTTTTATCAAAATTGCTAGGATGTTCTTGCAAGTAGCCCAAAAAGTCGCAAGTCGCCAATGAAGATCAAAAGCAGTCCAACTGGCGAAAGTAGCTCCATCTGGCAACACTGATCTGACCACAAAGTACATCAAAGCATTGTCATAAGAAAAAAAAGACGAGCATGAATGCATTACAGCAAGACGAGACGGACTAAAACGGGTTCGACTTTTGAGCTGATAAGAAGTAGACAGTTTAAATGGCTGAAAAATTACCGTTTAAAGAATTTGGTACCATGCAGGAAAAACACTGTTGGGGAGAGTCGACTCGGTGTAAAAAAATGACTCGACTCGACTCGGGACTCGAGACTCAAATACTATGGCTCGTAACTCGATTCAAGACACCACTGTTCAGCTGATAATGAAATAATTTCCACACGAACGATAAAATCATATAATATAGCTTTGTAAAAAAGCTGTTTGAGCCATAAGCCTTTGCAAGCTCTCATCAGCGGCGGTATCGTCTCAAAAGAGAAGATCTATAGTAAGTGTTTTATGTGATTAATTTGGACGTTCTTCTTCGTCGTTAGAGCTATTTGTTGTGAGCATTGTGCATGAAAATGTCTATATACACTGCGTTAGCGCTCACGCTCGGTTTGCAAGTCTTCAGTTAGACTGCGGCCACCACGACGGGTAGACTGCTTGGCCCCACCACTTGTCTGCCACATAAAGATAGAGGCATCCCGTTAAGTGTCTTGCCCAAGGACACAACAAGCAAGCTTGGCGGCTTGTTCTCCACACTGTCCCTATTTTGCTGAGCGCCAAGCGGAAAAGCTTTTAATACCATTTTTTAAAAGTCTTTTGGTATGACTGTACTTGGAAAATGGATCCCAAGTCAACCGACTGCGAAGCGGACGCTCTAATCACTACGCCATCGCACCGAATAATTTGGACGTTAGGCAATCAAGACAAGCCAATAATTGCGCTAGTATTGTAAAGCGGCCAAAGAAAGATTTAGCAATAGCAAAATACTAAAGAAAGCGCAGCAAGAAGTCAAATAAGAACGCCGCGATTATCGAAAGAGTTTGTTTACACTCTCAAAACAAAAAAACAAACTCTTTGTGTAAACAAACTCTTTCTGTCGGCACAACATCGGGCGCCGGGTCTTGATATAAGTAGCCTCTAAAAGATTAAGATGGAAAGAGCTTCGCGCTGCGGCGAGGATTGAAAACCGCTTATCATCATAGTTTAATGCGCATCGATCATTATCTAAAAGATGCTGGCCAATGTCGGAATCACAATCCGGTTTGGTGTCGTATCGTTTGCACGATCTGTGTGGTTGAGATCGGCGTGGACGGGTCAATTGTTGTCTTAACCATTGCGGAACATGTTGCTTAATGCGATCCTGTAGTCGTTGAAATGTTCGCCTTAAGTACCGACTATCGCAGTGCACTTATGTTCATATATGACAAAACTTTTCAAAATGGTAGGTAGAACATCCTTGCGGACCACTGGCAGCATGCGCTTTGACGTAAAGACCAAGCGGGTGCTGATGGAACCATAGCAGCTGTCCACTTCTGTTTTGACTTCTTTTTCCAAGTTTGTCTTGTCTTGATTGCCTAACGTCCAAATTAATTACATAAAACACTAACTAACTCTAGATCTTCTCTTTTGACGCGATACCGCCACTGATGAAAGCGTCACAAAAAACTTATGTTTCAAACAGTTTTTTTCAAAGCTATATTCTAATTCTGTACCACCAACAAGATTTTTGTGAAATGGTATACTGTCATTGCTAAGTTGTAACACCAACTAAGAAAGCTATCAGATTCTACCCTATGTTGAAGAATCCTTTTTTCTTTAACATAGCGTTGGGCAGTTAAGAGATGCTTAAGAACATAAGAAATATTAATGAAAACCTTTAGAAGTTATTGCTAGGCTTACCATATTTTTGTAACTTTGTGATTTAAAAAGGAGACGCTTGAGGACAGCACGCCTGACTATGGGTGACGAGGCAAAGTCCGGACACACTTAGCGGCGGCAATACAGATGTTGACTTTTCTTTTTGAAGCACACCTCCATTTCGGGTGCAATTTACCTAAGTCCCACTACATATCAATAAATTCCACCCACAGCGAGGGTGTCTTCCGAAAAAAAGGTCATCACCTACTTTGCTGCTCCTTTTGTGTCACTTCCGGCCCAAATCGTCATCGAGCTAGAGTTCGTTGTCATAATGCTTTTGCTTACCGGGACAAACGCTTAAATACCGTCATTCTAGCTATACTGGCTGACTGAATGAAAAACCGGGACTTTCGATTGATTGACCGGGAGAAGGCCTGAAAAAACGGGACGAATGGTAAGCCTAGTTATAGCTTATGAGAATTTTAAAGTATTTGAGTCTCTATCAAGGCGTATAAGTGGTGTGGGACTGCGCACCCTCCCTGCTTCATACTAACCTGAAAAGATGTGTATTCCTACTGTGTGCGTCCCCTCACTAATTGTTCGATGTATATTCCTACTGTGTGCGTCCCCACACTAATTGTTCGATGTATATTCCTACTATGTGCGTCCCCTCACTAATTGTTCTTTCTCACACTTCTTGTTTTAGCACTACATCCCTGGTTTGTATATTATTGCAGATGACTTTGTTTATAAACGAGGAAAATTTTAAAAATGAGGCTTTATATCTTGATCAGGCAGTGATTGACAGTGGTAGGCACCGTAGCTTCGCGCAAAAAACCACCAACTCGTAGCATGCCACTTGAAATGCCCTTATAGGCTTTGCTCTATCGGAAATTTTCCTGCTTCCTTGCAACTAGAATGTGGTGGAAATGCATTGGGCCCGCATTAGTAGCTACTCCGAGGTGGGTCTCAACACAAGTTGCTTTAAGCATATTCACAAAGTTTCCTCCGTGATCTGAGGATGAAAATGCGATGACTATAACAAGTGCAAGCTTTGATAGCATTGATAAATATGTGCTTCGATAAAATGACTGAAGTAGCTGTCAATCAGATATCGAGATAAAGAATTGAATGAATCTTGCAAAGCAGCCTCCATGGTGTAGTGTAGGGCTATTCAACTGGCGCATCTCGGTCTGAATCCAGACCTTTTGTGTGTTGAAACTGGACCTCAAGCTCCAAAATGAGTAACACTAAGCGCAGCCACGGGTTGAGAAAACAACCCATGCTCCTTTTACCAATTTTTGTTGACTTGTTCTCAGTAGACTACGATAAGCTCATTTTATTTTTGATTTCGATTTATTTACGCGTATGAGCTCATGCTCTGTTTGCATGTCTTTCGTCAGACTGGGCCACCACGGCGGGTAGACTGCTTGGCCCCACCATCTGTCTGCCACATAAAGACGGAGGCGTCCCGTTAAGTGCCTTGCCCAAGGACACAATAAGCAAGCTTGCCGGCTTGTTCTCCACACTATCCCTTATGTGCTGAGCGCCAAGCAGGGAAGCTGTGAATACCATTTTTTAAAAGTCTTTTGGTATGACTCGACTCGGGAAATGAACCCCAGGTCTACCGACTGCGAAGCGGACGCTCTAACCACTACACCATTTGATTTCGATAATTAATGTAGAGTACGTAGACTAAAAAAAAATCCAAATATTTTTCTGTATTTACTGGCAATGATAGTTTAATTTTTGTTATTGCAAGAAAAAACCCTATTAGACCTCTAGAAATACTGGGCTTGTCCGACTGGATCTTGTTGTTGTTGTTATTTCCCCTCCTCTTCCTCGAGATGGAGGTATGGAGGTACAGCACAAACTGCACGAACTTCCTCGGGATGAAGGTACTGGATCTTCGTTAAAATTAGTTGAGTAGCTCTGGTGTAGTGGCGTATAGTTAGAAATTCAGTGCAAGTTATTTTGTTATTCTTCAAAAAAGACATCTGGAATTTGATGTGCTGCTCTTCTCCAGTAAAATAAAAGCGTGTAGTAGTAGACACACGTTGAACTAGATCTTTGAATCCTGCAAAAAAGCGGAAAACAAAACGTGACTAAGATATAATAAATCCTGGATTGTAAAATTGTAAATATTTTTATACTTGACAGTAACATCAGTATTTGCATTGACAAGACAATACCCGTCAGATTTAATAATAATAACAATTTTTATTTTTCTCCAAATCAACATAATAGAAAACCTAAATTAAAAAGTGACAGACGAAAGAATTTGAAGTGTAGGCTATATTGCAAGCAGTTCATTAAATTTTTAAACCTTGCAGGTTTATGATAGGCCCAAAAAATTTGGAGATTGCTTCAACTAATGTCTAACTGTCTAGTAGCCTATTATTCAGGGTAAGACGTCATAAAGAAAATTACAAAAGTGGACAGTGTTTAAGAAAGGAGGTAGCCATTTCTGAAAGACACTTTTTGAAAATCAACGCTTTGTTTCAAAACAGCTTTCTCTTTGAACTGTAGTCACAGATTAAAAGCTTCGGAAATATGATGCTTCTAAAATCATAAAAGTTTATATTTCTCAGCTTCGATTTTAACTTTATTCGTGCTTTAATTGAAAGTTGTAAAGATCGTACGCATGAATTACTTTTTATTTCTGTAATCGTGTAGGTACCGCGACCCTGCAAGTTGTTTAGATACAGGTTTCTCTTTTCTGTTTTCAGTAGGCTTATTGATAAAATGAAAATAGACAATTAGTTTTCTGTTTAGTATTGGTGTTTTACAAGCTCATACGAAGTGATAGCTTGGTGCATCAAAATAACCAATAATCATATCGAAAACCCAAGGACTTTGTGGGAAATTGATAACTGAGTGCGATAAAACGTAAGCTGCCACAAATAGGATGTTAGTTTAAACCTCGTGCGTTTTGGGTAGTTGTTTTTAAAAAAGGTAATATCTCCTGCTTGGGCAGTGCTTGTGGTAGAAATTCCCTATTTCAATACCTCACGCTTTCCTCAGCAATTATTAAAAAAATCACTGGAAATTACTCCCTGGCAATAAAGTGTAGAAAAGACTCGAGTGGTGGTAAAAAAGACTCGACTTGACTCTAGTCTTAGAACGAAATGACTCAATTCGACTCGAGATTCGAGATCAATGACTCGCGACTCGAAACTCGAACTGAAGCGACTCGCTTCCAACATTGGTAAAAAATACCGCGGTACAGACAAACAGTACAAATTTAAAAAGTACCGACGGTACCGGTACAAAAAAGCACCGCGGTACAATTTTTGTTGTTACCCCTGCACATTGGCTAGGTCAATAACAGTCATTCTTCGTTTGAATTATTTTCGCGATCGCCAATACTTAAGTCCTATTTATCAAAAATTACTTTGAAAGTGGTAAAAAGCATATCTAAGCTATGCGCAACGTTAAGTGTTTTAACATAAATTTTTTTGGTGCTTGCGCAACAAGCGTGGCGTTTTAACTTGGTTTTGTTAAGTAATTTGCGCTGCACTTTCAGCAATCTTTTAAAAGCGTTAATTGCGTTTGGGGAACTTTTATGTTTTTTACTTGCTCTTTGTTTGCCCTTAACATTTTTCTCTAAAAGCGCAATTTTCTATACTTAATCAACTCAAATCTAAATCTTTAAACAAAGCTTTTTTTGCCAAACCTTTGAAATACATAAATTTTCGTGGTTGTGGCTGAATGTTTAGGTCATCTCATTCTGCCCGGGCGTTTCCACTAATTGTATTTTCATTGCAGATCGGATGGAAGTAGTTTTGCACGTGAGAGTTTAAGTCTAGCAACTTTATGGAAGTAGTATTTTGCTGTCATAAAATGATCTTGAAAAAAATTTGTGGATACAGCAATTTAAGGGTTAATAGCACTATGTATTTCTTAAAATGTAACAGAGTATTCTGGTATGGTATAATATTGAAATATGTATGCTGTCGCCACAAATTGTCATAAAAAAACCACACTTGTGGAATCCGTAAACCACAACTAAGGAAACTATGACCCAGTTTTAATTGTTCCTACTATGGTTGGGGTTATACACCAATGCATAAATATACTACAAGAAGAAATTATTTAAGACAAAGTTTCACCAATTACAATATCCTATTTTAATAATGGTCGCTGGGCACCAAAAAACACACTGGAAAAGCACAGACTAAAAACGTCTCTCAAAAAAGAACTTTGTCAAATTGCACTGACTTTATAGCATCTCCGTTATGTTCTTTTAAACAATACGAAGCTACTTAGCAAACTGCAGACAGTGACACTGTTTCGACCTATCAGGTCTCTTCAGGGCAGTTGGTGACCAATAAGAGGCTAGAGGCTTTTAATAAAGCATAGCTTAGACCGTCACACTTGTGGGACCTAATTCTGGGTCCACTGTAGTGGATGGTTTGCCAATCTCTGCGCCTTGTGACCACTCGGCTGTGACAGCACTATTGTTCCAGCAGTTGTTAGACTTAGTGCCCTGAGACAACCGCCATTCATTCACAACTGCACTGAAGAGACCTGATAGGTCGAAACAGTGTCACTGTCTGCAGTTTGGTAAGTGCATTGCTAGCCTCTTGCATTACTATACAAAGCTACTTAATTCCTACCATGCTAAATGCAATAACGACACAAATCTGTGTTGAATTTCATTACACCAGAAAGCGGCTTTGTGGTAGCGATTTAAAAAATCAAACTTGACCAACACGATGGTGTGGGGACGGACGCAATGATGTAGTGAGCAACGCGATTGCATAATGGTTAGGGCGTCTGCTTTGCAATCGGTAGACCTGGGGTTCATTCCCCTTGTCGAGTCATACCAAAAGACTAAAAAATAGTATTCACAGCTTCCATGCTTGGCGCTTGGCTTTTAGGCGAAGTTGTGGAGAACGAGCCGGCAAGTTCGCTTGTTGTGTCCTTCGGCAAGGCACTTAACAGTACGCCCCAACCTTTATGTGAAAGACAGATGGTCCACACGCACCTCAAAAACTGCAACTCTCAAGCGAGTGCGGACGTCCCGTTCAAAATATAGCGATACAATTCGCGTTCTCGTGGATTAGCCTAAACAATTATAGGGTTGACACTTCAAGAACACGAACAATATCTGGAATATTAACTGAGGCAATATCTTCTGCCTCTGGAAAAATAAACCATTTTTTTATCTGCCAAGAATGTTTGACAATTTTGATCTCAAAATCTTCATCCGAGCCACTAATCAGCAATTTACACAGCAAAGGACGGATGCGCGCTTATATAACTCCACACAACGAGTTAATTGTGAATTGCCCTAGTCTTCATGAAAGCGTATGAAAATCACCATTAGGGGTGCATGGACTACGGCCCTCCTATACCACAATTTATTTTCTGTTCTCACAAACATTTTTATTATATAATTAATCAAAACAACCGGCTGAACTGAAATTATGTTAACCCAGCGTAACTAACGGTAGCTTTGCTAGAAGACGACGGCAGAGCTAACTATAAATTGAATCAAGCAGCACAATCTGCAATAAAAAAATAACTCAGAACTTCATATATGTGATAGAGATTGGTGAGTGACAGATTCATAAATCCATGGATTAACTCTTTCGCGCCCGCGTGAATAACAAAAAATGTTCGCGAGGTGCCAGCGCGAAAAATGTCTAAATTTGTCATAATTATATCTCCCCCCCCGAGTTATTTGTAAATCATTACTGATTTGTTTACTTTTACATCAAGTGTTATGTATCGTTGAAATCTCTATTTCTTGAAGACTTCAAATACTAAAAAAATTTTTTTTTGAATATGCAAATTTTATACCAATTACCCCCAAATAAGTGTTGAGTTGTCTTCCAAGTTCAAGCACTCTTACCTCAAAGATCACGACAGATTTTATTTTTCTACTAATTTTTTTAGAAATGGTCGCTAAATGATGCTAAGGAAACAAGATTTCAAGGTATATTAGTCAAAACCTGCCTAAAAGCTTAGGTTTTCTAAAATTTGCAACTTTTTGAGGCCCATGACTTTTTTGTTAACCGGTAGTATATTTTGTTAGTTAAATTTAGAATCTAAAATAGAATCAGTCATTATCTTAGAGAGATTAGCCTAAACCATGTAACATTATGTATTTTTGAAAAGAGAATTTCTTCAAAAATTAGAAAACATCAAGTTTAAATAGAATATGTGGTCACTAACAATGAAACAGAAACTTTTTTACGCCCTTCTCATTTGTTGAGAAACAAGGGAATACAGCAAACTTAAATTTAGAGGAGCCAAACTTCTGCTAGCATTTAAACTTGTATTTTAGCTTCTATCTCCTTGGGAACTTGATACAAAACAACTACTTTAGTAGTAAAATATTTGCAATTTATTTTATTCTTTTGAAGGGTGTAGTATTTCTAAAATTTGTAATTTAGTGAAGATAGGTCGAAAAATTTTTGGTGAGTTTTGAACTAATATGATGTACGGTACCAATTTTTGATCAGTAAATATCATATACCGCTTAGCCTAAACAATTTAAAGTGATATATTTCTGGAAAGCAACATATCATTTTTTTACGCACCAAATTTACTTTTTTTACTTACCATACAAATTTTTTTGGGGGGTTTTGAGAAACCTAAAAAATTTGAAGATTTTAATAAGTAAATTTTTTTATTATGTTTGAAATTTTGTAAAATGATGCCAAAAAAAAGTAGTTTTCGGACTGTGTTAATGATAAAGAATTTATTTCCTGGAAAACAAGTATATCTCTATTTGATTTCAAAGCAGTTGGCTCTTGTTGAAAATTTAGCAATTTTTTACGTCTGCAACCAAGTTTTTGCTCTTTTTAACCTTTTTTGGGCAAGAAAATCCAAGAGTTAGAACAAAAATTTCACATCTTCCGATGCGTGAGAAATTCAGCGTAATCTTTTGAAATTTTTATGAAAATCAGATGAGAAATAAAGTCACAAATCCATTTTCAGTAAAATGATTTTGTAACTTTGGCGGAAAAAAATTTGAGGAAAGCACTGAACACACAAGATCGTCATGTAATGATCGCGGGGGCGAAAGAGTTGGTTTTGTCAAATCATCAGAGTCATCGCATTTAATCATGCTAATCTTCCTGCCAAATTGTTGTAATCGTCCTAACGAATAGTTTTGGTTTTTCATTTTTCCAGCGAACAGATTTTAGCTAGAACATTGGCAGCCGCGACAATAAAAATATGGCAATCAAACATCACAAACAGTAAATTGATATTACACGCCGTCTGGCACTTTAGAAAGAGGGAAACAGCGATAAAAGTGATGGTTTGACATATGAAAGATCTTTTTCAAAAAAAGCACCACGGCTATAGGATGTAAAAAAATTTTTGTTTATTTTTTCCACAAGTATAATCTTTTTGCTCGCTCCAGCGGATGTTCTAAGTATCAAAAACAAAGCTAAAGATAAAAAAAATTAGCTAAGGATAGATTATTCTTAAGCTTGTTAAAAATGAATAAACACCAAAACGTGAAGAATATAGACACAATCTAGAGATGTTTAAGTAAAAATCAAAATATTTTTAATCTAGTAAAAATTACCTTTTTTTAGCTGCATCGAAATGGGTCATTAACCAAATAATAATTGATTTTAATGCCTTTAATTTTGTGTACATTAACAATTATTCTTAAACAGACGAGTTGAAAATTCCTTCTCTCCCAAAATTTTGTCCCAACATAAAATCATTTACTAATTTGATTACCAAACACACATTTCACGTTTACAAAACTGTTGAATACACGTCTGTGTCAGAAAATTTGTTTTGTTAATTTATTTACAAGCGTCTACTTCACAATATTTTTGGTTCTGCAGTACACTGTATAACGTATTTCTGCACATTTGATACTATGACATGTAAGAGAGATACGTAATATGAAGGAACTGTTCATCAGCGCTGATGCAAGTTTTTGCTTTTTTCTGAGCAGTAGGCAAAATTAATGACGCTGCGTGATATTGCAAAATGTTCAAGAGGGAATGTCCAAGCATTGTTTGCTTCATCATGGACTTAAAGAACTAGACAAATCAAAATTATTTACTGAAATTTACTGCACACGTACGCAAGCCAATCCTTTCATTAATTTGGAAAATTGCTTACGTTAACTCAATTTTGCAAGAAAAGCAATTGCTGCAAATGCAGTTATTTCATTATGTAAGGTTATTAAAGTTATTCACAGTGTAAGGTTCTGTGGATCTAACGATTCTAATTTCTTTTTTGGTGTTTGGTGAAATAAAGATGCGGCGGTAAGCACACTTTTTTGATTATTTTTAATAGTCTAACAACAAAATTGTGACCAAAATCATCATAATCCATTTACGTTTTTTATTTTTAGAAGCAAATTTTGCATTTTAAGTTGCATGAAATTAATTTTACTGCAACGTACAAATAGCTTTATTCTGTTCCTTGATGATAACAATTTTCGAAAAATTTAATGAAATTCTGATTGTAAGAAAAACTAAAGCAAAACGGTTCTCTGTGTGCAATAACAAATATTTTTGGCAATTATTAATTATTTTCGGTTTTGATTCCCAAAAATTTAGAGAGATGACCGATTTCAGTTTTGCCGAATCCTAAGTTATTGTAGAACATCATGAAGTTAAGCTGCTAGAAAGAAAAGCCATTGCCGTAGATTTCTAAAACGCAATTATTTTGACATTTGCTCCCATTAGTTATTATTTGCTTTATAGTGTTGTTCTCCTTTTTTTCAATTATTGGGAAAAACTTTTTGTAGCGGAACCTACATCTTTCAAACAAAAATTTGTCTTTTCAAAAATTACAAAAATAACACCCCTTTAGTTTTTCTTCTGCTTTACAAAAATGCTTGACATCATGTCATATTTATTTGCTCCAACCGCAAACATCAGATTAACAGAAACATTTTTATGCTAAATTGCAAACTAAAAATAAACCTCAGACAGTGACACTGTTTCGACTTATCAGGTCTCTTCAGTGCAGTTGGTGACCAATAAGAAGCTAGAGGCTTTTAATAAAGCATAGCTTAGACCGTCACACTTGTGGGACCAAATACTAGGTCCACTGTAGTGGATGGTCTGTCAACCTCTGCGAAGCCGTATCACTCGTGAATGAGTGGCGGTTGTCGCAGGTGCACTACGTCTAACGACTGCTAGAACAATAGTGCTGTCACAGCCGAGTGGTCACAAGGTCTTACATGTATAGTAATGCAAGAGGCCAGGGATGCACTTAGCAAACTGCAGACAGTGACACTGTTTCGACCTATCAGGTCTCTTCAGTGCAGTTGGTGACCAATAAGAACAGGTCGAAACAGTGTCACTGTCTGCAGTTTGCTAAGTGCATAACAACAGGTCGAAACAGTGTCACTGTCTGCAGTTTGCTAAGTGCATCCCTGGCCTCTTGCATTACTATACATGTAAGACCTTGTGACCACTCGGCTGTGACAGCACTATTGTTCTAGCAGTTGTTAGACGTAGTGCACCTGCGACAACCGCCACTCATTCACGAGTGATACGGCTTCGCAGAGGTTGACAGACCATCCACTACAGTGGACCTAGTATTTGGTCCCACAAGTGTGACGGTCTAAGCTATGCTTTATTAAAAGCCTCTAGCTTCTTATTGGTCACCAACTGCACTGAAGAGACCTGATAGGTCGAAGAAACAGTGTCACTGTCTGCAGTTTGCTATGTGCATCCCTGGCCTCTTGCATTACTATACATGAAAAATAAACCTTTTCCGCGATAACTATTTCGGTTTTTTTCTGAAAATCGGAGCGATAGCGTAGTGGTTAGAGCGTCCGCTTCGTAGTCGGTAGACCTGGCGTTAATTCCCTAAGTCGAGTCATATCAAAAGATTTAAAAAAATGGTATTCACAGCTTTCCTGCTTGGCGCTCAGCGTAAAAAAGGGATAATGTGGAGAACAAGCCGACAAGCTTGCTTGTTGTGTCCTTGGGCAAGTCCTTGGGGCTACCAATCAGTTATGACTGGTTTGAAATGGGCTGCCATCTTTCCCCGAGCCTAATTTCAATCAGGTTGACAGCATAAACGTGAATTGCTGTTCGTGCCGTACCTCCATCCCGAGGAAGAGCAGGGGTAATCACAACTACAACAACATAACTATTTCGGTTTGCGAAGACAAGAAAGTAAAGTAGAACAACAATGTCTGCCCTGGTTTGACGACCAACCAGGTTTTTTATTTAAAACATTAGAAACCATAGAGCAATCTTGAGCACGAACCAGGGTTGTTGGCAGAACATTTCAAAAAGTGAATACCATGGTTAAAAAGTAACAAATCAATTGAAAAGGTAACAAATTTATGAAATAAAGTCAATATGTTAATATAATAAATAAAAGACAAAGACCTTTTTTTCGGAGACCACCACCTATATACATCATATAAGGCTTTATTTTCAGAAATCAACATATTTTTTGGCTACTTTAGCAGAAAAAGTGGTGACGAGGAAGAAACTCAGTTTAAATTTTAAATCGGTGAAATAGTAGCAACTTTTGGTAGCGTCGAAACGAAAGTAGTAAATTTTAAACTTGCAAGCGAAAAGTAACAATTATTAAAAGTAGCAACTCTGGCAAGCCTGGTACGAACATGGCTATGATGAAAGCTAATAGAAGCGCAAAACGAATGTTTTTTAGAGGCTGGTTTATAATTTGAATTTAAGTTACTAGTTTAATTAAAGAAAGTAGAGTATTCATTCTCGAAGCTTTTTGTCTGACACTTTTTAAGAGAATCCGTCAGAAATAAAGTGAAAAGGTGAAGTGAGTCTCTTATATGGAGACACAGTTGACGAAAAAGAAAAAAAGGGAAAAAAAGCTCTATCATGATTGGTAAAAGAAGCGACCAATAGAAGGAGCAGAAACTAATGTGTGATTTTTAGACCATAAACGAATTCCTTTTGTTTGCATAAATTTGGTTTGGATGTTTTAATGTACGTGGCTTCAAGGATGGGAAGGTGAAAAGAAGTACGGTCACGGGCAAGAATAGAAAATTTGTTGTCATTATATTCGTGTGCGCATGTAGGGTTTTGTAAAAGATGTCCTATGGCAGAAAAGGAAGTTTCAGTTTTAAAGCTTCTGATTGGCTTGCAAGAGCGGGCCAATGTGCTTCGGTCCTGAGAAATATGCTTCTGGAGAATGGTTTTCGGAACGTGTTGCTTAATCCTCTGTTGTAGCCTTTGAGACGTACGATCCACGTACCGACTATCGCAGTGGCACAGAAATTGGTAAACAATGTTGCTTTGATGAAAAGCGGGTAGTACATTCTTTTTGGCTGCAGGCAGAAGTTGTCTGGTGGTGTAGACAATGCATGGTTTAACTGCAAAGTAACAGCGTTTGACGGGTGCTTTAATTTGCATTTCGTACCTCAGCGAAACATTGCCCAGCCATGGCAAGTGGAGATAAACTGGGCATTTCTTAGGACCGAATTGCGTTGGTCTGCGAAATTGATTCATTTTTTGGTCACAACAGTGTTGATTATAGCTTCAGGGTAACCGTTGTTGATAAGGATTGATCGAAGAGATCTTTGATAGAACAGATAGAAGAGATCTTTGCCGAATTCGAGGTGCTCATTGGTCAATTGCTTCATCATGTCCCTCATTCCTCCGAGCAATTTTCAGCCTTGAAAGCCAGATTGAGCGACCTCGCTCATGCTTACTGCGGTAATCCAATTGACATTGGCGACTTTCTTACTTTAAAAGAGTGCATCCAGGCAACCCGATCCCTCAGATGCAATGAAAATACCCATGTCACTAAACCTGACAAGGGTTCTGGGGTTGTCATAATGAATAAAAGTGATTACATTTGAAAAATGGATTTTATTCTGCAAGACAACTCTAAATTTGAAAATCTTGGCCTTTCTTCCGAATTTGACAACACTGCGAAGATTGAAGCTCATATTTAAAGACGGTTGCTTCAACTCCAGAAAGAAGGCCTTCTTCCATCCAAGATTTACAGCAGGATTCGACCAACTGGTTCACAACGGCCCGGAATGTATGGTTTGCCAAAAATTCACAAGCAAGATGTACCCTTACGTCCTATATTGTCAATGACTGGCTCAGCACAGCATCAATTAGCGCAATGGCTTACGTCAGTTATTGATCCTGTTCTTTCACTTTGTTCTACCTACTGTATTTCCGATTCCTTTATTGCTGACAAAGTCAAAACTTTTAACTTTTCTCCATCTGTCTTTCTTTGCTCCTATGAGACTGTAGCCTTTTTACTAATGTTCCACTCGCAGAAACTATTGAAATCTGCGCTAATGCTCTGTATGATGGCGAGCTTACTCCGCCTCCTTTTCCTCGAGCAGTTTTTGTTGAGCTGATGCAAACGGCTACTTCCTCCGTTGAATTCAGTTTCAACAATATAATGCACCGACATATTGATGGCGTTGCTTTGGGTTCACCTCTTGGCCCATCTCTTGCCAACATTTTTTCAGATATTACGAAGCTTTGCTTTTCAAAAGAGTCAACAAACCTCTTATGTATTATCGATACGTCGATGATACTTCTGCAGTTTTTAACGACGAAGACGAATGCAATGAGTTTTTCTCTCATCAAAATTCTCTCCATCCATCGCTTCGTTTCAGTTTTGAAAAGGAATGCAATCGGACTTTGCCCTTTCTTGACGTCTTGGTAGAAACGAATGATCACGAATTTATTACATCTGTCTACAGAAAGCCGACTTTCACTGGCCAATACACTCGCTGGAACTCTTTTTGCCCCATGAAGAAGAATAATAATTTGATTTCAACTTTAGTCCACAGAGCTCTAGTCATCTGTTCGAAATCTACTCTTGAAAATGAACTTTCCAATATTCGATCAATCCTTATCAACAACGGTTACCCTGAAGCTATAATCAACACTGTTATGACCAAAAAATGAATCAATTTCGCAGACCAACGCAATTCGGTCCTAAGAAATGCCCAGTTTATCTCCACTTGCCATGGCTGGGCAATGTTTCGCTGAGGTACGAAATGCAAATTAAAGCACCCGTCAAACGCTGTTACTTTGCAGTTAAACCATGCATTGTCTACACCACCAGACAACTTCTGCCTGCAGCCAAAAAGAATGTACTACCCGCTTTTCATCAAAGCAACATTGTTTACCAATTTCTGTGCCACTGCGATAGTCGGTACGTGGATCGTACGTCTCAAAGGCTACAACAGAGGATTAAGCAACACGTTCCGAAAACCATTCTCCAGAAGCATATTTCTCAGGACCGAAGCACATTGGCCCGCTCTTGCAAGCCAATCAGAAGCTTTAAAACTGAAACTTCCTTTTCTGCCATAGGACATCTTTTACAAAACCCTACATGCGCACACGAATATAATGACAACAAATTTTCTATTCTTGCCCGTGGCCGTACTTCTTTTCACCTTTCCACCCTTGAAGCCACGTACATTAAAACATCCAAACCAAATTTATGCAAACAAAAGGAATTCGTTTATGGTCTAAAAATCACACATTAGTTTCTGCTCCTTCTATTGGTCGCTTCTTTTACCAATCATGATAGAGCTTTTTTTCCCTTTTTTTCTTTTTCGTCAACTGTGTCTCCATATAAGAGACTCACTTCACCTTTTCACTTTATTTCTGACGGATTCTCTTAAAAAGTGTCAGACAAAAAGCTTCGAGAATGAATACTCTACTTTCTGCAATTTTCAAATTCTGTACCACAAATCAACTCTTTAAATAGTTTAATTAATCGCAATTTGGATCGCATTTCCCGCATTTACATAAAAGTAAATCAAAAATGTTTTCAAAAGCTGCAAGAAAAACAGCACTAATTTCTGTTTGTAATGGTAACTGTTTAAACAAATTTAGATATTGGGTCAGCCGAAATGATTTCCAACGACGCATTCTTTCCACAAAAATAGCAGGCTGTTTAACGCACATTTTAGATTGCCTAAACTCTCGTATCACATATACATGGCTGCTTCAATGAAAATTGATTTATTTGTGTCCTTTTAATCATTGGGGCGAGCCTACATAGTTCAAAACAGTACAAGGCTCACTACAACCAAATATTTTTTTGTGGGCGACATGCCGACATTGTTACTTATTGAGTGGAAGATTATTGTACTTGATGGCCTTTCCTTGTAGGTCAACTTGTTTTGAGAGCATTTTGTTCCTATGATTGAACTATAGATTTTTTCAAATCATCTGGCAGGCCATGGACCGTGTCGTGTGCAGGCCTGCATTAGGGCATGTAGTGAATGCGTCTTCGGTATTTTAGTATGTAAGACTAATACGTATAATAAAGAAACTAATTGTCAATGCTGATTCGAGGTTTTGCTTGTTTCTACACAATAAATAAATCCAATGACTCTGCTTGCTGCTGCAGAGTTTTCAACGTGAATATCCAAGAATGGTTTGCTTCACTGTGGACTTAGAACTAGGTCAAACCGGACAATTGGTTGATGTGTAAGTTGGTGTTCTGAGCAATTCTGCAGTGTTTGCGTCAACTGCATTTTGCCAGAAGAGCATTTGCTGCCAATGAAGATTGCAACATTACATTACGATGTAAGCCTACGTACACAAAACAACTCATTGATTTTTTTGAAAATACGGTTGTGTAAGCATCTCTGAATATTCGCTTTGCTCTCATAAAAGTTGAGTCAAAAATAGTCATTTACTACAGTTCAACTGTATGTTAACAACAGGAGATAAACATTTGATGTTCATTTTCATACTAAACTCAAGCCCTTGAAGCGTGATATTGCTTCCCTGGCGATTTTATTCATGCATGTTGCAGTGGTGAAAATTTCGATTTAAGATATCACGAAAACAAGTCAAGAGCAAAACGATGATGCTCGCTGTGAAACTGGAGCAAGAAGAGTTTAATTTAGAAATGAAAAAATAGCAATTTTGAGATATCAAATGGCTGCAATGTCAAATAAATATCAGAAAAGTGTCCCAGCACAACAATCCAAGCCAGTATAAGTTGAACAAAGTAAGCTGTCTAACTTTGCTTAATTTACATCCCGTAACTCTAGCGCACAGAAAAAATTTGTATAAATGTCGGAGGAGAAATGGCATAAAGGGAAATTGAGCTGATAATTTGAATAAACACAAATAGAAGTTTTTTGTTGTTGTGAATGCAGAACTCGATTTGCATGGTGCGGATCATTTTATCTCCCTTTTGATAAGGATGACAATTTTTAGAAATCAGCTTGTGGTGAAATGAAACGTACAACTGCCGTTCAATGGTGGACGGCTTGATTGCCCCTAAACGCGGTCGTGTGTCACGTCCAAAAATAGTGGACAAGGCTTAAAAACTCCTTCTTTAAATAAGCTAATGCGTATTTACCCGCATGTTTATGCGTAGTCAGCAAAATTGATGGCAAATACTATTAAAAAAACTAAGTTTTGCTTGTCATAAAAATTAAATAAGCATTGTAAATTAATACATAAAAAATTAAATGTTGTATATAGTTTATCTATATTCCTTAGAAAATTGTCTCACTCATTATACTTTGCTCCAGCAAACATGTATACGTTACACGCTACTTAACGCACATCTGACGAAATTTTTCCATGACATCTTTAACCCATTAACGCCCAGCGTCCTATTTATAGGACAGTAACGTTTGTCCTGATTACACAACGTTATAAACAAACTTTTCTTTTTTAACCTATATATTGGATGACAAGACCCTTCAGGCTGTCACGTCAATAAAGTTTAAGCAATTTTTGTGATTTTGAAATGTGGATTCTGTTGATGTGAAAGTATCAGTTTTTTTGTTTGCTGACCGTCAGTTCTATTTGGGAGTGTATTCAAAATCTAAAATCAAAAGTTTTCAGTATTTTTTAACAAATGGCTTCTTTATGAGATGTTTTAGATTTAGACTATTGGTAAGAAAGGTTTTGAAAAATTGCTATTGTTACCGAGTAATATAAACGCAAACATCCCTGTCCTATAAATAAGACGCTGGGCGGTTGTAAGCACTTTTATCGTGATTTACGCGCTACGTTTATCGTGTCTGGCTCAATTAGCTGCGTTATCTGCATCCAGCTAGGCCTTTGTTTTTTGCGTGCGAGCACATTGCGTGAACACAGAAGCATAGATAGACAATTTGGTGCTAAACAGTAGCTACATTCAGAGAGATATACATACATTGCATGGTTTTGTACTTCAGATTGGAAATTGATTTTATAAACATCTTTTTTAATGTCTTGTACTTGCTTATATATCCTGTTTCAATGCAGTTTTTTTAAGTTTTTGTCAGCGTTAGTGAATAAAACTTTGTAGCAAGTGCATTGAATTCGTATCAAGTTTAACGTTCCAAGCAACTACAATCTTACAGATAGGTAAGAAAAAAAAGATTATGAAAATATATTTTTTTGCACCTGGCATTTAGTGACCTGCAGCTTCTCTGTCCTAAGCCATCTCATGCTTCTTAGAGTTACTGGTTGTAATGAATCGAAAAGCCTTTGCAAATGTCGAAGACACAGTAGAATACTTACTTGGTTTAGATATTAGTGAGACAATGGCTGCTATTCCCCCCGATGTTGATAAACTCACGGATGAAGACGAAGTTGATGAAGAAAACCTGAATGCGCCTACATTTTGCGATATACCTAGAGCAAGGGTCTCCAAACTTTTTTCATGGAGGGCAACACTGCCGATACTTTAAAGACCTGTGGGCCATGGCTGTGGTAAATAGTTTTGTACTATACAGACTTATTCATGAATCCAATTTTATATTGATAAAGGATTTTCGCGGAGCAATTGCCACAACTTATTTGAAGCTGTGACACGGATCAAGAGTGATGAGGGGACGCCAGCTGAGTTTTCCATCAACATTCAGGACACAAGTTGCTCATGACTTTTGCTTTGACGAACAAAATCATATGCTTGGCGAGAGAGAAAAGCTGAGGCGTTGCCAATACCAAAATAGCAAGGGCAAACCTCTCACTTATTTCATTAACTGTATAGTAACCTTATGCACATCTTGCTTTCCAAAATATCACGGCAATGCAATAAGACAAGTGTGACACGGTTTTTCAATCATAACTGTTGGGTTCCAATAAATAACGTCTCAAAAACAAAAGAAATTTGCATGTACTTCGCAATGGTGACAGTGACTAAAACTCTTAGATATGCGCATTTAATTCACACAAACGCCCAGCGTCCTATTTATAGGACAGCAATTTCTCTCGAAGTTACAAAAAATATTAAAAAAATTCGACTAAGCATCAAAAATATATAGTATTTGATATAAAATGTTAGAACATCAACGAGTTTTTTCCAAAAAAAAAAAAATTTGGGCGTTAATGGGTTGAAGTTGTCTCAGCGAAAATTGATTTATTTTGTGGTTGACTCATTCAAGTCTGGTATGAGCCTATGAGTGTTTGTTACTTTGAAACGTGAAACGACTAAAGAACTAATTGTAAATCCTTATACAAGGTCTTACTTCCTGCTATACAACGCTTAAAACTATTGACTCTGCACGTTGGTGGAATGCTTTGAAAATAAATTTCCAAGTAATTTTTCCATGAACTTTGAAACAAAAACCAAACACCTCCGCTAACTTGCTGCATATGAAAGTAGACCAAAGTTTAATCGTAGTTTTAAAAAGCAAAGGCCGCATGATTTCGTTCACATAAAAGTGAAGTCCTGGCCAAAAAAATGTTTTGGAAACATTTGGATGTTAGATGAATTATTTTTATCAATTTATTTTGTTTGAAATCATGTTGCTAGCCACCTTACAGGCGTAGTCAAGGAAGCAACAGTGGTCGTAGCTTCGACCCCACTATAAGATATATTTTGGGCTCAATCTCGACATGAAGCTATTTTCCAGCTAAACATCGAAATTATTGCTCACAGGAACACTGTATTTTTGATTTTTAACGACTTTTGATAATAATGTAATGATCAACGAACATTATTGGTAATTAAATTAATTGATCTAAATTAATCAAAGTTATTTCTGCCATTGCATGGTGTCGATTCGTCGCTTCTTCAAACTGGCTGGGTGAGCAGCTTCATTTTTGCAATCTACAAGTTGTTGGAAGTCGTCATTTTTAGCGAAGTATGGTCAAGAAATATGACCAGATCAGAGGGAACCAGTTGTGTGTGTACCTGCTTTGTGTGAGATGTCATAACGTCTACGTACTTTTCCAGTAAGGTTCGATTTTTCGTTAATTGTTTTTTCAAGTAATTTAACCGTACCTTTGCTTGTTCATTGCTATCAATAAGCTGAGGTGAACTCGGCTTCCAAGGCAACCCAATTTGATAATGACCATTTTCAAACTTTTTGATCTTTTCATTTTCTCCAAAGCATATCTATCCTTCTTTGAAAGGAAATCATCATTACTAACATAAAAAGAAACTTTAACTATACGCCGCAAGCATTTGATTTGAGAATTCAACTGCAAATCAGAAGTTTTTGCATATTTGATTACTTTTAGCTCACCACAGTCCGCGTCCAGATTGGCTCTAGGTCCAATTAAAGACTGATCTAAACAGGTTTTAAGCGCGTAAAGTCCCGTGCGATTGCCACGTCGTTCTTCCAAAACAATGGCTTCTGAGACGTCCACGCCTATTAACAATAGCACTTCTCCAGGAAAATTCGGGAGATTTAGGCCTTTAATGCCTGTATTTAATTTGCGTTAACAATTATTCTTCAATAGAAGTGTTGAAAAGTTGCTTGTCTCCCCAAAATTTTGCCCCAATATACAACTATTTACAAATTTGGTCCCTTAACGCACGTTTCACATTAACAAAATTCTTAGATCACTTATACACGTCCATGTGAGAAAATAAGTTTTTTGTTAATTTACTCATTAAAGCCTACTTCAAAATATTTTTGAATCTACTGTGTAGTATCAATATATAACGTTCGCACGTTTGATACTAAGCACCGGGACGCGCAACTTTCTCCACGGTCGGGTCAATTCCAAAGCGGCTGAAAACTTTGTGGGCCAGTCAGAGTTCGGAGTCGCATCGGGTAGTTTGCACAAATAAGTTTCGAAGCACCAGCTGGTAATATTTTTACCTACATATTTGAAAGTATTGCGACAATTTTTCTAAATTAAACTTTGAAAAAACCTTTTTTTTAAAGATAGGTTTTTCCAAAATCAAATTGATATGTTTAGCATCCAGTTTGTGCGACAAAATCCTTATGTGATCACAGAATTTCAGGGCACGAATCACATTTTGCCCGCAGTCTACAGGTTGCTCACTTATGTTGTAGCATCTAAGAATTTACGTATGATAAAGAAACTATGTGTTAGTGCTCAAGCAAGATTTTGCACTTTTTCCCCAATGCATAAAACCACTGAATTCACATGTTGCTGCAAAATTTTCGATGTGAATGTCTAAGCAATGTTTTGCTTCATCATGGATTTCAAGAACTAGACAAACCAGTATTATTTATCAAAATTTACTGCACACGTAAGCAAGCCAATCCTTTAAGTAATTTGGAAAATTGCTTACGTTAACTCGATTTCGCTAGAAGAGCAATTTCTGCAGATGTATTTGACTTCTATTTCATGCACAGTGTAAGGTTCTGAAGATCCATCGACTCTGTTTTCTGTCATAGTGTTTTGTGAAAAAATGATATGGCGATGGGCAAATTGCTTCCGTTGTTTTTGATAGTCAAATTACACAGTTTTCAGCAAAATCTGATATTTCATTCACGTTTTTTTATTTTTGAAGAAGATATGGCATTCCAAATTGTATGAAATGGCTCTCCTGCAACTTTCAAACGATTCTATTCTGTCCTTTATAATAACAATTTTCGAAAAATTTAATAAAATCCTAATTTTAAAAGAAAAGAACCGGTTCTCTGTGTGCAATTATCATCGCTTTTGATTCTTTATTAATACCAAATCATTTGTGGTAATGGTGCAACAAATTTGGAAAGATGAACTGTTTCGCCAACCCCTGACTACTTTACGAGTATGTTTCTTTAGAATATTTCGAAGTTAAAGCAATCATCTGCTGTAAACCGAAAGTCATCTCCGGAGATATTTGAAACGTAATTGCTATGGCAAGACATTTCCTGGCATTAATTATTATTAGCGTCCACAAAACGTTATACACCGGTTGTGCTATTTTCCTCTTTCTCAATTACTATGAAAAAATGTTTTGCTGAGGAACCTACATGTTATCTACAAAAAAGCCTACAAAAAAGTTAACCTACAAAAAAGTTATCTTTTTGAAAATTACAAAAATATCACCCCTTAAATTTTCTTTCTGCTTTATAAAAATGTTTGAGGCCATGTTACATATATTCGCAACAAATGCCAACAGCGGAATAACAGTAACCATTTCGTGGTTACTTGCAAAATAAAAATAAATTTTTTCCGAAATAAACTATTTCGTCCTTCTGAGGACTTTAACATTCGGTTTGCGAAGACAAGAAAGTAAAGCGGAACTATAAGGCAAGCCGTAGTTTGGCAATTAACAAGGTTTTTGTTTAATAAAAAAAGAAACAATGCATCAATCTTTTCCACGACCATGGCTACAACAAAAGCGAATAGAAACGCAAAATAAATGTTTTTTGAGGTTTGTTTGAATCAAGTTGGCAGTTTAATTAACAGTAATTTGTATTGCTTTCACCGCAATTTCATGCAAGCCAATTGAAAATGATTACAAATGCTACAAGAAAAATGCTATTAATTTCTATTTGCAATGGTAACTGTTTGAACAAAATTTAAATATTGGGTCAGCCAAAATGATGGTTAGTGATGTATTTCTTTTCTCCGCAATAACTGTTTTCCCTCATTAACATTTGTCTCAACAAAAATAATAGGTCACTTGACGTACATTTAACGTTTGTAAACTCTCGTATCACAGACATGACTGCTTCAATGAAAATTGATGTATTATTGTTTTTTAATTTTTAGGGCAAGTCTGCATAACTTAAAACAGTACAAGGCCCACAACAACCAAATATTTATTCGAGGGCCACATGCCGACATTGTTACTTATCGAGTAGAAGATTATTGGGCTTGACGGCCTTTCTTTGTAGGCCAACTTGTTTTGAGAGGATTTTGTTCCAATGTTTGAACTATAATATTTTTTCAAATCATCTGGCGGACAATTAACTGTATCGCATGCAGGGTCTGTAGTTACTGCGCCTTTAGTATTTTAGTACCGGTATGTAAGACTAATACATAAAACAAAGGAGCTAATCGTCAATGCTGATTCAAGGTTTTGCTTGCTTCCATAAAATAAATAAACCCAATGACTGCATGTTGCTGGAAAATTTTCAGGGTAATCACCTTGCCAAATATTGTTTCATTATATTGTTTCATCATGGATTTAAGAACAAGGCCAAACCGGACAATTCGTTAAAATTTGCTGTGTACCAAAGTGAGTCAATGCTCTAAGTAATTTTGCAGTGTTTGCGTTAACTTGATATTGCCAAAAGAGCACTTGCTGCTATGTAGATTACAATAAAATATTACATTCCAAACCTATTTATATATTTATACTCACTACAGAATACACATTAAAGCCACGATCATGTTTTGCCGTGGGGCTTATCAGGCGGTACTTCTGCAATTGATATAAAATTTATATATCTTATATTTATATTTATATTTATATAAAACGGTATCAAATCGTCTGACCAGTTGCCAATACAGTCCATTTGAAAATCTAGTAATCAATACCAGGTGTCAGAGAAACAACGAATGATAACAATAAGGCCGCCGGTGTTGGTAGGTGAGAAAATAAGTGATGCAGGTAGATTAACAATCGAAAAATAGTAAGCACTGGTATTTACGAAAAAACTTTTAACTTAAAAAACAATTGCCGATTATGCTAGCGAAGCGTCTTCTCAATCTCTCATGCAATCATAAAGAATTCGCGAGAGCCGCCCCTGAGAATAAAAAAGCCATGCTCAGGAGTGGGTACAAAAGCAAATTAAAAGACAAAAAGAGTCAACATTCAATTAAGAAAAGAAGTAGGAAACAAAAATTGTATAGTTCAATCCAACATAAGGCAAACATGTTTGCACCAACATCCGTGGGGAATTCCGTCGACTTCTAACCAAAAACTTTCCTCTCAACGATTGATTACATAAAATCTGCAACAACAGTAACCTAAAATTGGGTTGCAGCTGCATGCCTTACATGGCCAAACTTGTCTCTAAGCACAACACGAACGTACTAGGAAACCAAGTCAACTCTAATGACACCATACCACGGTGCAACTGCCAAGTCAAAGCAAATTACCCTCTGAAAGGAAAGCCTGACAAAAGTGCGAAGTACAAAGCTACACTAACGTCTGATGACAACAACAAACGTTACTTTGGTAGCTGTGAAACCGAGTTCAAAGTCCGTTTCTACAATTAAAACCAAAGCATTAAATACCAGAAAAAAGCAAAGCAACCGAGCTTTCAAAGGAATTGTGGTGAGATAAAAGTAATGGGAAAAGCCCCCAACTTCTATGGAAAATCGTAACACGTAATACCCCATAGCAACCCCGGGCAAGGGCTTGTATGCTGTGCCTCGCAGAGAAGTACGCGATTGTCCAAGCATGTTCCACTACACCATTATACAGGAGGACCAAGCTAATGGGAAAATGCTGCCACACTGACAAATTTAAATCAAAAATTTTTCGTAACCACCAGTGCTTACTATTTTTCGATTCTGGTTCACACAAGAGTTCTGCATTCAGTAATCTACCTTTACCACGTATTTTCTCATTTAGAACCACCAGAGATCTTATTATTATTCTTTGCTTCGCAGACACGTGGCATTAGTTGCTAATTTTTTAAATGTACTGTATTGGCAACCGGTCAGAGATTTTCATATCGTTTTATATAAATTTTATATCAATTGTAGTCGTACCACCTGATAAGCCTCAAAGCAAAACAAACTGTCGTGATTTTAATGTTTATTATGTAGTGTGTATAGATAAATAATAAATGAATCTAGCGAGTTGGCTATCAAGCACTGTGATGCCGAGTAATTCTTTCCTGTACAATACAAACCTATGCAGACAAAAAGATATTTATGTTTTCGGAAAATACGATTGTGTAAGCATCTCTGAATATTCCCTTTGCTTTAAAAGTTGTTTGCGCCAACAAAGTACAACTGCATGCTAACAACAGCAGATAAACATTTGATGCTCACTTACAAACTACAACACAAGCGCTTTCCGCGTTACACTGTTCTTCTTCACGATTTTACCCACGCATGTTGCAATAGTAAAAGTTTCGATTAACAGCGTCAGTAAAACAAGTCAAGTGCAAAACAATGATGCTCGCAGTAAAACTGAAGCAAGAAGAGTTTGATTTAGAAATGAAAAAATAGCATTGTGAAATATCAAATGGCTACAATGTCAAATAAATATTAGAAAAGAATTGCTACACAAAAGTCTTTTAAAGCCTGTTTATAACTCAAAGTAAGCTGTTTAAGAATTTTTCCCCTTAGGGGTTGATATGACGTCAGAATTGAGATTTAATTGCAAAACTAATTGTTTCAATTTCTCAAAAAATGATATCTGTGGAAACTCGGTTTAAAGCTTTTTTCCGGAGCCATTAATAAACAGCTTCCAAAAAAAGTTGCTTTACAATTTGAGCTATTTTGGCATCGTAAGAAGCAATTCTTTTGAAAGGTTTTTCTAATTTTAAGCATTCTGTTCTCTATTCATTTTTGTGGGGCAGGGCAGGGCATCATCATTAAAGTTGTAGATCTTTTTCTTGTTCAGGAGAGTAACTTTTTAAAACCGAGAATTTTATTTAATATGATATCCAAACAGACAAAAATACCTTTTTCTTTTCACGGTTTTGTACTGTAATGTCGTGTGGGGAGAAAGCGATGGGCGATTGTCCTTTATTACACCTAAAATACGCCTTTGCTACCTGACAGGCTAAAATCGTCTGTCTACATTTTGTAATATGTTTACTGTTTAGTATAGTTTTTTTAGTTCATTTAATTTACTTTGTGGATGCTATGGTATGATTGCCACAAGCATTCGCTAACAAAAAATTACATCTTCACTATTTCAGTTACAGCACTTCGTGTGTTCATGATATTGAGTACTATTCAGTAAAATCAGTGGTTTCCACCCTGAAGTTCGCGAGGGATTTTGAAAAGACCGGGGAAGCATCTTTTATATTTTGACTTATAAGTTTGTTTTTTGTAACAAAGTCATCGATTGATTAATTATTTTAAGATTAGGCAATTTACCTTTCAAATAATTCCCCTGTTTTATTTTACCCGTCTGCATTATTTCGCTGTAATTTTTTTCTTTACTCAAGTTGCCACAATGGAACTATGAGTCGGTGTTAGTGAACTACGTTTTGTCGGTAAAACGCAAAAATAAACGCTAATATACAATTAGTAATAATGCATACTACCAACAGGATTGTGGTTTAGCAATGAAATTACAATAAAGATTATCTTAAGTTATGTGTTACTTAATTGGTGCGACATGAATAAATTTCAATGTGGCTTGTAACCTGCTGTTTTTAATTGCAATGCTGTTGTAAGTGTGAAATTAGTCAAACCCACTGAATTCAAGAATTCAAGCGCCATTTTGATTTACAATAAACTAGGATGTTCTTAGCTTTTCTGACACGATTAGGTCAGTTTAAAACCGACAGAAGTTTGATTCTAAGGCGGTTTTGACAACAAAACTAAGGCCTCGTTGAGGTATCCACTGAAACTGCATTTGGAATTTTTAAACAAACTTTGGTTTAATTTTCTTTGAAAAATCAACAGAGTTCATCATTACTTCAAGGAAGCAAAAAAGAATTTGCCAGATGTAAAATTTTGGGAATCACTGTTATAGAACCTGTGCTACTTTTTGTTCAGTTGCTGATGCAATAGCCAAAAATAGCATGCTTGACAATACACCAGGTTTTTCTGTCATAACCACAACGCAATATTACGTCTAAACAAAACTAACAAGTTGTAAGCGCGCAATTCAAAAGTTATTCTTCAATGTTTTTAGCGATTTATGCAACTAGCTAAAAAGTTCTTGGTCTACTTTCAATCTTTTAGTTTGCACATCTCAATCCATAGTTGCCAGAAAAATGCATTACTTAACTTGGCAATGGAAAACAAATAACAGGTGAAAGATAAGATAGCAAGCCCTCGTTCCCAACTCTTTAATGCCGGTATGAACATAAATATTTGCTACATAAATCTTAGTAAAGGGTGAGTTGTAATTATAACAAGAAATATGCAACGATTGCTACTGGGTTACGATAAATTGCTATTTGCCCCACAGTCTTATGGGCCACAATGATATTAGTACTCGTAATACTACACGAACTACAAGTTAACACCATTGCAGGAAATGACAGAAATATCTCAGTAGCAAATATTAACTTTGGGCACAGTTTCAAAATTTGACTTGAGTTGTCCAAAAAGGGAAATGATCAGCAAAATAAATATCGTAGTAAGTAACTTTTAAATTTACACAAACTAGTTTCACATCTTGTGCTGGTAGGTTTTTGCCTACTAATGGAAAATTCTCGATCGCTTGTCATAGAATGATTACGTTTAATTGCAAGTTGAATGAATCTAGAACAGTCGATAGTGAGCAAAGAACGTAAATCATCAGGGTATACACAGAAAAGCAGCTACAGAATGTAAAAGGAGGATTGTGAACTTTGTACAAAATTCGGCACTTGATGGTTAACCAATGTGATTCAATAAACAACTGGTTACCACGTTTGTACTTTCTTTTGCTACAATTTAATCTATCTGCAGTTTACACACAAGTTTACACGATTAATTTCGCATAGGCATTCAACCAATTTAACTAAAACTAAGCAACTGCAGAAACAAGTAGAGGCAATTCATATTTGGTCAAACAATGCTTAATGCGTGAAAAGATGGTCAAATTAAATCACGTGGAGAAATAGAAAATATTAAGTTGATATATTAACGCATAATTACATATAAGTACGAGGTAAAGAGTAAATGACAAAACAAGTCGATCAAAAAGCTATGCAGCCAATACCATTTTTCTTCTGTTTACTTTCTGCGATCGTGGGTATTAAGTTTTCCGGCTGTGATCATTTATATAAAAGTATAAGGTATGATAGCTGGACATTGATTGTCGATTCTTTGTTCATATTTAGGAAAACTTTCTTTCAAAATCTTGATCATCGAAAAAAAAGGCTTTCTTAACAATCGGAGTGTGTAAAATTTTGTAAGGCGGACCAATTTCACTTTACCGGGTATTCCAGAGGGCCAGTCGGGCAGAGAGTTTAAGGCGAAGTTCATTTTTGTTGAGGTCAACCGCAAAATTACAAAGATTATGAGATAAATTGTGGTCAACCTCGTGTTGGGGTGATTGATCTAAAATGTGCAGAGTAATTCAAAGAGAAGACTTTTATTTTAATGTGGACTTTAAAAGGGCTGAATTTCAACATGCAAACTTTTATTTGAACATCAATCGCAAAGAGGAGGACAAAGCGCATTCAATGAGTAGGGATCAATCTGTTAAGGCTGGCCACAAGTTACATCTTTTCCGAGACTGCACAATATCAAGTCGAGAATGCATTTGGTCCGCGGGTCTCACTTTATACAGCCCGATTTTACAATAACAATGAAAAGCCTTATTCTGAACTAAAATTTTGCTCGAAATCAAACAAATTTGCTTACAAAAATGACTTCAAGAAAAAGAAACGTCTACACCTTTACAAAAATACGGAAGAGTTTTATTTCAAACCCAAATTCTGCTTCAAATCTGGTAAACTTGCTATCAAAGAGGAATTCCAAAAAAAAGAAAGGCTTTCATCTTCACAAAAATATGGAAGAGCCTCATTAAAAATCCAAATTCTGCTCAAAATCAGGCAAAATTTTTATCAAAAGTAAATTCTAAAAAAAAAACTTTTATCTTTACGCAAACATGAAACAGCCTTATTTTGTTTAAAAATGCTCAAAATAAAAAATTTACTTTTGAAAATTAACTTTTCAAAAGTAAATATTTAGAAAAAAGAAGGTCCTCACATTACAAAAGCAGTGACACCCTTCAATCCTGCAATATGAAATTCATAAAAAGTAACTTGGACTCATTGGCGGCTGTAAGTGAAATGAAATCTGTAACGCGACCAATAATAACGAAAAGATTGAGTGCAACTGCTATAGATAAAATCTAAGGTAAGATTTGCTTAAAACAGGTGTGATGTTTTACTTCTCATGTTGTGTAAAAACAATAAAAGAGTGTGATTATCATAATTGTTTTTAGCAAATCACAATGTTAATAAAAGAAATGTTGAAAAATTAAACTGTTATCAACAGCACATTATAATAAATGTTTTCAAAAAAAGCTGTTTATTCAACCGTATCAACTACGCAACAATATATAAATAAGCGTCAAAACATTACAGCACAGAATAAAGCGCAATGTTGAAGGTAATTATTTGCATCATAATTTTGACCGCAGTTTGCTGTGCGCAAAAGCATCTCACATGTTCGATAACTGATGACGCACTGAATCAACAAAGTCCGCAAACTCCCCAAAGAGCTTTACAGGGTTCTCCGGGCAAACGGGGACCAAGAGGTCAAGTAGGGCTACGAGGGAGGCCCGGTCAGAAGGGAGAACCTGGAGTTTCTAATGATCGACAAGCCAATTTGCTCCGAGATCAACTTAATTCTTTCTCTCAGGAAATGGAAGCTTTAAAAAATCAAAGCAAAGGAAATCAGCTACAAGATCAAATTAATTCTCTCTATCAGGAAATGGAAGCTTTAAAAAATGTAAGCAAAAGAACTCTGTATCTAATTCCATTAGGAAGCAAGCTATTGTATTTGCCTCCTGACTTTTACATTTATGAATTCATTCCTGATCGTCATTCCTGGCAGGAAAGTCGACAATATTGCCAAAACTGGGGAGGAGACCTAGCAGTGCATGGCGTGAAAACCCTGGAAAATAGAAAAAAACTAATTCAAAAACTGTCCATTAACAAAGATTATATTTGGATCGGTGCAAATAATTTTGCGTCAGAAGGGAATTGGATTTGGGTGAATGGTGAGCATGCGAGTAGCTCTGAGTTAATTTGGAAAGATGGTCAACCAGATGGTCAAGGCCGCAACCAAAATTGCTTAGGAATGCGTGGCACTTCTCCAGTTGGACTTGCTCATGACCTCACATGCTCTGATCCAAACTTGGGACTTTGTGAGAAAGAACTTTTATTCTAAAACACCGACAATGAGCCTTGATTAACAATGATAGTTTGGGGGACTGAGGAAAATTCAACTCTGAATTATGTAAATACCTTATATTGTAAAATTTTCTCTGAAAACCAGAAACCATTCTTATTGATCTTGCTCCTTGATGAAAATGGAGAACTGGAGATAAATGACATACATTGGTACGTTGGCAACTAGTTGCATTGAAAGTGGGACTCAGAGAATAATAACTGAATTGGGATTCGAGCTGTGCCGGGAATCACCTTAAGGAGTCGGATCACGCGGAAGTTCTGGGCCTGGTTTCGAACGGGGGCAGTCACGCCGTACAAGAACTATCGGGCAACCCTACTTTATTGAACAACGTAACTTGTTGGACTAAAAAGGCAACTGCAAGCAAACTTAACGTTGTTCCAGGAGTCTCTGCTGTAATTTTTCCAGCACTGAATATATTTTCACGTAGTTTTCCAATTGACTTTTCAATTTTTACGGCTATGAGATTATTTATTGCATCTAAATTGCTGTATATTCCCTTCAACTTTACGTTATTTGTCTAGTCGCCATAAAACCATACACCTATTAAATTGCACTACTATTTCGACTAAGCAGTTTAAACATTTTCCTTTTGTAACTGCTAAAACTGCACTTACCATTACTACTCTTTTCTACAGTATTTTGTCGGTTCTTGTGACTCGTGAATCGAGAATTTCAAATCTGTATAAATGAGAAAATAAAATCTGCACATTTCCTGACGAGGACGTCTGCTTCATGCAACACTGACAGCGTTTTGTACATTTGTTATTTCTGTATTAATCGTTGCCTAACGTGCTGAGGCGAACAGGAGCGCGCTCTATTTCTAGGGGCGGATGATGGAGAACCTCGCTTCTTTCGTTTCCTAGAAGCTACAGAGCCGCTTCTATTTTTGTCGAAAGCAGAAGTAATAACTCTGCTACTTTTGTGAAATACTTTCCTATATTCTGCTTTATTATTTTTTGTTTATTCCCATTGTCTTTAAGATTTAATTGTCTCCCTCTACTATTTTGAGTCTGAAATTTATTATGAAGTAATAAAACTGTGTATTGTATATAACGTTTCAAAACGGGGGTGTGCAACTGTGGTCCGCTGGAAAAATGCAGCCCACGAGGTGACGTTGTGAGGCCCGTGGAAGAATGCGACTGGTGGCCTGCCTTTACAGATTAATCATCCAAAAAAAGCTTTTTATTTAAAAAATTCGCCTTTTGAAGGAGAAGAAGTAAATAAAAGCCTTCAGTTTGAAAATCATCTCTTTTGAAGTTAATATCCGGAAAGAAGCAAAGCTCTTTGAAAGAGTCCGCTTTGGTCCGAGTTTTCACCCTGTTAAGTAACATTGGCTTGCCTACAAAAAATTTACTACAAAAGTTTGAACACTTCTGTTTTGAAGAAACAACATGTCTGAGAATCTTTGGAAACCACAAAACCACCGCTCAGCAAAGATTTATTGTAGTTAATTAAATAAATAGTTTGTTTGTGTGGAGTAAATGGAACCAAATTTTCAATGCGCTACAGCGAAAGAATTTTACCAAGTTGATAACTTCTTACAAATTAAGCTGCAAACACTAATGAAAAGTGACATATTATTGTTGTTGATTGTGTTGTAATTGGTTTGTTTTCGAACAAGTACGAACTATCATGAATATATTGATCATTGGTAATGCCTTTTGAGGTAATTGTGGTTTTAGCTTCTGGTAATTGGAAAGTGCCTGCAGTTAAACAACAAACACATTGAGTTTAAATCCGCTTATTGGTTGCCACTACTACTTGCACACCGTAGTTCTGCGACAAACACTACAACCAAGAAAACAAAATGAGGTAAAACTTCATTTCCACGAACGCAAATCCTTTGAAATTCTCAAAAATAAATGTTTCTTTTTTGGAGAAATAGGTTCTCGTCTCAGTTTCAATCCCTCGACTTCCCAAGTACAATAATTTCTTAAAACAATTGGATGACAAGATGTATCGCATCTTAGAAGCTACTTTGATTCTTTTTGATCACCTGAAAAGTACAATTGTAATAAACGAAATCTTTTTATGCAATTTTATGGAAGGATAGCAAATGAGAAGAATGTCAACATATTACTGGGACAGGAACCGGAAATAACGTTGTCCTGTATTGTTGTTTTTTGTTTTACTAACCCTATAAAATGCTGACGTCACTAGTGTACCGAGGGAGGAGGCCACTGTGCTGTGGCCCCCTCAGGCCCAAAAAATGAAAAAATGTAAAGCAAAACCAAGCAGTTTTGGCAAAAGCAAATCTGGTTTGTGACATCACACGGTTAGGATGAAACTTTGGATCCCCCTCGGAAACTTTCTGCGTACGCTACTGGCTGACATTATTCTCATATGCTATCCCTTCATGTTGATTCTAGCGTAATGCGGTTGAAAGATGTGAACTACCTGTGTGATATGGGTCAAAACCGTTTTCCTTATACGAGGTTTTTGCAGTAATGCAGCAATGGATCGATGGCATTAATCTAAAATTGCCCAAAAGAGCATATTGGGATTTTATGCTGGAAACACTGTAGATGGACTAGCCTACATGTAAATTTGATTTCATGTGAGAGATCTGTGGGTGGCTGGTATGTGAGATGCTGATGTGGATTGAGGGAAGTTGAAAATGTTGGATTTTAGCATATATTGGAGGGGTTGAAAGGAAAGGACTGGGAACTGCTAATTCTCTTTAATGATAACCAGCCCCCCAGTACCCACAAGCCTAAAACGCGGCCGAAAATATTTGCAACATCTTTTTCTCGATTTAGTTATAAATGATAAAAGAGCATTATGATCTATGTACGTAGTAGTTAAAATTCACCACACGAAATCTAAAATAAGTGCTGATTCAAAGTCGAAATACATCGCTGTAGCTCTTGTTGTTATATCAATTAACATGATTAACAATGACAACATTCCATGAATCCATGTTGCGACGAATGCTACTACAACTTTGTAATTATTGAGTTTGTACAGTGCTGTTCGAATTTACGAGGCCTCTTTAAGTTTATTTTAATATTTGACTTTCACCATGAATTGGTTGCATTTTTTGATCTGCAAAAACTACACAATATATATATCAATGAATTTGAAGGAATAAAGGTGGATGGAGTTAATATAGACAATATACGTTACGCTGATGACACTGTCCTCATTTCAACGTCACAAAGGCCGCTACATAAGATGCTAAATGAACTAGGAAAAATTCGTGAACTATATGGAATATCAATCAATGTCAACAAAACAGAATATCTCGTAGTTACCAAACTAGAAACAGTACCAAGACTCCCACTTTCCTTCAAAGGAAACTCAATTAAACAGACAGAACATTTTCGATATCTTGGTTTACTTATTTCAAGTAACGGAAGGTGCACTAATGAAATAAAGAGATGAATTGTACTGACTAAACAAGCATTCATAGACTTGGGCTATATCCTCCGTAACAAAAAGATGAGTTTCAGGATCAGATTTCGTTTGTTAAAGTGCTATGTGTGGTCGGTTTTCTTATATGGTTGTGAATCTTGGACTATGACAAACGAAACTGATTAAAAAGTCAACGCATCGGAACTTTGGTTTCTACGGCGAATGCAACGCATTTCATGGACTGCTCACGTTACCAATGAAACTGCTCTAAAACAAATATGTCAAGTTAGACAACTTCTTAACACAATCAAAAATAGGCAGTTGCAATCTTTTGGACATATCATGAGACAAGAGAATCTGGAGCAAACTTCAATTACTGGACTTATCAATGAAAAACGAGCACGGGGTCATCAAAGGTACAATTATTTGGACCATTTTTAACACTGCTGCATATTTTGTGGCATTCATCATTCCCTCACAGATGTGCAATTTTGCAAAGCCATGTGGTGTCATATAGACCCAAATCATCACACCAGGTGGATGCTTGCTGGTAGGCAATATGCATTGAGAGCTAAATGTTTCGTGAGGTCTTTTGCGCGCATAAATATTCCCAGCATGATTTTGAATGCTGAAATCGATTTTATCACCAAACATTCCTTTGATCCAATCCACGTAAATCCAATTCATATGCTCTTTCACCCAAGCAATTCTGGCTTTTCTTTGCTTTTCGGTATCTTTTGATTTCTTCATATATTTCTAGGGATGTCTTCATATTATATATTTTTTGATTTATTCATTCTTTTGGTTTCTTCACTCTTTTGATTCTTTATCATTTTTCAGCCATCTTTTTTGAATAGTTGAAGATGAAGTTTTTCACCTATGCGTCTTTTTGCAAAGATCAGAGCTAGTTATCCGAAAATCATATAGAGAGAGCCTGATTAGGGTTCGATCTTGTTGTTGTTGTTACCCGACCCTTTTCGAGGGATGGGGGCATGGCGGAAGACCAAGGAGCCCCAGAAGCCGAGCAACTACCCAAGGTCGGGACCAGAGGTCGTAGACAGACAGAGAGTTGCCAAAGAGCGAGCGGCGCAAAGAGTCCGTAGCTGGACACTGCAGAATGAGATGAGAGATGTCCTGGGACGAGTGTCCGCAGACGCTGCAGGAAGGCTTCTCAATTCTGCCAATCCTAAAGAGATAAGAGTTTAACAGAAGGCTGTGTCCGTTGCAGCGTAGACGAGAGAGAACACAGCGAGCGTGACGAGGGAGCACAAGTTCCTCGGTGGAAATCGAGGGAACCTGTGTGTCGAAGAATTTCGATGAGACCGTACGCCTCCAGTCCTACATAAGAGAAAAGTGGATACGAGAGATAAGAGGAGAGAGGCTACAAGGGATTGCAGAGGGCGCAAGTAGCGCTCCCAGTCTGGCCAGATCATCAGTCAGGTCGTTCCCCGGGAGAAACGCGTGTCCGGGGACCCATTGTAGCCTAATAGAACAGGAGGAGAACACAGAACACAGATCCTGCCAGAGAGATTGACGTAGAAGGAAAGATGGAGGAGAGGAGAGGGCGGTGAGGATAGAACGAGAGTCAGATAGTAGGAGAAGAGAAGAGAAATGGCAGACTTGTTGGTGCTGTCAAGACCAGCAAAAAGCTTGCAGAATGGCGCAGGTTTCAGCAGAGAAACTTGAACATACTGGGCCTGCTGAGAAGGAAAAAGTGGCCTCAGTGCTACAGAGAGCAGTTGGCAAGTACGCCAGATCCACTTTTACCAAAAGAAAAAGAAATAGAGCGGTCTGTTCTAAGCACTAGGTCGTGAGGAGGAGAGAGTCAAGGTGAGCCAGAGCCGCACCTTGACGAGAAAGAGGGAGATCAGAACGAGAGTATGGAGTGGAAAGGGTGGACTCCACAGTAAAAGGAAGGCAGGTTCAAAGGAGGAAAGGGAGAGAAAGCAAGAAGAGCCTCCTTAACAGAAGTAGAAGGAAGCATGAGCGGGTGAGTGGACGCAAAAGCTCTCCAGGACGATCTGCAGAGTCTTGGTTTCACTTCAAATCTGACCAAACCTGAAATGGGATAGAAGATTGGGAGACGAAGTGCCCGCTCATAAGATGAACTGAGTCAGAGTGACTCGTAGGGGAGGTAAAGAAGCCTCGAAGAGAAGAAATGATATAGGGGAGAACGAGAGGCAGCCGGTGATGGCGCGACTAGCCGTTCAGTGGAGGCGTTCCAATTTGGTGATATTGGTAACGCTTAAGAAAGGAAACCATCTGAATGAAGCATAAGTGAGAAGGGCCCGAAGGAAAGTTTTATACACAAGAGAAAGGGATTCCTTAGAAGGGCCCCATGAGGAAGCAGAGATACAGCGTAAGGCCATGAGACGAGGGAGAAGCTTTGCCTTCAGCAAAGATGCATATTCAGAAAAGGAAAGAGTGCGGTCGAAGATGACCCCAGCAAAAATTGGGGCGGGATTAAAACGGGAGTAGGAGTTGAATAAGAGGAGTTGGAGGTGGAGTTTACCTTGGTAAAGATCCACCGATGATCATGAGGCCTCACATTTGCTTGGATTCAGAGGAAGACACCATTGCTCGGGTCAGGCCAGCGCTCCAGTCGAACGAGAGCTCGTTGTCTAGCCCTCATCGCAGCAGGAATCGAGGAAAAGAAGAACCACGTGGTCTGGCCGTGAACATAAAGAGCAGCTGACGGATGAAGGCAGAGATGCAGGAAGATCATTGATGGAAAGAGAGAAAATAACAGGGCCAAGAAGGGATCCTTTCGAAATGAATCCAAAGAACAAAGCAAGAAGGGAGGCCAGTAGAAATGAGTTTATGGAAAAGGGCTGGATGCCAGACAATGTCAAAAACTTTTGAGAAATCAATAGTAGAAAGGATTGTCCGCGAGCCCGGCCTGGGTTTGTTCAACCCATCCAAAATGGACTGAAAAAGATAAAAATTTGATCTAGAGTAAACCTTTCAGGGCGGAAACCGGCCTGGCGGGGAGAGAGAATAAAATTAGATTCCAGAAAGAAGAGTAGACGAAATAGTATGATGCGTTCAAAAAGCTTTGGGACGCAGGATGTAACAAAGATAGACCGGAAGGAAGCAGGAGATTTGAGAGGCTTTCCCATCTTGTGGATGGAAATAATATAAGATGTCTTCCAGATGGTAGGAAAGGAATGCAAAGACCAGGAAAGATCAAAAATGTGAAGAAGAAAATTCATACCAGAGCGAGGAAGGTGCTTTAACATGGGAAAGGCAACTTTGTCTGGGCCAGTGGCAGTGGACAGGGAGAAGTTGGAGGCAGACGCAAAAAAATCAGCGTGGGAGAAGGGTGAACAGAAGAACAAATGAGACTCCTCAGGGCACGTGGCTCGGCGGAGCTCGGAGAGGTGGCCTCTGGCTCTGCTACGCAAGGACTTTGGCTGAGAAACGGAAAAATGGAATCTCAGGTAATCGCCGAAGACCGAAGCCGACTCACAGGGAGAGGAACAGGTGGGGAAGTTAGGATAGAAGGAAGATAAAGAAGAAGAGCCAGCAACAGAGCAAAGAAGAGAATATAAAAATTTGGGGTTGGATTTGGGCGAGAGAGAAGAGCAAGTCATCTGCCATGCCTCAGCTTTGGCCATGGCAGTGACAGACAAAGCACGTCGGGAAGCGAAGATGTAAGCCTGGCGATTTTCATCACTTCTGTGAGCGGCAGCGAAAGCCTTGCATCTTTCACTAACCGCACCTTCCACTTCAGCAGACCACCAGGCTTTAGAATGGCGTTAGATACGACCGAAAGGAATGGAAGATTTGCTCGCATTCAGTGCCGTAGAAGTGAAGAGAGTAGAAGCAGAGGAAAGAGACGAGTATTTGCGGAAGGCCAGTGAGAGTCAAAGTAAGAAGCAAAGTCATCCCAGCGAGCTTTTTGAAAATTGAAAGAGGGAGGACGCTCGTTGAGGCAAAAGATCGGAGAAAAGGGACAGATAGAAGAATTGGTAGGTAATCACTACCTAGGTTCTGAAGCACCTCCCATGAGCAAGAAAAGGCGAGAGAGGAGGGAGCAAAAGAAATGTCAGGGGAGGAGCGATGGAGAAGAGTAGATATGTCAGGGTCATTGAGGGGGAGCAGGTCAGAAGAAATGACCCAATTAAATACTTCCTCTCCACGGGGGTCGGAAGTACCTTTTGAGTCCCAGAGGGGGTGATGACAATTAAAGTCCCCCAAAATGAAGGGATTTCTGGAGGAGGAAATGGTGGAGGAAGAAAAGGAGTTGGTTCTGCTATCCATTGAAGAAGAGTGATTGGGGCGAGCTTAAACATTAACAAAAGAGAGAGAGGAGGAGTTGTTTAGAGAGATGTTGACCCCTACATAATCAGAGTAGGGAGTGAAGTATCATTTCACCTTACATTACTAGATCATTAAAGTTAAAAAAGGCTATGATAAGTCATGCTACCCCAACAAAAATTTGTTCGTTATGCTCATTGCTTTCGTCATTTCAGCATTTAACTTTAAAATTTTTTGTAAAGATTTACAAACGCTCCAGGAGCACAATAAAATCTTTTGAAGAAACCAAATAAAGAATGTTTTGCTTTAGTCAAAAGCTGCTTCAAATTTTAAAACTTGTAGGCTACCCTGGAAACCAACAACGACAACGAACATTGCCGCAATATAAGGCTGCAATGCAACTATGCCTATAAGATTCTCTCAAAAACACCTGTAAAGAACCATATGAAAACCTTCTCCCTAAGTCGGATTTGGTAAAAGCAGAGAAAACATAAACCAATGTTTAGGTAATTTCAAAGTTCCAGAACCCATAGACAGAAAATTTTTTAAAGCAAGGCCAATTATGCTTGGCTTACTATTAAGAAATAAAAAGCGAGACATTGCACAATGTCTCTATAAATATGCTATTGGTTTAAAAAAGAGTTTTTTAAATTGAATCGCGGGTAAAGATCATAACGGAGCACAAATCCAAGGCAGATGACTCCTTGTCGGTTTAAGTTGCACAAAAATACAAGTATGTCAAAATTATCTTTTTGAAGAAGTTAATTTAAAAAAAAAAGATCTTTGTGTTGCTTAAAAGACCATTAGTGGAAAAGAGCCCATTTTGTTGGCATTGTCAAGGAGGGGCGTGTCTCAAAAAGTTTTAGAATGTTGTTGTAGGGCATACATCCTATAGTGCTTGTAACAGATTTGATTTTGTTCTATCGAAATCGAAATATATTTCGATCTTTCATTGTAAATTCATTGCCTAAAATAATTATTCAGAAATCCGAAGCTTCTACGTACAAGACCTTCAGTGGCAAAGTAAAATAAAAATACCTTTCTTGTAATATTTGGGATTAAATTGCATTAAAAATTGGTTCAATGTATTTTACACAACAAGCTTGTGTATTTAACATGTTGACGACCAAATTGCAAATCCTGAAGTTCCGTCACCAAGGGAAAGCCAATGTAGAATTACAACTAATAAGCAAATCAAATGCATTTCAAGTCTTATATTAGCGTCCAAAACCTTAAAACAAAATATCTCATGGACAAAGGTTGTTGTGAGTCAAAGTGTATTCCACTGTTGTTTTATCTATACGGAAAACCACAAGTTTTGTAGGGACTATTCAAAACTATGATGGCGCCCCTAAAAAAATCTCTTTTGAGATAAGTCAAATCACCCATTGTTGAAGTGTTTCTTTCGGCAAAATTGTTGGGTAATTACGTGAGCACTGGTTCTTCTACAAACTTTAACATTGATTTCTTCGTCATAACCTATTAGCACTGAACCTTTTTTAAAAGGTAGCAAACTTTTATTGCAAAAATAGAGAAATATTTGCAGATTCTAAATCTGACGCCAGTGGATATAGCTAGATTTGTAATTGGAGCTTAGACCAACTGCATCTTTATTATAATAACTAATGTTACCTTAGTTACTGTAGAAGATACCCTTGTTTGAGAGTATGGTCTCTGACAAATACAAATTAGTAGTTGTATTTCTATTTTTTCTTAATTGAAAATAATTAATAACTTTGATTGAGATAAAGTGGCATTTGCGTAAGAGACTTATTCATCACTAGAACAGGGAAATTATAAAGTTATCATTTTTCATTTCAAATCAAACAATTCCAAAACATTTTAAATTCGATTGCTGCTTATCTGTCTCTAAACAAACTTTGCTGTCGATCACACTGACCTTCCACTTCGAGTATCAATGCCCACTTCCCAAACCACTGATGGTTAATTTGTTTGCTGGTGTAAACTGTTTAAAAAAATCCGTGAGAATTTCTACATCTAGGTCTATTTATTCTCAGTAAATTAAACAAGACATTGCAGAAAAAATAAATCCTCCATGAAATAAGCACGGTTTTTGTTCTATCATTCAAGCTTTTGTAAATCAATTATCACAAAACTGTAAATTTTTTGGATTAAAACTTTTTTGAAAGAAAATAATTCGATAAATAAGACCCATCGATCTTGTGTACTATGACCGATTGCACAATTTATCTTTGCCTCTATTACAAATAACACATATGCTCAGCTGGAAAAGTAACAAAAAGATTTAATTGACCCACGAGAGCGGTAATAAAGCTTTGTATTTGATTGAATTTCAAATTGAATGTTTTCTATAAAAATTTTGAGTTCGACTGATTGGTGTTGATGCTGGTTCGAGTATCATTCCCAGCATTGCTTTTAAGAAAAACAAATAAGAAGTTTTTAATAAAGCATAGCTTAGACCGTCACACTTGTGGGACCAGAGTGATACGGCTTCGCAGAGGTTGACAGACCATCCACTACAGTGGACCTAGTATTTGGTCCCACAAGTGTGACGGTCTAAGCTATGCTTTAGTAAAAGCCTCTAGCTTCTTATTGGTCACTAACTGCACTAAAGAGACCTGATAGGTCGAAACAGTGTCACTGTCTGCAGTTTGCTGAGTGCATCGCTGGCCTCTTGCATTACTATACAAATAAGAAGTGTTTGACAACAAACACCAACTTTTGTAAATTTGTTTTCTTTGTAAAAATTAAAGAACTGGACAAAAACCCTTTCTTTTTGTAAATTAGTATAAGTGGGCAACCGCTCCAAACAGGCAACGTCGCCGTCACTTTCATTCCACGTTTCTTTATTGAAACAAACTGCAGTGGCGTTCACACATTCAGTTTAAAACAAGTAGCTAATCCTTGTAAATAAAAAAACAGATTTTATCAATGACCCGTAGGCGCGTCGCAGCACGAGTGAAACTTATACAAAGTGAATTCAATTTATTCATCTTTTCTTGTTCAACTTCATAATGGCACAGTGTTGATGTTATTTCCAAATAGCCACGTGGTTCAATTAGACATTAATAATGACAGGAGAGCTTTCAGTATGAACGTAATCAAAAATAGTTTAAGTCAAACACGATATTGCTTTTATAAAATTATTTTTCCATCCATGCAAGAACGTCGGCATAGAGACAGTGGCTCCCTGGAATTTGAATCAAGGATGTGCAATCGCGGCAATCGAAGTAAAGTGGATGTCATATGTATCATTGCGATTTTCGAAAAATGGATCTCCAAAAACGAAGATATAAAAGGTTTGACAAACAAAATCTGACTGGCCCGTAAAATTTTCAACTAGCCTGCATTGTTATGCCCCCTGCTAAAATATTTTCTGCCTAACGCTGTTATATCCATGTTCTTGTTGTTATATCAAAAGAATTAATGGTTGGAAGAGCACGCGTCATTCGATTCATCAAATCAATATCCCAACAAGATTATGATAGCCTTGTATGATTGGCAAGATGGCCTATCGATCATTGATGTAATTCTGAGTACGTAATTAAATTGGATTTTGTTAGTGCCAGGAGAACATTTTGTTTGCACGAGAGCAAGCAATTAATCAAATTTAATTGAAAACTTGCATGCGCAGTTCGCATAAAACATCAGCAATATTTGGCCAAGAAATTTAATTTGAGGGCATAATATCAGTGATCGACCGCATTTGCTTTTAGTGGCGAGATCTTGATTTCTATCGCGGATCGTAGTAAGTTTTCGCTTCTTTTAAATGCATAACCAGATGAGGACAGAAATGCGCTCTTTCTTATTTAGTGGAAAATTTTTCCTCGCTGCATTTCATTTTAGAGAATATTCGTCGTCGTCGTTTCAGCTATCGTGTTGAGCATTGTGCAGCAAGACAGCACATGCTCTGTTTTCGAGTCTTCAGTTAGATTGGGCCATCACAACGGGTAGACTGCTTGGCCCCACCACCTGTTTGCCACGTAAAGATGCCGTTAAGTCTCTTGCCCAAGGACACAACTAGCAAGCTTTCCGGCTTGTTCTCCACATTATCCCTTTTGTGCTGATCGCCAAGCAGAGAAGTTGTGAATATCCTTTTATAAAGTCTTTTGGTATGATTCGACTTTGGGAAATGAACCTCAGTTCCATTCCGACTGCGAAGCAGACGCTTTAACTACTAAGCCATCCCGCAGAAAACGTTGCTTTCTTATTTTACTACATAAACCTCTAGCTCGACTTTTATAAATATTGTTTTGTGTGTCCATTCTTACATATGCATATGTCTTTCCACTTCCATGTATGTTTACATCATTATAAATAGAATATTTTGTCATTCGTGTAATCCGATATGACGTAGCAGCCACCAGCCAGCTCTGTTTTTAAATGCTTGGGAACGTAGCAACTTGTTTTAGCCGACTGAATCAATTTGTGATCAAATTGTTATCATAATTATGAATCGCAGTTATTTACTTTATGCATTCACAAAAGAAAAATATTCAGTATTTCGGAATTTAGATGGCTTTGCTCTTAACTCTGATTTGGTTCCCTCAACAAATTTGAGTGGCCATCAACGCTTACCTTTTCTGCTGTATCGAGATTGTTTAACCAGAGTTTCTTTTTCACGTTTTGAAAGCGTCACTGCTAATCTTCTCAGTTCATCAGTTCAAAGAAAAACAAATCACGAACAAACAGGCGCCCCAACAAAGCTGGATCAACCCATATTTGCCAACTGCACAACTTTTAAAACTCACCCGAGCATGTCTTTAATAACTTTGCTGGTCGTGATCATGTGATCAATATCTAGTTCTGATAAAATAAAAAGCTGGGACAAATAGCTTTCCTCGCAACACTCCTAGCCATCTTACCAAAACAGCAAGCTCCAGTTGTTTCCTCTTTTGTTGATAATGATGACTCAGCGCAATAATCGATGATATTAGTTGCGAGTGGACTGAAGGGATTGCGTGTGGGGACAGCTCAGCCTAAATTTAGTAGGAAAAAACGCAGAGAATGAGTGGGAATGCCTAGGAACAACTTCAATGGAATCTTAAACCACAAAGAGTGCGACTCATCACGGCGTAAGATCCAAATAGGACTTTGTGTTTTCTGAAAAACCTTTTAAAGAGTAAGCATTCTAAGCACAAGTCATAGCGGCAAAATGAGAAACAATATGTTATTAACTTGTCGACATCTCATCATAAAACTAAAATTTAGATAATTAAAGGAAAAAAATTGTTGCCTGCTTTAAACAGATTGGTTTTTATACGTGAGAACAGCCGGTATTGGAACACAGATGCCTATTAATCAATAGGCCTGCCATTACACTCACTAACTTTGGCAAAATAAGTTTCTTCTACTGATGAAAACAAAACACCAATAAGTTTATTGCAACAGCAAACTGGGCACAAATAAAACAGCTTCAGTAAACGTAAACTATTACCTGAAAGAACGAGAACAACTCAAAATTAATTTTTTTACGCGCTTGAGCTCATGCCCCAAATGCGAACCTTTGGTCAGTCTGGGCCAGTGTGACGTGTGGAATGCCCAAGCAGATCATCTGTGTGCCACGTAAGAGTAAAGAATTTGCTATCCCGAAAGAAAAAATGGAACTTGTCAGAGTTGACTCCCCTCTATCCTTTTGGTGTCAAGCGTTTAGCAAAACAATGTAAATACCATTTTTCAATACTTGGTACAACTTGGCAGAGGAATTAAACCCAGATCTATTGACTCCGAAGCAGTCGCTCTAACCACTACTCCGTAATGCCGGTTGATTAAAAGACTACAAGAATTTCAACCGCGATGTGGCCGCAAACGTGAAGAAGGTTTGTTATTGCAGCCGTGCGCCTGTAATCGAAATCAAAGGTAAAAATACAAATCCTTTGGAAAACTTTTGAGAGCACGTTTCTGTGAAATGATAACCAGTTCGTGCATATCAGCTGCAGCGGCAGCACGATTAAATCATTTGTGACTAGGATTCAATTAATTCGACTTTTCCTCTTTTCGAAAATAATTTCCAAGTATATTCATGGTAAGCTTATGTGTCTGGCAAAGTGTCGATGGGTTTCCAAGTATGTAATTGCATTGGACTTTGTTGGTGCCAGGTGAACATTTTGTCTGCACGAGAGCAAGCAATTGACTTTGCTTAAAGCATGCATGCATTGTGCTAGAAAACAACATGGGCAATGCTGCTTTGTGATGGAAGAGAACGAGATAAAATATGTGGAAATTCGAGGCTGTGGCTAGAACATTCGATATACCTCGTACACCGACCAACTCATCCTCAAAAGACTGCTGGTATATTTACGCTAAATAATAATAGTTATCTGAAAAAACATTAAATCACTTTAAAATGCTTTTAGTAAAGTCCACAATTTCCGCACAAAGCACATCAAAACATCTTTAGTGGAATCCACTATGTCCGCAAAAATGGAAATGGCCGAAAACAATTTGGAATAAACGAGCAATGACCGAAAAAACACTGAAAGAAAATCGTGACCGAGATGTGACCGCAAGAATGAAGTCGGAATGAAGACCACGAAGCCATGACCATAACCAATCATAAAAAATGGGGTATTGCAATGAGCTTTCAACTGGTTTGATATTTTGACCATCACAACAAAATTTCAAATAAAGCCTTGAAACAATACTGCAACCAAAGCAAACAAAATCGGGAGGCAGAGAAACAATGCGGGACAGATGTTCCTAATTGACGGTCATTTCCGATTATACGAGTTTTTACAACTACCAGATCAGGCGATCAATGACTAATTCACAACTTGGTGTTCTGAAGCATTATTTTGCATAAGCTAAATAATAAAAGTATATTTTCGTTTAGAAGGAAAGTGCTTTGCATTGCAACATATAAATCATGACACAGTATTATTTTCTTGATATGGAAGGTGACGCAAACAACACAATGATTAGAATCATCGTATCTAGAGTTTCGCATGCAATGTTAATAATTCGACTCTTATCCGTGCAAAAATTGGAGAGCGCAATTGATAAGAAAGGAGGCAGACCCGCAAGCTCCTCCCGTAGCAAAGGCATTATTTGACAGACCGATGTGATTGGGAAGTGTTGATGCGATTTCCGAGAACGTGATCAAATCGAGCTTCGTTAGTGCCAGGAAAACATTTTGTCTGCACGAGAATGAACAATTAAATTCACTTGTAGTATGAATGCACAGTTTGCAAACAACACCAGTGATGTCATGAAATTTTCATAAGAATGGGGTAATGATAACCCATCCGCATTTCTGATTTTGGCATTTCATTGTTATTTAATTCGATGGAATCACAATTTTGACTTCACCTCTGTCGACATTTACTCACGCAACGTTAACTAAATGATTACATTGTAATTGCAAACCTTCTTTTTCAACCGGTTGTGTGCTGTATGAGCAATTAATACAGCATTTGAAGTCTTGAGTTAGAAAAGCTTCAATCCCGTCGGCTGGTCCGGGCGGCGCCGTAAGTATTGTATGTGTGCCGTAGACTTTATTTAAACCTGATTTACTTCCACAAAATTCACAAAATGCTAGTAAACGCTGATGCTCTGAAGCAATATATTTTGGGAAATTGATTGTTTTTGTTTGGAAAATAAAATCGGAGCTCTATTAAAACATCGTGTGCAGTGCAATAAATTGCTGGTAATTGCATTCGAGAGATCGCAAGTACAAAGTTTGTATGACAATTTCTCCTGCTGGGAGGCAGTACTTGTTGTAAAACTATTCCGAAGTGAAACTGAAGCTTCGGTTGCTAAATGATATAAATGTTGAGCGAACTGCAGACAGTGACATTGTTTCGACCTATCAGGTCTCTTCAGCGCAATTGGTGACCGGCAAGTAGCTAGAGACTTTAAAAAAAAGATAGCCTAGAACGTCAAATTCGTGGGACCTAAACTAGGTTCCCTGCAATGAAATTTATGTCTTGCAACATCTAACGGCTGTACCAAGGTAACTCTAAGGCGCAACTTTGTTTCAACGAATAGTGAACAATCCAAAAATTCCTGTTCGGTTCCTGCACAAACTGTGCTTGGTTACATTAATGCATCTGACACTAGTCAGTCATCTAAAGATGACGTCAGGTGATATTAGAAACAAAAATTGCAACAACATCTCCCGACGCTCATACTCTTTAAAAAATTGATGGTTTTCTTTAAAGCGATCAAATTGCTCATAAAACTAGTCTGGAGGAATAATTTTGCTTCAGTTTATAATTGGTGACGTAAGATCTACACAATGTTGGCAAATAGGGTCTCTTTCTTATCATTATGAATTTGATTATATAAAATTATTGACTCTTGACTGATACCTAGCGATATAAGATCTATCACAACAAATAACAAGTCTGCACAACAACAGAATTGATTATACGACACTTTGCACCATAAGTCTATACAATAGCAGCATTGGTTTACAAGAGTCTTACCGTAATGAATACACATTGTTTTGCAGTTTTTTTTCTGATCGAGCGGAATGATATGGATTCCATTATTCAATACCATGCACATCGCACAAATAGAATTCACACCCTTTTTTATCTTGTTTGATATAAAAAAATGCCTTAATTTTGTACTTCTAAAGCCACAGTTTGTGATCTCGAGGGAGGTTTTAGATTTTACGTCGTTTAGAATATTTATTGAAATGCTCAGCGTGCTCGGGACACACCTCAGCTGGCATCCAAATTAGTTTTTCTCGAAATGATGCTTTTAATTATTATGGGACACAAGTCAGTCATTCAGTCTTTCGTGGCAAAGACTGAAATACATGGACTCTGTGTCGCTTTCCAGCATCTGAAGCAGCGATCTGGATTGTATTTCTTCAGCAATTTATAACACAATTTTATAAACTTACAATCTGCTTACATTAGTTTTCTTGTAATTACTCTCACCGTGTATTGACCTTGTAATCATTTTTAAAAACTTTTAGGTACAAAAAGTTGATTTTAACGCACTGGTCATTTTTAACGTCTAAAACAGGGCTGCACAAAGTGCGATCTGTCAAGACTTGATATTGGTGAAATGTGATCCAAACCGTAAAAACTTTGGACACGCTTGGTAAAATATTAATTATACAATGCTGTATAAGTCTTATTAGGCAAGTTTGGAATACTGTATAACTCATATCACAAAACTTTGAGCAACAACAATTGACCAAGTCTTACATAACCAACAATTAACAGCAGATTCTGCTTGCCTTGAGGTGTAATTTCATTTGCCGTATGAGGTCGACGCATTGGAATCTATGGCAAATGCTTTTGAAAGTTGAATCTGGAACATACAACTACCATAAGGTCACAAAAGCACTTTCATTCACCGAACAGCAAACTACAGGGTGTCCACAAGGTCTGGGTACGTAGGAATTTTACTATTTTATTTATTTATGTTACTTTTCATCCTCACTGGATTGGAAGAAGAGATCATGTGGAGTGGTCCCCTCGTTCACCAGACCTTTCTCCCTTTCATTTCCTTTTCTGGGGTATGATGAAAGAGAAAGTTTACTCAATGAAGATTGTAAATCTAAACCACTTGAGAGAACGCATTATCAGTCAGTGTGCTGAAATTGACGCAATGTAGTTATTCAATCGGGTTCACCTGAATTTGGCAAGGCGCGTCAAATTATGCATTGATAATATTGGAAATCATATTAAAAATTAAATTTCTTAACATTATAATTAAATAAAATTGTTTTATTTTAAAAGTATGCGTTTATCCGCTATGAACCCAGACTTTGTTGACACCCTGTACATCAGGGGTCGGCAACCTACGGCACGCGTGCCACACTTGGCTCGACAAGCAATTTCCAACGGCACGTAGAGCCTTCCTAAGTTGTACAAAATGTTTTTTATTATTCACACGGAAGTTGCATTAATCGGAGCTACGCGGTCTGTAAAAAATTGCCCAGTAGTTCCGATTGAATTTGTACACAATATTAAATACTAAAGCTACCTAGCACGAAAAACTTTCTATGACGTCAAGTAGTGTTTTGAAACCTATTGTACTGTTCGTACGTATATCTATAATGAGTTGAATGCAATCACTGCTGGTAGAACTTCTCAAGTGCTCGTGTATCGTTATCCACAACAGAACAAGATAGGTTTTTGGAAAAATAGCAGATAAAGTATTCGTTATGCAAAATCATACTAGAAAACATTTATAGAATGTAAAGCTTTAGTTATCGACCATTTCATTTTACTCTTTTGCCAAGAATAAGTGAAAACTCTAACGTTTTCGTCTAGCTCTCATCAGGAGTTATCGCTAGAATGAAGCCTGGTGTTGATGGCGAGGTATTTATTGTGAACGAAGCTGGTGAAAATGTCGGAATGTTCTGATTGGTAGACAACCAGACGTTTCGTCGAGTCCGAATCAATGACGTAATTTTAGTGTGTAGACGAATTCTTTCTGGCGACAAAGCTCGGGTTGAAGTATTTTGATGAAAGTCGCTTCCAAGGTAGATAGATGAAAAAGTGTTCTTCCTTTAGCCAAAATAGAAAATTGGTTGTCATCATAGTGAGCGGCGCATTTTTTATTGTTGAGGAGGTGTTGTCCAATTGCCGAAGTACTGGTATGGTTGGATTGAAATAAGTCACAATTAGTTTGAGCTTGATTTCTTATTGCTTTTGGTATATGCTGTTTTGTTCTATCCTGCAGTCTTTCAGATGTGCGGCCTACGTACCGACAATCACAGCGGTACACTTGTTTGAAGAAAATTGCTTTTGCTCTTCTTTCAGCTTTTGGTTCAACATATTCCTGTGAACAAATTTTTTCTCACATGAAAGCAGTGCTAAATCCACAAAGAAGTCGCCTAACACCTGCACATTCAAAAAATTGCGTGAAACTCAAAGTGGCAAAGTATGTTGCTGATATTGAGCAATTGACTAAAACCATGCAAGGGCAAGGCACCTTTTAAAACTTTAAAAAAACTTAAAAAAAAATTGTTAACTCCATTTATTTTAAATGATTTAAAATCTTTACTTATTATTGTATCATTAGTATATGAAATAAAGTTTGTTGTAGAACAAGTATATGGACCATGTCTAGTTTATTGTATATTAATGTATAAAAATGTATGAAATTGGCACACTGAACAATTTCAAAACTTAAGTCGGCACACAGTTAGCAAAATGTTGCCGACCCCTGCTGTACATGCTTAGTCTCACCTAATTTCCCTTTTTTCTGCATCATTCTCTTCTTTTATGGACGAGTTGAGAGATCTTTTTTCACTTCCACCGTAAAATCGATTGCAGTCTAGAGTTTTGTTGAAGGATATGTCAAAGGAGTCTCAAAATTATGAAATTAAATAATCGCTTAGCCCTAGAATGTCGAAGGTAGTCATTTTGACCACCTTTTAATTTCAAACTAATATTTCGTCAATGTGGCTAGGTATCAAAAAAAATCTTTTGGTGGCTTTTAACCATTTTAAAAGTTATCTGCGTTCTTGTATTTATTTGTACCATTGCGTGAAAAAAAATGCCTAATTTTGTAAAATTTACCTCAGATGCCCAAGGGAGTCATTTCACTACTCTATCGATTTTCATCTAAAAGGCGACGCTTAGCAAGTTTCTTGCCTTCTATTCTACTGTTTACCGAAAACTATCAATTATATCGAATTCATTCTCCATTGTTATCACACAAAGCAGTGACAATAGTATTGCTGATCAGTGTAAATGAGAGGATGCAGTTGTTAGTGAAAGATTGATAAAAATGTAGCAGCAGTAGCAGTGTAGCAGAGATGAAAGATGTCTAAATTGAGGATCTCTTGAAAAGCAGTTGATATGGATCTACGAAAACGCTTGTCCCGAGGAGAAATGCTATCAAGATTGCGAGACATACCAAGTGATACCTCTGGTAATGAAAATAAAATTGTTTTTGAAGAGGAATCTGATGGCAGTTTTGCTCCTCCTTCAAGTCCTACAGACAGCGAATCTGATGATTGTGCTCAAGAAATTGAAGCGTACAGGTAAATTATTGATTGCTTAAATTCGAATTAAAGCTTTTAGTTAGTTGCAGAGGTGCTGCCAGCATATTAAGATTCTTGGGAATAAATTAGGGACAATGTTATTTGAGGTATATTGAGGGACTTAGTACTCAAATCTCGATCTTGAGACCTGCCCCTCCAACGTTGGCAAAGCTCTTGCTCAAGTGATACTGTATATGCCACAATGAAACAACTATTATTTTGTTCATCCACTGTGATCGCTTAGAACTCTAGACAGGCCAGAATTTAGGAATCTTAGGATACTATTAATGCCGTTTGAATGCTCACTGCCCAGGTTGATTGTAGCTGCTTGAGGGGTGCTCTAGATGATTCCGGTTTTGAACCTGTGAAAAAGCTATTTATCAAAAGAAGCATAGCGGGAGCTAAAGCCGCTTTATCACATGAAAGAGCACTTTCATGGTTCAAGACAGTAGATCTTTTCAAATCGTAGAATTACAATCAGCAGACGATAAGTTTATTTACCAACTCGCACTTCTTCAACTTCAAAATATCACCCACGCATTGGCAGTCTGGAGTTTTGTTTTACCACACCAATTTTATTCTTAGGTAAACGGCCACGTCGTGATGCATCTGCTGGGCCTAAAAAGGGTAGCCGAGCACCGCAGCAGTGACAAGAAGAAAGAAGTGCCAATGCAAGTGACGTAAGAATCGACAACAAACCAATTAGTGCTGCCGTCGATGAGCAAAATAAACACGACAGATCCACAGCTGAAGCATCAACATTACAAGCATATTAAATATATTTTTTGGGCGTGATGGGACCGAATGGAATTTACTTGAGCCAATTTCATCAGCAGGCAGGCGTTTAGTTTAAAACATTTTGAGAGACTGTTGTTTACCTAATGACTATGCTCGTAGAAATGTCGACGTTGACAGTCCAGCAAGTGTCTGGCGTTTGATTATTGGCAACTTTATTCTTGAGCACATCATAAAGTGCACCATCGGCGAAACTTTCCATCAAACAGAAAATGAAAAATTTACTTTTAACATTGAAAATTTAGAAAGTTTTATTGTCATCCTGTATGGTAGAGGGGTTTCGAGAAAAAACCACTTGCCAATGCAGGAAGCTTGGAAGAGGAATTGGGAAATTACTCTTTGCCAAGAAGCTATGCCAAAAAATCGATTGTGTGAAATATTTCGATTTAATCGTTTTGACAAAAGACTAAAAACTGATGAATCTGCTCTGCATTCAGTAGTGTGGAAAAGATTTATTGAAAATAGCATAGCCTCCTACAAGGCTGGCGGTTTCGTCAGCGTTGATGAACAACTTTTTCCGAGCAAAGCTAGATGCCCTTTCACTCAGTTCATGCCCTTAAAATCAGATAAATATGGACGGAAGTACTAGTCCTTACAGTCCGCTTTTTAAACTTGAGTTTCTCATATCGATTCATACCAAGGACTTTAAATTGGCATTTGAAGATCTCCTGCTTGGTGCTCAGCCATAGGGGAAATGTGGGGAATAAAAGAAACCAGTCGTGATTAAAATGTCTTGGCACCATAAACCATCTCAGCTGAAAAGCGCTAAAAAAGCATTACGTTTCCTTTGCAAATGCGGCCTTGTGCAATATTTTGGTTTCACAAAAACCAAAAGCATTATCATTTATTTTCGGAAGCTATTTTGTGTTCACTCTAAAAAACTGCTCTAATGAAGATACGTGAAGGAATAAAAAGCTTAGGCGTTTTATTTTTGCACAGAGTGGTCAAAAATGTGGTATACAATATAGTTATTACGAAAAGCAATAAGTATATGCACATTGCGCCATTTGCCCATTACTTCATATGCCCAATTCCCAATCTGGAGACAACAATTCTACTTTAAAAGCAAAAAGTGGCTCTTTATCCACTTACGGCGCTAATGAGCTTGTGGGGTTACAACTTTTGTTAATAGCCTTCCTGTCTACCAATATAAAGACTATAATCATACCTTGAAACAAACAATGGTGCTCAACCTGTAATCTCTGCTGCTTTATTATTCAATTTCTTTGCTGTTAATGTAAATTGTTTAAGATCATCCCTTAAATAAAACCAATTGCAAAAGGAAACTTAGCTTAACAACACATAATAGGTTGAATTGTAAGCAGCCAGGAAAAGAAAAAAGCAAATCGAAGTTAGATATTCACCCAGGGGAATATTTTGTTTGTGATATATTTAAAATGCAACTTCAAGCATGTAAAACACATTTCAATGACTGCAAACCTGCTTTTGGGCCACACTGTATTCAGGCCAATTATTGACAGGCCTAAAGTTTAACTACTGAAAAGTTAAAAATGTTTTTCTTTTCAAAATATTTTAGAGACTTTAATAGGATTGCGCAGAAAATAAATAAATGCGATTGAAAAATATTATTAGTTTGTGCAAGATTAAAAATGTTTTAGTCTGTCAATCGAAGCGTTTCTCGTTTCCGTGAAATCATGAACACAACATTGGCTTTAAACATTTTAATTAAAAAATTACAATCTGTGCTTGTACGATAATGACTCATTACTAAGATTTGCAGAAAAAAGCTGTTCATTCAACCGTATTAATTGCGGGGCTGCATAAAAATAAACGTCGAGAGATTCCGAGACAGTATAAAGCGCAATGTTGAAGCTAATTGTTTGGATTATAGGTTTAGCTGCAGTTTGCTGTGCTCAAAAGCACCTCACATGTTCAATAACCGATGACGTATTGAATCAACAAAGTCCTCAAACACCACAAAGAACTGCACAGGGTTCTCCGGGCAAACGGGGACCAAAAGGTGAAGTGGGGTCACGTGGCTGCCCCGGCCAGAAGGGAGAGCCTGGAGTTCCAGATAATCGACCAATCAACTTGCTCCGAGATCAATTGAGTTCTCTCTTCCAGGAAGTGGAAACTTTAAAAAATCAAAGCAAAAATGCCCTGGATTTAATTGCAGCAGTGGGCAAAATATTGTATGTTTCCCCTCGTTATTATATTTATCAACTCACCCCTCGTGGTCAACTGTGGCAGCAAAATCGACAGTATTGCCAAAACTGGGGAGGTGATCTGGCGGTGCACGGCATGAAAACTCTGGAAAATAGAAAAAAACTGATTCAAAATTTGTCAATTAATCAAGATTTTATTTGGGTCGGTGCAAATGACGTTGCGTCGGAAGGAACATGGATCTGGGTAAATGGTGAGCGTGGGAGTAGTTCTGAATTAATCTGGGATGGTGGACAGCCGCAAAATTTAAGAAGTGAAAACTACCTTCTAGTGATTGCAAATCCCTCACTCTCCAATTTTGGACTTGCTCATGACGGACCAAATAATTGGCCAAGACATGGTCTTTGTGAGAAAGCAATTTAAAATTCATACAGATTAACGGAGCCCATATTTATGGAGGCAAATGCGTTCCACCCTCTAAAATGTAAGAAACATGAGTTTTAAAAATATTTGCTTATGCATGTATTTAGAACTTGTTTTTCAATAAATGAAAACGTTTGTAAAATATGTTCCGAAAACTACTCTCTAGCTATCAACGTTGCAATCTGTTGTAAGTAGTCATTTGATTTGTAAAGAAGTGATTACAATTAATTTACATCACACACTGCTTTACCAAGAAGATTATTATTTACTGCACCTCTCGGTCGTCATCTCCGGTTTTGCTTAACGTAAAGATGGATTGGGTTTCAAACCCACGTCCATATCAACTTGTATGATAAAAATTGTTAAGATGTCAAAATGATGTTTGTGTTGTAATTTGTATGTATTCGAACAACAGCCAACACAAATAAATATATTGATCATTAACAAAGCCTGATGGATCTGATTTTATTCGTAGCCGCAGGTCACAGAAATCTGTTGCTGTTACGCAAAAAACAACTACATGTTGAGATCCGCTCCTATGTTGCCAGTACTTCTGGCTTCCTGAGGTTGCTGGCGTTTGTAAGGGCAGCATCGACAAGTGACATTTTTTTCAAAGTTTATTTTAACAGTTGGCCAATTGCGAAAATCCATTTTAACTTCCACTTTGAAATCTAATTTTTTGTCAGCTGATGCACATTACATCCGGGCTTCTCAATATGGCCGCGACCACGTTTGGGCCGCGAAATATATCAAAATAAATTGGCTTGCTGAATCCAAAATGAAAGTGCACGTAGCTTTCACAAGAAAATTAAAAGTAGGTCTGGAGTGAAATCATTTTTACAGCATTTTTAAGGGCAACTCCGTATTATACACTGTCAGTTGTGTTGTAGGATATCCGAAGGTTTGATGTTTTAGCTACCGAATAATCAACCAATTACTCCAACTTATACATTGTTACTTCATATTTGTTTTAACGTACTGACAGACATTGATCTTGTTTTCAGGAGTTTCGTATAGAAGGAAATTTACTCATTTTTAACTCCAAAATTTATGAAAAATTAAGATAATCAAAACGAAATCACAGGGAAATAAAATAATACAAAATTTACAATAAAATACTTAACAAAATAGAAATTCCAACTTGTCATGTAGAAATACGGGAATTGCTGGAAAAACTCTAAACTTCATTTTTCATGGCAGCACTTGCACCGTTTTATTTGTTATTCACGACGGTTTATTTTCATGCATAACAAAATAGATTGGGACCAGTTATTTTTGATAGCTCGGGATTGTTGGTTTGATTTAGTAGAATCAAACGAAAACTGATCAAAAAGTGCATCAGTTATGAGGATTGGGCGCCTTACCAGCAGCGTATTTGGAGGAAGAACTCTGTACTAGGCCGCCCTTTTTTGACCTTACCACAAAAAAAAAATCAAAAACTAAACAATTATTTACATTTGCGTTAATTTATGATTCTTTTCTAGAAGCAGCAGTTCATTTCATGCTAAATCATTCCCTTAAATATCCTTAACTACTTTTATAAATTGAATTGCTTTTTGTTATTTTTCATTTGCTCTACTGTTTCCCTTTTTTCAGTTCCTATTTATATCTGTATAGTTGCTTTCTTGGATTTTGCACATTGGTATGATTCTGTTTTGGATAAAAATACCACTTGAGGTTTGTAATCTGCAGCACATTTAAGAGGAGGAGGATAGTAGGGCAATGACCCCCTTAAAGGGCATGAGGAAGCAAACAAATGTAAACAAGAAGTTGCTTTAAAGACCAAGTTTTTAGTTTCAAAAAGTCGATTTTAAGAAAAGATTTTATGTTGCCTTTGAGACCAAAAAGAGTAAAATTTTTGTTTTCAATAGTTCTATTCGTTTAATGTTTCCCCTAGTTTAATGCTCACCTTCTCTTCCCCTCAATAAGATTGAGCTTACTTAATTCTTTGCCCCCATCAGGCTGTTATCATTCTTATCCTATTACGATTTAAGAATTGTCTTGTGGAATCGTTCGCTTATAAATGCGCCATAATAACGCATTATATATGCGCTGTGTTATGGTGAAACAATTAAACGTTGTTATGTATACACAAGCGGATATACACTATACAGCCTGGTTTACCGCATAATTTGACATAACCGCAATATTTGACAAAACCAATTTTTTTTTTATTTAATATCATTTTTTACTTATTTCTTGCCAACAGAAGAACCAGTACGAAAATCCTTTATAAGGCTGTATTATAAGCATTTATATTGTACTAGCCGACGTCGCGCAGCAGGGCTATTAGTCAGTCTTCTCCGTCGTATGGCAGGTTATCTATGATTCAGGTCAAACACAAGAAAGGATGGGGACCGAGGTTTTATCCTTTTACTACCGAATTGTTGGAAGTCGTCATTTTTCGCAAAGTATGGCCATGAAATATGACCAGATCAGAGGGAACCAGTTGTGTGTGTACCTGCTTTGTGTGAGATGTCATAACGTCTACTTACTTTTCCAGTAAGGTTCGATTTTTCGTTAATTGTTTTTTCAAGTAATTTAACCGTACCTTTGCTTGTTCATTGCTATCAATAAGCTGAGGTGAACTCGGCTTCCAAGGTAACCCAATTTGATAATGACCATTTTCAAACTTTTTGATCTTTTCATTTTCTCCAAAGCATATCGATCCTTCTTTGAAAAGGAAATCATCATTACTAACATAAGCAGAAACTTTAACTATACGCCGCAAGCATTTGATTTGAGAATTCAACTGCAAATCAGAAGTTTTTGCATATTTGATTACTTTTGGCTCACTACAGTCCGCGTCCAGATTGGCTCTAGGTCCAATCAAAGATTAATCTAAACAGGTTTTAAGCGCGTAAGGTCCCGTGCGATTGCCACGTCGTTCTTCCAAAACAATGGCTTCTGAGACGTCCACGCCTAGTAACAATAGCACTTCTCCAGGAAAATTCGGGAGATTTAGGCCTTTAATGCCTGTATTTAATTTGCGTTAACAATTATTCTTCAATAGAAGTGTTGAAAAGTTGCTTGTCTCACCAAAATTTTGCCCCAATATACAATTATTTACAAATTTGGTCCCTTAACGCACGTTTCACATTAACAAAATTCTTAGATCACTTATACACGTCTATGTGAGAAAATAAGTTTTTTGTTAATTTACTCATTAAAGCCTACTTCAAAATATTTTTGAATCTACTGTGTAGTATATAACGTTCGCACGTTTGATACTAAGCACCGGGACGCGCAACTTTCTCTACGGGCGGGTCAATTCCAAAGCGGCTGAAAACTTTGTGGGCCAGTCAGAGTTCGGAGTCGCATCTGGTAGTTTGCACAAATAAGTTTCGAAGCACCAGCTGGTAATATTTTTACCTACATTTTTGAAAGTATTGCGACAATTTTTCTAAATTAAACCTTGAAAAAAACTTTTTTTGAAGATAGGTTTTTCCAAAATCAAATTGATATGTTTAGCATCCAGTTTGTGCGACAAAATCCTTCCGTGATCACAGAATTTCAGGGCACGAATCACATTTTGCCCGCAGTCTACAGGTTGCTCACTTATGTTGTAGCATCTAAGAATTTACGTATGATAAAGAAACTATGTGTTAGTGCTGAAGCAAGATTTTGCACTTTTTCCCCAATGCATAAAACCACTGAATTTACATGTTGCTGCAAAATTTTCGATGTGAATGTCTAAGCAATGTTTTGCTTCATCATGGATTTCAAGAACTAGACAAACCAGTATTATTTATCAAAATTTACTGCACACGTAAGCAAGCCAATCCTTTAAGTAATTTGGAAAATTGCTTACGTTAACTCGATTTCGCTAGATGAGCAATTTCTGCAGATGTATTTGACTTCTATTTCATGCACAGTGTAAGGTTCTGAAGATCCATCGACTCTGTTTTCTGTCATAGTGTTTTGTGAATAAATGATATGGCGATGGGCAAATTGCTTCCGTTGGTTTTGATAGTCAAATTACACAGTTTTCAGCAAAATCTGATATTTCATTCACGTTTTTTTATTTTTAAAGAAGATATGGCATTCCAAATTGCATGAAATGGCTCTCCTGCAACTTTCAAACGATTCTATTCTGTCCTTTATAATAACAATTTTCGAAAAGCTTGATAAAATCCTAATTTTAAAAGAAAATTAAAGAAGCGGTTCTCTGTGTGCAATTATCATCGCTTTTGATTCTTTATTAATACCAAATCATTTGTGGTAATGGTGCAACAAATTTGGAAAGATGAACTGTTTCGCCAACCCCTGACTACTTTACGAGTATGTTTCTTTGGAATATCTCGAAGTTAAAGCAATCATCTGCTGTAAACCGAAAGTCATCTCCAGAGATATTTGAAACGTAATTGCTACGGCAAGACATTTCCTGGCATTAATTATTATTAGCGTCCACAAAACGTTATACATCGGTTGTGCTATTTTCCTCTTTCTCAATTACTATGAAAAAAATGTTTTGCTGAGGAACCTACATGTTATCTACAAAAAAACCTCCAAAAAAGTTAACCTACAAAAAAGTTATCTTTTTGAAAATTACAAAAATAACACCCCTTAAATTTTCTTTCTGCTTTATGAAAATGTTTGAGGTCATGTTACATATATTCGCAACAAATGCCAACAGCGGAATAACAGTAACCATTTCGTGGTTACTTGCAAAATAAAAATAAATTTTTTTCGAAATAAACTATTTCGCCCTTCTGAAGACTTTAACATTCGGTTTGCGAAGACAAGAAAGTAAAGCGAAACAATAAGGCAAGCCGTAGTTTGGAAATAAAACAAGGTTTTTGTTTAATAAAAAAACAAACAATGCATCAATCTTTTCCACGAACATGGCTACAACAAAAGCGAATAGAAACGCAAAATGAATGTTTTTTGAGGTCTGTTTGTAATTTGAATCAAGTTGGCAGTTTAATTAATAGTAATTTGTATTGCTTTCATCGCAATTTCATGCAAGCCAACTAAAAATGATTACAAATGCTACAAGAAAAATGCTATTAATTTCTATTTGCAATGGTAACTGTTTGAACAAAATTTAAATATCGGGTCAGCCGAAATGATGGTTAGTGATGTATTTCTTTTCTCCGCAATAACTGTTTTCTCCCATTAACATTTGTCTCAACAAAAATAATAGGTCACTTGACGTACATTTAACGTTTGTAAACTCTCGTATCACAGACATGACTGCTTCAATGAAAATTGATGTGTTGTTGTTCTTTAATTATTAGGGCAAGTCTGCATAACAAAACAGTACAAGGCCCACAACAACCAAATATTTATTCGAGGGCCACATGCCGACATTGTTACTTATCGAGTAGAAGATTATTGGGCTTGACGGCCTTTCTTTGTAGGCCAACTTGCTTTGAGATGATTTTGTTCCAATGTTTGAACTATAGTATTTTTTCAAATCATCTGGCGGACAATTAACCGTATCGCATGCAGGGTCTGCAGTTACTACGCCTTTAGTATTTTATTACCGGTATGTAAGACCAATACATAAAACAAAGCAGCTAATCGTCAATGCTGATTCAAGGTTTTGCTTGCTTCCATAAAATAAATAAACTCAATGACTGCATGCTGCTGGAAAATTTTCAGGGTAATTACCCAGGCAAATATTGTTTCGTTATATTGTTTCATCATGGATTTAAGAACAAGGCCAAACCGGACAATTCGTTGAAATTTGCTGTGTACCAAAGTGAGTCAATGCTCTGAGTAATTTTGCTGTGTTTGCGTTAACTTGATATTGCCAAAAGAGCACTGGCTGCTATGTAGATTGCAATAAAATATTACATTCCAAACCTATTTATATATTTATACACACTACAGAATACACACTAAAACCACGATCATGTTTTGCCGTGGGGCTTATCAGGCGGTACTTCTGCAATTGATATAAAATTTATATAAAACGGTATAAAATCGTCTGACCAGTTGCCAATACAGTCCATTTGAAAATCTAGTAATTAATACCAGGTGTCTGAGAAACAAAGAATGATAACAATAAGGCCGCCGGTGTTGGTAGGTGAGAAAATAAGTGATGCAGGTAGATTAACAATCGAAAAATAGCAAGCACTGGTGTTTACGAAAAAACTTTTAACTTAAAAAACAATTGCCGATTATGCTAGCGAAGCGTCTTTCCAATTTCTCATGCAATCATAAAGAATTCGCGAGAGCCGCCCCTGAGAATAAAAAAGCCATGCTCAGGAGTGGGTACAAAAGCAAATTAAAAGACAAAAAGAGTCAACATTCAGTTAAGAAAAGAAGTAGGAAACGAAAAATTGTATAGTTCAATCCAACATAAGGCAAACATGTTTGCACCAACATCCGTGGGGAATTCCGTCGACTTCTAACCAAAAACTTTCCGCTCAACTATTGATTACATAAAATCTGCAACAACAGTAACCTAAAATTGGGTTGCAGCTGCATGCCTAACATGGCCAAGCTTATCTCTAAGCACAACACGAACGTACTAGGAAACCAAGTCAACTCTAATGACACCATACCACGGTGCAACTTCCGAGTCAAAGCAAATTGCCCTCTGAAAGGAAAGCCTGACAAAAGTGCGAAGTACAAAGCTACACTAACGTCTGATGACAACAACAAACGTTACTTCGGTAGCTGTGAAACCGAGTTCAAAGCCCGTTTCTACAATTAAAACCAAAGCATTAAATACCAGAAAAAAAAGCAAAGCAACCGAGCTTTCAAAGGAATTGTGGCGAGATAAAAGTAATGGGAAAAGCCCTCAACTTCTATGGAAAATTGTAACACGTAATACCCTACACCAACCAGGGACAAGGGCTGGCATGCTGTGCCTCGCAGAGAAGTACGCGATTCTCCAAGCATGTTCTACTACATCGTTATACAGGAGGACCAAACTAATGGGAAAATGCCGCCACACTGATAAATTTAAATCAAAAATTTTTCGTAACCACCAGTGCTTACTATTTTTCGATTCCGGTTTACACAAGAGTTCTGCATTTAGTAATCTACCTTTACCACGTATTTTCTCATCTAGAACCACCAGTGACCTTATTATTATTCTTTGCTTCTCAGACACGTGGCATTAGTTGCCAGATTTTCAAATGTACTGTATTGGCAACTAGTCGGACATTTTCATATCGTTTTAGACAAATTTTATATCAATTGCAGTCGTACCACCTGATGGGCCTCAAAGCAAAACAGACCGTCGTGATTTTAATGTTTATTATGTAGTGTGTATAAATAAATAATAAATGAATCTAGCGAGTTGGCTATCAAGCACTGTGATGCCGAGTAATCCTTTTCTGTACAATACAAACCTATGCAGACAAAAAAAAGTATTTATGCTTTTGGAAAATACAATTGTGTCAGCATCTCTGAATATTCCCTTTGCTTTAAGAGTTGTTTGTGCCAACATAGTACAACTACATGTTAACAACAGCAGATAAACATATGACGCTCATTTACAGACTACAACACAAACGCTTTCCGCGTTACACTGTTCTTCCTCACGATTTTATCCACGCATGTTGCATTAGTAAAAGTTTCGATTAACAGTGTCACTAAAACAAGTCAAGTGCAAAACAATGATGCTCGCAGTAAAACTGAAGCAAGAAGAGTTTGGTTTAGAAATGAAAAAATAGCATTTTGAAATATCAAATGGCTGCAATGTCAAATAAATATTAGAAAAGAATTCCTGCACAAAAGTCTTTTAAAGCCTATTTATAACTCAAAGTAAGCTGTTTAAGAATTTTTCCCCTTTAGGGGTTGATATGACGTCAGAATTGACATTTAATTGCAAAACTAATTATTTCAATTTCTCAAAAAATGATATCTGTGGAGACGCGGGTTAAAGCTTTTTCGGCAGCTATTAACAAACAGCTTCTAAAAAAAGTTGCTTTACAATTTGAGCTATTTTGTCATCGTAAGAAGCAATTCTTTTGAAAGGTTTTTCTAATTTTAAGCATTCTGTTATCTATTCATTTTTGTGGGGCAGTGCAGGGCATCATCATTAAAGTTGTAGATCTTTTTCTTGTTCAGGAGATTAACTTTCTAAAACCGAGAATTTTATTTAATATGATATCCAAACAGACAAAAATACCTTTTTCTTTTCACGGTTTTGTACTGTAATGTCGTGTGGGGAGGAAGCAACGGGCGATTGTCCTTTTTTACCCCTAAAATACGCCTCTGCTACCTGACAGGCTAAAATCGTCCGTCTACATTTTGGAATATGTTTACTGTTCAATATGGTTTTTTAGTTCATTTAATTTACTTTGTGGGTGCTATGGTGTGATTGCCACAAGCATTCGCTTACAGGAAATTACATCTTCACTATTTCAGTTACAGCACTTCGTGTGTTCATGATATTGAGTACTATTCAGTAAAATCAATGGTTTCCACCCTAAAGTCCGCGAGGGATTTTGAAAAGACCGGGGAAGCATCCTTTATATTTTGACTTACAAGTTTGTTTTTTGTAACAAAGTCATCGATTGATTAATTATTTTAAGATTAGGCAATTTACCTTTCAAATAATTCCCCCCTTTTATTTTACCCGTCTGCATTATTTCGCTGTAATTTTTTTCTTTACTCAAGTTGCCACAATGGAACTTTGAGTCGGTGTTGGTGAACCACGTTTTATCGGTAAAACGCAAAAATAAACGCTAATATACAATTAGTAATAATGCATACTACCAACAGGATTGTGGTTTAGCAATGAAATTAATTTATATAAAAGTATAAGGTATGATAGCTGGACATTGATTGTCGATTTTTTGTTCACATTCGGGAAAACTTTCTTTCAAAATCTTGATCATCGAAAAAAAAGGCTTTCTTAACAATCGGAGTGTGTAAAATTTTGTAAGGCGGGTCAATTTTACTTTACTGGATGTTCCAGCGGGCCAGTCGGGCAGAGTGCATTTTTGTTGAGGTCAACCGCAAAATTACAAAGATTATGAGATAAACTGTGGTCAATCTCGTGTTGTGGTGGTTAATCTAAAAAGTGCAGAGTAATTCAAAGTGAAGACTTTTAGTTTGATATGGACTTTAAACGGGCTGAATTTCAACAATGTGAACTTTTATTTTGACATCAACGGCAAAGAAGAGGACAAAGCACAATCCATGAGTAAAGATCAATCTGTTAAGGCTGGCCACAAGTTACATCTTTTCCGAGACTGCACAATATCGAGTCGAGAACGCATTTGGTCCGCGGGTCTCACTTTATACAGCCCGATTTTACAATAACAATGAAAAGCCTTATTCTGAACTAAAATTTTGCTCGAAATCAAACAAATTTGCTTACAAAAAGTGACTTCAAGAAAAAGAAACCTCTACACCTTTACAAAAATACGGAAGAGTTTTATTTCAAACCGAAATTCTGCTCAAAATCCGGTAAATTTTGCTATCAAAGGTGAATCCAAAAAAAGAAAGGCTGTTATTTTCACAAAAATAATGAGCCTTATTACAAATCCAAATTCTGCTCAAAATCAGGCAAAATTTTTATCAAAAGTAAGTTCCAGAAAAAAAGACTTTTATCTTTTCACAAACATGAAACAGCCTTATTTTGTTTAAAAATGCTCAAAATAAAAAAATTTACTTTCGAAAAGTTAATTTTTAAAAAAAAAAGATCCTCTCTTTACAAAAGCAGTAGCACCCTTCAATCCTGCAATATGAAATTCATAAAAAGTAACTTGGGCTCATTGGCGGCTGTAAGTGAAATAAAATCTGTAACGCGACCAATAATAACGAAAAGATTGAGCGCAACTGCTATAGATAAAATCTAAGGTAAGATTTTCTTAAAACAGGTGTGATGTCATACTCCTCATATTGTGTAAGAACAATAAAAGAGTGTGATTATCATAATTGTTTTTAGCAAATCACAATGTTACCAAAAGAAATGCAGAAAAATTAAACTGTTATCAACAGCACATTATAATAAAAATTCATTCGAAAAAAGCTGTTTGTTCAACCGTATCCATTACGTAACGATATATAAATAAGCGTCAAAAGAATGCAAGACAGAATAAAGCGCAATGTTGAAGGTAATTATTTGCATCATAATTTTGACCGCAGTTTGCTGTGCGCAAAAGCATCTTACATGCTCGATAACTGATGACGTATTGAATCAACAAAGTCCGCAAGCACCCCAAAGAGCTTTACAGGGTTCTCCGGGCAAACGGGGACCAAGAGGTCAAGTAGGATTACGAGGGAGGCCCGGTCAGAAGGGAGAACCTGGAGTTTCCGATTATCGACAAGTCAATTTGCTCCGAGATCAACTTGATTCTCTCTCTCAGGAAATGGAAGCTCTAAAAAATCAAAGCAAAGAAAATCAGCTGCAAGGACAAATTAATTCTCTCTCTCAGGAAATGAAAGCTTTAAAAAATGTAAACAAAAGAACTCCGAAGGTGTTTGCATCAGGAAGCAAACTATTGTATTTTCCCCCCGATTTTTATATTTATCACCTAACCCCTGATGATCAGTCCTGGCAGGAAAGTCGACAATATTGTCAAAACTGGGGAGGGGATCTAGCAGTGTATGGCGTGAAAACTCTGGAAAATAGAAAAAAACTTGTTCAAAAGCTGGCAATTAACGAAGATTTTGTTTGGATCGGTGCAAATGATTTTGCTTCAGAAGGGGATTGGATCTGGGTGAATGGTGAGCATGCGAATAGTTCTGAGTTAATTTGGAATGAAAATCAACCTGATAGTTTTAACGGCAACCAAGATTGCTTAGGAGTGATTGGCACTTCTCCAGTTGGACTTGCTCATGACCTCACATGCTCTGATCTAAAGTCGGGACTTTGTGAGAAAGAACTTTAAATTTTTAAAACACCGACAAAGAGCCTTGATTAACAATCGTAGTTTGGGGGGCTGAGAAAAATTCAACTCTGATCTATGTAAATACCTTGTATAGTAAAATTTTTCCTGAATGCCAGAAACAATTCTTATTGATCTTCCTCCATGATAAAAAACTCCTTTGTGAACAAAGCACCCAGTGATAAATGACATACATTGGTACGTTAGCAACTAATTGCATTGAAAGTGGGATTCAAAGAGTAATAACTGAGCTGGGATTCGAGCTGTGCGAGGAATCACTTTAAGGAGTCGGATTACTCGGAAGTTCTGGACCTGGTTCCGAACGGGGGCAGTCACGCCATACAAGAACTATCGGGCAACCCTACTTTATTGAACAACGTAACTTGTTGTACTAAAAAAGCAACTGCAAGCAAATATGTGTCGTTTCAGGGGTCTCTAGTGTCGTTTTTCTAGCACTGAATATATTTTACGTAGTTTTCCAATTGACTTTTCAATTTTTACGGCTCTGTGATTATTCATTGCAACTAAATTGCTGTATACCCTCTTCAACTTTATTTTATTAGTCTAGTCGCCAAAAAACTATACAGCTATTAAATAGCAGTAATATTTCAACTAAACAGTTTAAACACTTTCCTATTGTAAGTGCTAAAAACGCACGTATCATTACTTCTCCTTTCTATTTTGTTGGTTCTTGTGTCTCGTGAATTGAGAGTTTTAAATCTGTATAAAAAATAAAATAAAAATCTGTACATTTCCTGACGAGGACGTCTGCGACATGCAACACCGAAAGAGTTTGTTACATTTTTTTATTTCTGTATTAATCGTTGCCTAACGTGCTGAGGCGAACAGGAGCGCGCTCTATTTCTAGGGGCGGATGATGGAGAACCTCGCTAGTTTCGTTTCCTAGAAGCTACAGAGCCGCTTCTATTTTTGTCGAAAGCAGAAGTAATAACTTCGCTACTTTTGTGAATTCCTTTCATATATTCTGGTTTTCTATTTTTTGTGTATTCCCATCATCTTCAAGATTTAGTTGTCTCGCTCTACTATTTTGAGTTTGAAATTTATTTTGACGTAATAAAGCTGTGTATTGTATATAACATTTCAAAACGGGGGTGTGCAACTGTGGTCCGCTGGAAAAATGCAACCCACGAGGTGACGTTGTGAGGCCCATGGAAGAATGTGACTGGTGACCTGCCTTTACAGATTGATTATCAAAAAAAAGCTTTTCTGTTTAAAAAATCCGGCCTTTGGAGGAGGAGAAATAAATAAAACCCTTCAGTTTGAAAATCGTCTCTTTTGAAGTTGATATCCGGAAAGAAGTAAAGCTCTTTGAAAGAGTCCGCTTTGGTCCGAGTTATCACCCTGTTAAGTAACATTGGCTTGCCTACAAAAAATTTACTACAAAAGTTTGCACACTTCTGTTTTGAAGAAACAACATGTCTGAGAATCTTTGGAAACCACAAACTCATGGCTCAGCAAAGATTTATTGTAGTTAAATAAATGGTTTGTTTGTGTGGAGTAAATGGAACCAAATTTTCAACGCACGACAGGGAAAAAAATTTTACCAAGTTGATAACTTCTTACAAATTAAGCTGCAAACACTAATGAAAAATGACATACATTGTTGTGACATCACAATGTTAATTGTGTTGTAATTTGTGTATTTCTGAACAAGAACGCAATATCATGAATATATTGATCATTGGTAATGTCTTTTGAGCTGATTGTGGTTTTAGCTTCTGGTAATTGGAAAGTGCTTGCAGTTAAACAACAAACACATTGAGTTCAATTCCGCTATTGGGGTTGCCAGTAGTGCTGGCACACCGTAGTTCTGCGACAAACACTACAATCAAGAAAACAAAATGAGGTAAAACTTCATTTACATGAACACAAATCCTTTGAAATTCTCAAAAATAAATGTTTCTTTTTTGGAGAAATAGGTTCTCGTCTCAGTTTCAATCCCTCGACTTCCCAAATACAATACTTTCTCAAAACAATTAGATGACAAGATGTATCGCATCTTAAAAGCTACTTTGATTCTTTTTGGTCATCTGAAAAGTACAATTGTAATAAACGAAACGTTTTTATGCAATTTTATGGAGGGATAGCAAATGAGAAGAATGTCAACATATTACTGGTTCAGGAACCGGAAATAACGTTCTCCTGTATTGTTGTTTTTTGTTCTACAAACCCTGTAAAATGCTGACATCACTAGTGTACCTAAGGGGAGGCCACTGTGCCATAGTTCCCCCTCAGACCCTAAAAATGAAAAAAATGCAAAGCAAAACCAAGCAGTTTTGGCAAAAGCAAATCTGGTTTGTGACATCACACGGTTAGGATGAAACTTTGGCCCCCCTCAGAAACTTTATGCGTACGCTACTGGCTGACATTGTACTCATATGCTGTCTCTTCATGTTGATCCTAGCGTAATACGGTTGAGATATGTGAACTACCTGTGATATGGGTCCAAACCGTTTTCCTTATACGGGTTTTTGCAGTAATGCAGCAATGGCTTGATGGCATTAATCTAAAATTGCCCAAGAGAGCATATTGGGATTTTACGCTGGAAACACTGTAGATGGACTAGCCTACATGTAAATTTGATTTCATGTGAGAGATCTGTGGGTGGCTGGTATGTGAGATGCTGGTGTGGATTGAGGGAAGTTGAAAATGTTGGATTTTAGCATATATTGGAGGGGTTGGAAGAAAGGGACTGGGAACTGCTAATTCTCTTTAATGATAACCAGCTCCCCAGTACTCACAAGCTTATAACGCAGCCGAAAATATTTGCAACATGTTTTTCTCAATTTAGTTATAAATGATAAAAGAGCATTAAGATCTATGTACGTAGTAGTTAAGATTCACCACACGAAACTTAAAATCAGAGCTGATTCAAAGTCGAAATACATTGCTGTAGCTCCTGTTATTATATCAATTAACATGATTAACAACGACAACATTCCATGAATCCATGTTGCGAGGAATGCTACTCCAGCTTTATAATTGCTGTGTTTGTACAGTGCTGTTTGAATTTACGAGGCCTCTTAAAGTTTATTTTAATATTTGACTTTCACCATGAATTGGTTGCATTTTTTAATCTGCAAAAACCTCACGATATATATCAATGAATTTGAAGGAATAAAGGTGAATGGAGTTAATATAGACAATATACGTTACGCTGATGACACTGTCCTCATTTCAACGTCACAAAGGCAGCTACAAAAGATGCTAAATAAACTAGGAAAAATTGGTGAACGATATGGAATGCCAATCAATTTCAACAAAACAGAATGTCTCGTAGTTACTAAACTAGAAACAGTACCAAGACTCCCACTTTCCTTGAAAGGAAACTCAATTAAACAGACAGAACATTTTTGATATCCTGGTTCACTTATTTCAAGTAACGGAAGGTGCACTAATGAAATAAAGAGATGAATTGTACTGGCCAAACAAGCATTCATAGACTTGGACTATATCCTTCGTAACAAAAAGATGAGTCTCAGGATCAGATTTCGTTTGTTAAGGTGCCATGTGTGGTTGGTTTTCTTATATGGTTGTGAATCTTGGACTATGACAAACGAAACTATCAAGAAAGTCAACGCATCGGAACTTTGGTTTCTACGGCGAATGCAACGCATTTCATATACTGCTCACGTTACCAATAAAACTGTTCTAAAACAAACTTGCCAAGTTAGACAACTTCTTAACACAATCAAAAATAGGCAGTTGCAATTTTTTGGACATATCATGAGACAGGAGAATCTGGAGCAAACTTCAAACTGGACGAAACGAGCACAGGGTCGTCAAAGATACAATTGTTTGGATCAATTAAAAACATATACAAAGCTTAATACAGAAGAACTGCGACATTTTGTCAAAGATAGAAGAAAATGGAAAAACATTTGCATTAATGCCGCCGAGGCCTGGATCAGGCATGGCACTTAATGATGATGATATATCAATAAATGCAGATTTTTAAGCAAAATCTGTAGATGTGGTTTTTATATTGTTTAGTTGAGCTCACTCCGAAATAAGCAATAATAAAAAGACCATTCAAACATTCCATAGTAATAATTATTTACTTGTGAAGTACTTGAAAAATTTAAAATCACTTTGAATAACAAAGCATCGTTAATTTAAATTCTGTTTAACATTGCTGGCCGTGAAAATAACCGTCCTTATGGCGTTTCTTTTATTAACTTTTTGTGGGATGCCATCTAGTCTAAATCACTGCTTGACAACATCTTGGCATGCTAGGCACATGGCTGCCAAGTTCTTCAGTGGCCAAAAGGTGATGCCAAGCTGGAATAATTTTTTCAATATGTTCTCTCTTGTTTGTAATGGGTTTTCTTTAGCAATGATGACATTGTTTCTGGACCATAAATTTTCAGTAGGGTTGAGATCTGGAAACTGGGCTGACCAGTTTATCTGACTTACTCTCTGAGATTGCATCCTCCTCTTCACCAATTTAGCTCAATGGCAGTGAGCATTGCCAATGTAAAATATCCAGCTCTCTTCTCCAAATAAACTTCTAGCATCTGGAAGCAATGTGATTTCCAACACTGATGCATATTTTGTGGCATTCATCATTCCCTCACAGATGTGTAATTTTGCAATGCCATTTGGTGTCATACAAACCAAAACCATCACATCAGTTGGATGCTTGCTGGTAGGCAATATGCATCGACAGCTAAATGCATGGTAAGATCTTCTGCGCGCATAAATATTCATAGCATAATTTTGAATGCTGAAATCGATTTTATCACCAAACATTCCTTTGATCCAATCCACATAAGTCCAATTCAAATGCTTTTTACCAAAGAAATCCTGGCTTTTCTTTGCTCTTCGGTGTCTTCTGGTTTCTTCATATATTTTTTGGGATGTCTGCATATTATATATTTTTTGATTTATTCATTCTTTTGATTTCTTCAGTCTTTTGATTCTTTATCATTTTTCAGCCATTTTTTTTGAATAGTTGAAGATGAAGTTTTTCACCTATGTCGTTCTTTTGCAAAGATCAGAGCTAGCTCACCGAAAATCAGATAGGGAAAGCCTGATTAGGGTTCGATCTTGTTGTTGTTGTTGTTGTTACCCGACCCCTTCCGAGGGATGGGAGCATGGCGGAATACCAAGGAGCCCAAGAAGCCGAGCAACTACCCAAGGCCTGGACCAGAGGTCCTAAAGAGGTAGAGAGTCGCCAAAAAGTGAGCGGCGCAAAGAGTCCGTAGCTGGACACTGCAGAATGAGATGAGAGGTGTCCTGGGACGAGTGTCGGCAGACGCTGCAGGAAGGATTCTCAATTCTGCCAATCCTAAAAAGAAAAGAGTTTAACAGAAGGCTGTGTCCGTTGCAGCGTAGACGAGAGAGGACACAGCGAGCGTGACGAGGCAACACAAGTTCCTCGGTGGAAATCGTGGGAACCTGTGTGTCAAAGAATTTAGATGAGACAGTACGCTTCCAGTCCGAGAAAAAAAAGAGTGGATACGAGAGATAAGAGGAGAGAGACTACAAGGGATTGCAGAGGGCGCAAGTAGCGCTCCCCGTCTGGGCAGCTCATCAGCCAGGTCGTTTCCCGGGAGAAACGAGTGTCTGGGGACCCACTGAAGCCTGATAGAACAGGAGAGAGAAGACAGATCCTGCCAGATCTGCCAGATTGAGGTAAAAGGAAAGATGGAGGAGAGGAGAAGGTGGTGAGGACAGAACAAGAGTCAGATAGTAGGAGAAGAGAAGAGAAGTGGCAGGCTTGTTGGTGCTGCCGAGACCAGCAAAAAGCTTGCAGAATGGCGCAGGCTTCAGCAGAGAAACTTGAACATACCGGGCTTGCTGAAAAAGAAAGAGTGGCCTTAATGCCACTTTTTCTTTTTTAGCAAGAGAGAGCAATTGACAAATACGCCCGGGATGCCCTTGCCAAAAGAAAAAGGAACAGAGCCGTCTGTATTAAGCACCAGATCGTGAGGGGGGAGAGAGACAAGATGAGCGAGAGCCGCATCTTGACGAGAGAGGGGGGGATGAGAACGAGAGCATAAAGAGAAAGGGTGGACTCCACAGTGAAAGAAAGGCAGGTTTCAAGGAGGAAAGGGAGGGCAAGCAAGAAGAGCCTCCTTAGGGGAAGTAGAAGGAAGCATGAGCGGGTGAGTGGATGCAAAAGCTCTCCAGGACGATCTGCAACGTCTTGGTTTCACTCCAAATCTGGCCAAACCTGAAATGAAAAAGAAGGTTGGGAGACGAAGAGCCCGCTCATAAGATGAAAGAGTGAAATGAATCAGGGTAACTCGTAGGGGAAGTAAAGAAGCCTCGGAGAGAAGAAGACGGATAGGTGAGGACGACAGGCAGCCGATGATGGCGCGACTAGCCGTTTGTGAAGGCGTTCCAATTTGGTGATATCGGTAACGCTTAAGAAAGGAAATCACCCTTTTGTAATTTTGATAAATCACGCAAGCACGCCTGTCAGAAAGTAAAGATTGAGCCCAACGAGCCAAGCAAGAAGGAGGTCAGCCGAAATGAGTTAATGGAAAAGGGTGGGATGCTAGACAGAGTCAAAAACTTTCGAGAAATCAATAGTAGAAAGGATTGTCCGCGAGCCCGGCCTGGGTTTGTTAAACCCATCCAAAATGGACTGAGAAAGATAAAAAAATTGATCTAGAGTAGGCCGTCCAGGGCGGAAACCGGCCTGGCGGGGAGAGAGAATGGAATTAGACTTCAGAAAGAAAACTAGACGGGATAGTATGATGCGTTCAAAAAGATTTGAGACGCAGGAAGTGAGAGAGATAGGCCGGAAGGAAGCAGGAGAGTCGAGAGGCTTTCTCATATTTTAAATGGGAATAATAGAAGATGTTTTCTAGATGAAAGGAAAGCAATGCGAAGACCAGGAAAGATTTAAAATGTGAAGAAAATCCATGCCATAGCAAGGAAGGTGCTTTAGCATGGAATAGGCAACTTCGTCTGGGCCAGTGGCAATGGACGAGGAGAGGTTGGAGGCAGCCGCAAGAAATTCAGCGTGAAAGAAGAGTCAGAAGAAGGACAAGTGAAACTCCACAGAGCACGTCGCTCGGCGGAGCTTGGAAAGGTTGCTTCTGGCTCTGCTACGCAGGGACTTTGGCTGAGAGACAGAAAAGTAGGATCTCAGGTAATCGACGAAGACCGAAGCCGACTCCCAGGGAGAGAAAACGTTGGGGAAGTTATGATAGGAGGAAGATGAGGAAAAAGAGCCAGCAGCAGAGCGAAGAAGAGAGTATACAGATTTGGGTTTTGATTTGGGCGAGAGAGAAGAGCAAGTCGTCTGCATTGGCAATGACAGACGAAGCACGTCGGGAAGCGAAGATGTAAGCCTGGCGATTTTCATCACTTCTGTGAGCGGCAGTGAAAGCCTTGCATTTTTTACTAACCACTTCTTTACTTCAGCAGACCACCAGGCTTTAGAATGGCGTTTGATGCGGCCGAAAGGAACGGAAGATTTGCTCGCATTCAGTGCCAGAGATGTAAAGAGAGTAGCAGCAGAGGAAAGATAAAGAGACTAGTATCCTTCTGCAGAAGGCCAGTGAGAGTCGAAGTAAGAAGCAAAGTCATTTCAGCGAGCTTTTTGAAAATTGGAAGAGGGAGGACGCTCGTTGGGGCAAAAGATCGGAGAGGGAGGGACACGTAGAAGAATTGGTAGATGATCAGAAGCCAGATCCTGAAGCACCTCCCTTGAGCAAGAAAGGGCGAGAGAGGAGGGCACAAAGAAAATGTCAGGGGAGGAGCGACTGCCAGAAGAGTAATGGAGAAGAGTAGATACGTCAGGGTCATTGAGAGGGAGGAGGTCAGAAGAGATAATCCATTCAAATAATTCCTTCTCACGGGGGTCGAAAGTACTTTTTGAGTCCCAGAGGAGGTGATGGCAATTAAAGTCCCCCAAAATAAAGAAATTTCTGGAGGAGGAAATGGTGGAGGGAGAAAAGGAGTTGGTTCTGCTATCCGTCGGAGAAGAGCGATTGGGGGGAACGTAAACATTAAGAAAAGAGAGAGAGGATGATTTGTTTAGAGAGATGTTGACGCCTACACAATCAGAGTAAGGGTCAAGCGAGATGAGAGAGGAGGTAGAAAGTTCAGAAAGGGATAAGCCCTGCCTGACGAAAATGATGACACCGCCGCTGGCGTGTGGCATCACGAGAGAGAATGCCAGACAGGGAGTGGCTGCGATCAGAACGCAGAAGAAAAAATCCATGGATCCGGAAAGAGGACGATGAATTAAGGTTAGATTTGTGGATACAGATAGGGTCAACAGGATGGGACGAAAGAAAGTGTAGCAGTTCAGGCCTCATAAATTCAAACAGCACTAGATTTTAAAACTGCTCGAATGCCCCAATTTTTTTGCTTTGCTTTTATTTTATCTCTGTCAGATTTACAATAGTGTTCTTTGTATTTTTAATCTCTACATACTGCTACTCTATAGTAATGTTTTTATATTATTGAAATACTTAGATCAATGCTGCCAGATTCACTTTGGCTTGAATGTAAAATTGTTTCTACTTAATTACTAAATTTAAAAAATAATACACTTTCCAAATGTTTAATTGCTCCGAGCTATACATTTACAAAATCATAGATTGCCAAAATTTACTGATAAATAGTTTTGACCTCTAACAGCTTTGACGTAGGCCTACTACATATTGGGATGTTACAAAATGTATTATCATTTTGCCTGATAGGCCTTCTATTGGATCACTAAGGCTGCGTTCGCGCATGGCACTTCTTGCATCCAAGAATAACGCTTCTCACCGATATTTAGCGCAGGTTTTAGACAAGGTTTTACATTGTACAGTTTGATACTTAGTGCAAACAAAGCGACGCTCTTTTTTCACTCAGTATCAAGCAGCGAAACCTTGTCTTAAAACCTGTTCTAAATACCGTATTTTCTTGAATAGAAGCTTCTATTTTTTATTTTTAAACATTTTGTGCGGTTTCTATTCGAGGGCGGCTTCTATTTTTTTATATGAACGTTTATTCTTCTAATTGGTGTCCAGTGAGCATTTAAGTTAATCCACCATAAGTAACAGGAAAACAGAAACAGTAAAAAACAGTAACTCAGCTGCAATTCTATTGTCTCTTGTGAAACGCTCGTAAGTAGGTCATCACGTGATACCCAACTGTTAATCCAACAGCTGCTATTTCTGTCACGTCTGTGTAAAGCACTAAATAAAAGCAAACGGAGGAAGTGTTAATTACTAGGTGGCAACAAAAATCTGGGCTTTCTTTTGTTTAAAAGTTTTAGACAACTGCTTTTTTGCGTGTGCAAGCTCTCAATTATAGTCTTTATATAACACAGGGCCTAACACTCTAACGTTTTATTTTGAAAACGTTGTATCTACCGTTATCAGTATTAGCAAGCTGCAGTGTTTTGGAGAAATTCTGTATCCCTCCATAAAAAGTTATTTGTAAACATGAGCAAAAGACGTGCTTATTCCATAGAATTCAAGACCGAAATGATTAAGTTTGCTGAAAATTATTCAAATCGAGAGACCGGAAGAAAGTTTAAAATCGATGAGTCAATGGTAAGGAGATGGTTGCAAAAGAAAAAGGAAATAAATGAAGCTTACGAGCAACCAGGACCATCAAAGAAGAGATTAAGGCTTGATGGAGCTGGGCGAAAGCCATGCCTCTCCACAGTGGAAGAAGAGTTAATGGAGAAAATTGCCAGAGAACGAGCTGAACACCGTCATGTCTCCACAAAATTAATCCAGGTTTGGGCTACAAAAATGGCTGAAGAAATTACCTTGATTGAATTTAAGGCTTCGCGTGGTTGGTTATTTAACTTTATGAAAAGATATAATTTGTCAATCAGACGCCGAACGACTACAGGACAATCAATGCCACGCGATCTGGAGGATAAAATTCGTAACTTTATCGCTTTTAACACGAAGCAAATAGATGCAACAGTCTTCAACCAGCCATGATCGCTAACATGGATGAAACGCCAATATGGGCAGACATGCCCAGTGCCACCACAGTCGACAGCAGAGGCGTCCATACAGTTCCCATTAAAACCACAGGGCAATAAAAAAACCGACTCACTGTATGTCTCGCTGTAAAAGTGGATGGGACAAAAATGAAACCATATGTGGTAATTCCAGCTGCAAAAGCCAAAAAAAAGAGCTTGCATCTATCCCCGGGGTTGTGGTGGCAGCAACGCGAAATGGTTGGATGAACGAAAATCTTACTTCGGATTGGGTTGAAAAGGTGTGGACAAACTTTTCCTTTGCAAAACGCATGCTTGTGTGGGACTCTTTTAAATGTCACATTTCTGATGAAAGGAAGGAATAATTGAAGAGATATAACACTGTAATGTCAGTCATTCCTGGGGGCTGCACGAAGTACTTGCAGCCACTTGATGTGTGCATTAACAAACCGTTTAAATCATTCTTTCGTGAGTTTTATGACGACTGGCTTAGAAAAGGTCAATTTGAATACACTAAGGGTGGAAAAATAAAAGCACCCAGTCATTTGCTGCAAATTCAGTGGGTTGTTAAGGCATGGGAAAAATTTTCAAAAGAGGTTGTAATAAACTCTTTTGAGGTTTGCGGAATTACAACCAATGATGTCGCAAAAATTTCCTATCTTGGAAATGAAAGTCTCACTGACAGTAATTACTTGAATGATATCAGTATTATTGATGATGATAATGAAAACCATTGATACAGTAGTTGAAATAAAACATAACATGTTTGAGTTGTTTTTGTTGTGTGTCGTTACTTATATGTGTTTTCTTGTATCAATAAAGAAACCTTTTTGTACATTGCGGTTTCTATTTTTTATTTTTAAACATTTTGTGCGGTTTCTATTCGAGGGCGGCTTCTATTCAAGGGCGGCTTCTATTCAAGAAAATACGGTATCGGGAAAAAATTCCTGGTTGCGAAAGCTGTTACGTGCGAACGCATTCTAAATCTAAGAAGGAATTGATGAGTCATGCTAACCCAACAAATGTTTGTAAGTTATAATTGCTGCTTTCGTTTTTTCACAATTATTGTTAGAATTTTTCGTAAATATTGATATTTACAATCGCCTAAGAAACACAGCAATATTTTTTAAAGTAGTTCCAGTGTGGTAACTAAGGAATATAAATGATCAAATTCAATTGCTAATGCAAACTTTAGTCAAACATTGTTTTCTGCTCCTAATTCTGAGATTTCAAGCAAATATAAGCGTCAATTTTGTCGCGGTATCGCATCAATTTTATCGACCTCCACTCAAAATATTAGTTGTGCGAGTCAAAATCCATTTCGTCCCGAGTGTTTTTGCTGTTCTGCTACCCACTTTGCGTTTCGATGTTGAAAGTTTTGCGAGCTGAGTCGTTGTGCTAAATTTCAAATCTTTAAAAGGTTTAAGTTTTGTAGGGTATGCTTAAACCCGGAAATATGACACGCCATTGTAATTTAGGTCTCACGAGTAAGGCAATTGGCTGGGTGGAAAGGGGAGAGACAAACTTCATAATTCATTTTTGCTCCAGCTTCCAGGAAACGAGAAACGAAATAATAATTCTAATAGACCTACTGATCGTGAAAATTTACGTTGTGAAATACTGTTGACAAGCAGTATCATTTTTACATCTTCTGGTTTTTCAAGTTCTGTCGAGCTGTTGGAAATTGGCAATGCGTATTTGGACATTGTTCCCGTGAAGATTTGCTTTCTAGACAACTTTGTTAAAACGTAGGCGTTAGAAGATACTGGTTCCGACAAAATGTTTTGTAAAATCAAACTGGTAGAAGCCCCGCGCTCAAACTCGCAAACTACTCCTGTAAAGCTGTCTATTGAAAGAATGATCAAAGATTTTTAATAGCTCTATAGTAGCACTTTACGTATGTTCTTTACACAACCAAAATTGTCTAAGACTTTCTGAAATCGTAATTCGATTCCATTCCAGTCGCTCCAGCAACTATGCCTGAGCTTTGTGAATTGTCCAAGCATTCGCCTTTTATTCCTCATCTTTTCCGGTTCTTTGCTCTTTACCAGGGTCGTATGACGGGGGGCTCCGATGGGCGTGAACCACCTCAGATGCTCCTCAGAAAAACGTCAAATGTCATTTTTTGTCATTATGCTTTTGACGGTAACAAATAAATCACCTGTTTTACAGTGATGGACATAATTCAGTGAATATACAGCTTGGAAAATATCAATTCCTTCTAAAAAATTAAATTTGAAAGAAAAGAAACGGCAGAATTTTTTCTGTTTATGTGTGTGTGCTAATTCCTTCAAAATCACTCTGCCTACAAATATCAAACTCGGCAAGATTGATCTCCTTCCCGGAGCAAGTGTCAAAAGGCGGTTTGTGACGTCCACGTGATAAACAAAAAGCTTTTTTCAAAATAGCACACCTAAATAGAAAAAAAACTGTTTTTTGCTCAAACGATAGCCAGTACTCAACTTACCAACTTACAAACATTTTATTCTTTTGAGGCCTAAAATGACGTCACAGCTCACTCTTAATTGCCCAATTTGTTCGCTTTATTTTCTCAAAAACTGCTCATCGTAGAAACGCGATTAAAACCATCTCTGAGAGGTATTAACAAGGTGCTTTCGATAAAAAATCTCTGCAACGATTAAAGCTCAATTGACGATGCGAAAAGCAAATCTTTTGTAAAGCATTTTAAGACTTATAAGCATGATTCTCGTTTTCCACTGCACCATTCAACCCTTTTTATGATATCATAATGCCAACTGGTACAATCAACACATTCTTTTGCCTCAGATATCACTATCTGATGATTTTTTCAAAAATAGCAAGGTCTTTACTAAATCAGTTTTTTAAGAAGTGAGTTTTGATTGTATTTTTCAACCGGATTTCAAAATTGTTTTAACAATTTGAAGGTTATTACAAGGCAAATCCGTTAATATATGACTTGTATCTACTAAAAATATTGAACTTTAAGATCTGTAGTGTAACTTTTCTCCTCTCGCCTCCAAAATTAATATATGATGACCAATCAAAAATTGTCACCGCTCACGATTTTTCATTTTTAGTTGAAGAATTTTCCTGCTAGACCTAACCAACTTGCACCTTTTAAACAAAGTCAGTTCTTTGGTACATTTTAACTATTTTTCCTCGAAAGCATGGCTCTCTGGCACTAATAAATTTGCGTGAAGGTTCATCTAAAAATGAAGCCTTTAAAAACTTTGCAATGCAAGCTATCGGTAAAAAGCACTCAAAATTTTGTAGGCGGTGCTTCACAAAATTGCAATTTCTAAAGAAACTAAGAGCTTTGCTACATTTTGACTATTCTCCCTGGATTTTTGACATTATTATGCTTTTTTGAATAGCATGGTTTTTGACATTACCTATCAAAATTTTCAAACAGATTCATCAAAACATGAAGTCTCTGAACATTTTAAAATGTAGCCTACTTCAACAAAAAGATGAGAGGCTAAAAGTAGCCCTGTTTTATCTGTTGTAACAAAATATTACTGTCCAGCTACATATGATCTAAACGTTAAAGTAATTTTCTTTACAATTGGGTAAACCCGGAACAGCCGGCTGATTTGATATTCTTGAAACTGACATTAGAAATTGGGGCTCTGCAATTGCCATAACTTAACTACAAGTGCTTTATTTCCTGGTGGTTTGCATTGTGTCTGGTTGCGTTTGTGCCAAGACCAAACAACATGCGCGCAGCCAGATGCTTTCGGTCGGACAGATAAGCACACAATTACGAAAAAGTCCTAAGTATTGGTCCTAATATTTTATAGCATATTTCTGAAAATATATATCAATCACGTACCTTTAAAATCTTTACCTACTTCTCTTGTGAGAAAGTCCAGTTCCTATGTACCAAACACGGCAAGCAAGATGTAGCCAGGAAATCCAGAAACTTGAGGAGAAATATAGCAGCTATGCGCAAACCCCTAAAACTTTTTTTAAGCTTAATCGATTTTCTTCATCCAATGAATCGTTTGAAAACACTAATAAAAAGTTAATGTGTTGTTGAAACAGCCAATTCTCTTTAAAAAATCAAAAGTACCGAGTTATTTAAAGGAAATTGATTAAACCCAAAAACACATCGTAGGGGTCTGCGCATAGCCACTTTATTTTACCCCAAGTTTTTGGAGTTCCTAGCTACGTTTTGCTTACCCTGTTTGGTATTCAGAAACTGGACTTTCTTACAATCAAAATAGCCAGCAATTTCAACAAGTTTTGTTAGTGGATTTTATGAAGTGCGTGAAAGCATAATTTCAAAATATAGGAGGGAGGGCGACAAAGTGATTAACATGTATTTTCAGAAATATCCTATTAAATATTAGGACCAATACTTACAACTTTTTCGTAATTGTATTCCTATTTGTACGACCTAAGGCATCTGGCTGGGCGTATGTTGTTTGGTCCTGGCATAAAAGCAGCCAGGCAAAGAGAAAACTAACATGTAGTCAAGCCCTTACTGTTTCTGCAACGGCAGCACCCCCATCAATAATGTCAAGGTTAAGAATATCAAATCAATCGGCTATGCGAACTTTACCCAATCGTAAACAAAATTGATTTAACATTTAGAACATATGTAGCTCGACAATAATATTTGGTCGCAAAAGATAAAAGAGGATCATCTTTACCTCAATGCTTTTGTAGGTTATCACCAATTTTTTGCTTGAAGTAGGCTAAATTTCATAAATATTTAAAGACTTCATTTTTAAATGAACCTGTTCGAAAATTTTGATAGACAATGCCAAAGAACCACGCTATCGAGGAAGAATAATGAAAATGTATCAATGAACTTAGTTTTTTTAGAAATTGCAATTTTGTGAAGCACAAGCACAAAAATTTTGAGTTTTTTTATCGATATTTCAATGATTTTAGGGACTTTTGATATTGTTTTTTGATAAATCGTTTTGCAAATTTGCATCAATAATGGCAAAGAGACACTTTGTTTAAAAGTGCAACTTGCTTAGTTTAGTAGGAAAATTGTTCAACTATACTCGGAAAACGACGTATGGCAACCAATTGTTAATCAATGATTATAAACTAATCTTTAGCCCTAATCAATTAGAATCACATATTGCTGGAAAAATATTTTCTGAGCTTTTAAACGACACTAAGTGTTAGTGCTTTATCATAAACTCAACCTTTAAATATTAAACTTACTCATTTTACTAAGCTTACCACATTTTGGTGAAATAAAAGTTACACTACAGGTCTTCGAGTTTAATTTTTTAAAATAAAACCATAGAGTAAAGATATATGTTATGTCTTGTCCGAATTGCCTTAAAATATCCTTTAATCTGTTACAAAAAGTTTGAAAATTGGTCAAGAAATGAAATCAGAAATGAGTTTTAAAATATACTGATTTTGTAAATATTTTGCTATTTAAAAAAAATTATAGCGAAAGATAGTGTTGATTGTACCAGACAGTATTACCGTATGATATCATGGAGCGAGTGTCAAGCATGCAAAAAAAGGAAGAAGCATGCTTAGAAGGCCTAAAATGCTTAAATAAAGAGTCGCTTGTTACTTTGTGCATTGAGCTTTCATCGTTGTAGAGTTATTTTTTGTCAAAAGCTTATTGTTTATATCCCCCAAAATACTTTTAACCCTTATACTGCCGGATTTTTCGAGTCGCGTTACTTCCCATACGGGTCATTTTGACCCACATATTATTTTCGGGATATTACGCCTGAGGAAGTTTGTATAAGTGGAAAATTTTTGTGTTATGAAAAAAGAAGATAATCAAGCTGATGATTGTTAGAAATGAGAATGCTTTGTTTGTGTATGCATCATTACAAAAATTGAACATTTAGGGTGGTTTTCAGTAGCAACAAGAAAAAACACTCAATAAGTAAATTGTTCGGCATTTATGTAGGAGTTTATTCCAGCACAGAAGACTGTAATGATCGAAAGTGACAATAAGAGATTGCAAACAAATGAGAAACAGTAAGATTATTAGGCATAGCATTTCCTGCAAATGACGACAGAGTGATCACTGCAAACAGGATTGCTACAGGTTTCACAAAGAGTTTTTGTTTTGCGATCGGCTTTTGCAGGACACATGGAGCAGCGCTTTCGCTTTCTTGTATTTTCAGATGAAAAAGCCTGTTTTTGAATCGTATCTTCGTCCTGAAGTCCAGCCAGTTCTTTGCCAAGGTAATTAGTAGGCTCCGCCACAATCTGTTGCCAGGTTTCCCGGCATGATTTTCTTTATTGAGAGACATCTATATAATAAAAGCGTTTAGAGCGCTGATGTCCCGCATGTTATAAAATATTAGCATGGGCCATCTTTGAGTTTTTCTTTTGGAAGTAAACCTTCTCACCATTTGTTCCATGGTATCTACACCGCTTTTCTTTGCGTTGTAGTACGTAATGACTTACGGTTTCTTTTCCGGAGCCGGCGATTCAGTACCTTTATCTGAATGCATGGTACTCAGAAGAGTAACCACCTTCCTTTTCTAGGGACAATAGGAAACAATCAACTCTTCTTTTTTGATAATGATAGAGAGTAGTGGATTTTTTAAAGTCTTTGGTGGACACAAATTTTGCAAGAAGCTCTGTCTGTTCTTTCGAATTGTTCCCACAATGGTGAGATTTTGCATTAGAAGTTTTCTTCCCAACTCCAAATTTGTGAAAAAGTTATCACAGGTGATATTTCTTCCACTTTTTTTAAAAGGTTCTGAGAGCTTTGGCACTAATTTCGAATCTAAATTTGTTTCCCTCGGTTCACCTATTTCTCTTCCTTTATACACATCCATTTTCCGTACGTAATGTGGTGTTGAGTTGCATATTGCCCTGATCTTGATGCCATATTTTCCCGGTTTAGATCGCATGTATTCACTGAATGGGCAACAACCACGAAATGTTAGCAGTTGTTCATCTACCGTCAGATTCGGACCAGGAACAAATGCATCCAAAAGAGAATCATTCCAAATTTCAAATACATTTCTAATAGGTGAAAATTTGTCTGATGATCTGCAAGATCGTCGAGCTGCAGCATCATCAAATCGAAAGACACGTAATATGCCTTGAAAACGATTACGCGGGATAATTTTGCGAAAAATTGGTCTTCCATGTTCCATATGCCACAAATGAAAAAGATCTTCATTGCTTGACTAGTATACACCAACTAGTAATAATGTTCCGATTACTTTTTTTAGCTCTACAACTCTAGTATCTTTCCAGTTATCTGAAAATACACCTCGACCTTCTTTATTAGTCCATTTACATATTTCTTGAAGAAGAGTATTTCTGAAAAACAAGTAAAAGCAATCTCCAAGTAAACCACTCGTCCTCAAGGCATATCTCGTAGGTCCAAACTTCTTTCTTATTATATTTCTTTCGCTCGTTTTAAAAGTAAGATGGAGTAGCGGTTCTGTTGCCCAGCTTTCTATACCACTTTTTGATTAGAAGAGCGCAGTAGTTGTGTTGTAATGTTTTTGTCATTTGCATCTCTAGCTGCTATATTATCATCATCGTCATTATTATCCTCGGAATCATACTCTGGATTAGAAAGAATAATGTCTTTTTTGTTGCCATCGTCTGAAGGAACATAATCCCTGCAATCGTGACCATCCAGGTATCTGTCGCTAGTGCTTGAATCATCATTGTTGTCAACAAAAAGTAGACTAGAAACTTTATCTGGAGTAATATACTTGCTCATGTTGACTTTATCCAAGCGAAATAACAACAGAAAGAGAAAAACTGTTTACAGAATGAGTAGAAGCCTAAAATATTCCTTTTGCAGCCTAAAAAATATTATCTTTAGCCAAGCATTTTGAAACTACTGTTCTGACTAACTATACAGCAACAACACATGTATACTTTGTATGCAAGAACTTATAGCTAATTGTTGTGTCATCAACACCAACTCAAAATCTTTATCGCAATCGCTTTGATACAAAGACTAGTCTCAACAGGAGTTCTCCGTACAACATCCGGTGGCTACCCTTTCCTCATATCGTGTAGCTAGCCTTTAACCTATAACTGCTACACCTTTCAACAGAAATCTATTGATAAAGTACACTGCTCACATTTTTTTCACAACTTCCTAGAGGCAAAGATTTTTGAATGGAAAAATGATCACAAATATGCTACAAATAAGATCAAACTCGATCTGAATGATACAAGCTTAAATGCGAACAGAGGGTGAACAGGGCCAGCAGTGCAGCTCAATTGGTAGAGCTGGGGACCGGTAATTCGTGAGTGTGGGTTCGAATCCCGCCACTGCCATCTTGTTTTTTTCTTTGTTCATATCCTATTGCAGTCGTTATGGCAGCATGAATTGGCACTGGATGGACCAATTTACAAAGGTAGAACGTCATTCATTACATTGACAAAGCAGTTTAGCAGCTAGTCTACCCAGGATTTCTGCTGTGAAACACGACACAAAAGTTAACAGGCGTGACTCTAGAGAACGCTTTCAATACAAAGAAATTTCATGTAAACTGCTGAGAAAAATTGCATTTCTTGGCATGGATCAATTTGACCCGGTTGGGAAGTAACGCAACTACTACACGTTACAGCGAACGTTTACACGATAAATCATTCAAAAACTTAAGAAAGCATTTCTGAAGATTACTTCAAAGACTTGTAAACTCTCATTGCGTAAAAGTAAGTACAACGCGAGTAACGCACATTTAAACTTTGCTGCGGGTCAAAATGACCCACCTGGGAGTATAAGGGTTAATCATGTTTCTACCATCAAAATCTTTTGAGAAAATTCAGATAAAAAATTTTGCAATGAAGCATTAATTGTGCCCTCATGTTAGACACCGATAGAAAAAAATTATCAAAGTTGGTTATTCGGTGCTGGCTTTCGTTTGAGCATAAAACAATTTTCCTCTGTCAAAAATGCAAATTTATAAAAACTATTTTTGATTAGATGTCGTCACCATGACGCCCGAACTCGCCGCTTATGACACTTATCTGAGGAAGATGATTAATCGTACCAAGTTTGATGTGTGCACGCCAAGCGGTGTGGGCGGAGCTAAAACAGACAGACACACAGACCAAGAAAGAATTGCACTTTGCAGTATAGATACTTTTTGAACATCATAGATCTAACAGTTTTGACATAGGCCCGCTGGATATAGGGAAGCCATACGGTGAGGTATCATTTCAGTTACGTTATTGGATCACTAAAGTTAAAAAAACCTATGATAAGTCATGCTACCCCAACAAAAATTTGTTCGTTATGCTCATTGCTTTCGTCACTTCAGCATTTAACCCTGCTCTAGTATTATGAAAAAAATCACGTTACCTTGGGATCAATATGACCCCATTACTGAAAATACGTTTTGACACCAGTAGAAAAACTCAATTTGTTATCAATCCGTGTTTATTGCTTCAAAAATGTAGTGGAGTGCACAATACACGAATATTTTACTTCTGACTCTGATTACAGACCATCTTGCTCCGTTCTTCGCAAGTGGTGTTATGGCATCTACTGCAGGTGAGTCGGTATTTTTTGTCATTCGATCTCGGACAAAGGAAGCATCTCTTGCGCCCTGATGGACGATGCTGGGTGATGTTTTGAACAGCTAGAGGTGCTTCTGGTAAAATTCTACAGCTGAAAATGATTTGTTTCACAACCTTAGGTTTTTCAGGGGTCACCAATCTGCGCTTAGCTTGAAGAATAATCAGCGATATGAATAGTTTTTTCATGGGGTCAATATGACCCCAAACAAACAAAATATGAAATTTACAAAGAAGGCAGCATTGAAATTAAGATTGAATGAATAGAAACTGTTAACAAGAACCTGCAAAGAAAATACAAAGCGAGATGAAAGCTAAAAATCTCAAAGTTTGGAATATTTAGCCTATCAAATAAGCCTGGGGTCATATTGACTCCATGGTACCAGAGCAGGGTTTACTTTAAAACTTTTTGTAAATATTTACAAACGCTTCAGAAGCACAACAAAATCTTTAGAAGAAATCAAATAAAAATATTAATTTAATTAATTGATATTAAGGCATATATGCCAACTGCAATCAGTTGAATAAAATATCACTTCCACGACCGGTTACGTTCCTATTACAGCTCGTTAGGCGGACTGAGGTATCGAGTCGACGATCACATAAATTGCTTCATGCGGTTTATACCATTCCGTAATCGGTCCTTTTAACTAATGTAGTTAATTTTAAGCTTATATATGGTGCACACTCACCAGTGAGCTTGATGCGATATATGCTTCAATTCCCCGCCAAGCCAGTGCCTTTATTACGTTATAATACGAATTATAGGAGCTGGTGTTAGCCTGTTTAAGATATTACTTTTAATTAATTGATATTAAGGCATATAGGCTAACTACAATCAGTTGAATAAAATACCACTAATAAATACCACTAAATACAAATAAAAAATGTGTTTGCTATAGTCAAAAGCTGATCAAATTTTAAAACTTGTAGGCTGCCCTGGAAACCAACAACGACAACGAACATTGCCGCAATACAATGCTGCAATGCAACTATGCCTATGAGATTCTCTCAAAAGCACCTGAGTAGAATCATATGAAAACCTCTCTAAGTCGGATTTGGTAAACGCAGAGGAAACATAAACCAATGTTCAGGTAATTTCAAAGTTCCAGAACCCACAGACACAGAAAATTTTTAAAGCAAAGCAAGGCTTTGCTTACTATTAAGAAATAAATAGCGAGGCAGTGCACAATGCCTCCATAAATATGCAATTGGTTTAAAAAAGAGCTTTTTAAATTGGATCGCGGGTAAAGATCACAATGAGAGCACGAATCCACGGCAGATGACTCCTTGTCGGTTTAAATTGCACAGAAATACAAGTAAGTTAAAATTATCTTTTTAAAGAATTAATTTCTAAAAAAATGATCTTCATGTTGCTTAAAAGACCAATAGTGGAAAAGAGCCAATTTTGTTGGCATTGTCAAGGACGGGCCGCGTCTACATCCTATAGTGCTTGTAACAGATTTGATTTTGTTTTATCGAAATCAAAATATATTTTGATCTTTAATTGTGAATTCATTGCCTAAAATAATTATTCAGAAATCCGAAGCTTCTACGTACAAGACCTTCAGTGGCAAAGTAAATAAGAAAATACTTTTGTTAGAATTTTTGGAATTAAATTGCATTAAAAATTGGTTTAATGTATTTTACTGAGCAAGCTTGTGTATTTAACATGTTGACGACCAGATTGCAAGTCCTGAAGTTCCGTTACTATGGAAAAGTCAACCTAGAATTACACCCAATAATCAAATCAAATGCATTTCAAGTTTATATCAGCGTTCAAAACCTTAAAACAAAATATCTCATGGGCAAAGATTGTTGTGAGTCAAAGTGTATTCCACTGTTGTTGTATCTATACGGGAAACCATAAGTTTTGTAGGGACTAATCAAAACTATGATGGTGCCCCTAAAAAATCTCTTTTGAGATAATTCAAATCACCCATTGCTGAAGTGTTTCTTTTGGCAAAATTGTTGGGTAATTTCGTGAGCACTGGTTCTTCTACAAACTTTAACATTGGTTTCTTCGTCATAACCTATTAGCACTGGACCTTCTTTGAAAGGTAGCAAACTTTTATTGCAAAATAGAGAAATATTTGCAGATTCTAAATCTGACGCCAGTGGATATAGCTAGATTTGTAATTGGAGCTTAGACCAACTGCACCTGTGTTATAATAACTAATGTTACCTTATTTACTGTAGAAGCTAACCTTGTTTTAAAGTATGGTCTTTGACAAATACAAATTAGTAGTTGCATTTCTATTTTTTCTTAATTGAAAATAATTAATAACTTTGATTGAGGTGAAAGTGGCATTTGCGTAAGAGACTCATTCATCACGAGAACAGGGAAATTATAAAGTTATCATTTTTCATTTCAAATCAAACAATTCCAAAACATTTTAAATTCGATCGCTGCTTATCTTTCTCTTCACAAACTTTGCTGTCGATCACACTGACCTTCCACTTCGAGTATCAATGCCCACTCCCCAAACCACTGATGGTTAATTTGTTTGTTGGTGTAAACTGTTTAATAGAATACCGTGAGAATTTCTACATCTAGGTCTATTTATTCTCAGTGAATTAAACAAGACATTGCAGAAAAAATAAATCCTCCATGAAATAAGCACGGTTTTTGTTCCATCATTCAAGCTTTTGTAAATCAATTATCACAAAACTGTAAATTTTTTGGATTAAAACTTTTTTGAGAGAAAATAATTCGATAAATAAGACCCATCGATCTTGTGTACTATGACCGATTGCACAATTTATCTTTGCCTCTATTACAAATAACACATTTGCTCAGCTGGAAAAGTAACAAAAAGATTTAGTTGACCCACGAGAGCGGTAATAAAGCTTTGTATTTGGTTGAATTTCTAATTGAATGTTTTCTATAAAAATTTTGAGTTCGACTGATTGGTGTTGATGCTGGTTCGAGTATCATTCCCAGCATTGCTTTTAAAAAGAACAAATAAGAAGTGTTTGACAACAAACACCCACTTTGGCAAATTTGTTTTCTTTGTGAAAATTAAAGAACTGGATAAAAACCCTTTCTTTTTGTAAATTAGTATAAGTGGGCAACCGCTCCAAACAAGCAACGTCGCCGTCACTTTCATTCCACGTTTCTTTATTGGAACAAACTGCAGTGGCGTTCACACATTCAGTTTAAAACAAGTAGCTTGTCCTTGTAAATAAAAAAACAAATTTTATCAATGACCCGTAGGCTCGTCGCAGCACGAGTGAAACTCATACAAAGTGAATTCAATTTATTCATCTTTTCTTGTTCAACTTCACAATGCACAGTGTTGATGTTATTTCCAAATAGCCACGTGGTTCAATTAGACATTAATAATGACAGGAGAGCTTTCAGTATGAACGTAATCAAAAATAGTTTAAGTCAAACACGATATTGCTTTTATAAAATTATTTTTCCATCCATGCAAGAACGTCGGCATAGAGACAGTGGCTCCCTGGAATTTGAATCAAGGATGTGCAATCGCGGCGATCGAAGTAAAGTGGATGTCATATGTATCATTGCGATTTTCGAAAAATGGATCTCCAAAAACGAAGATATAAAAGGTTTGACAAACAAAATCTGACTGGCCCGTAAAATTTTCAACTAGCCTGCATTGTTATGCCCCCTTCTAAAATATTATCTGCCTAACGCTGTTATATCCATGTTCTTGTTGTTATATCAAAAGAATTAATGGTTGGAAGAGCACGCGTCATTCCATTCATCAAATCAATATCCCAACAAGATTATGATAGCCTTGTATGATTGGCAAGATGGCCTATCGATCATTGATGTAATTTCTGAGCACGTAATTAAATTGGATTTTGTTAGTGCCAGGAGAACATTTTGTTTGCACAAGAGCAAGCAATTAATCAAATTTAATTGAAAACTTGCATGCGCAGTGTGCATAAAACATCAGCAATATTTGGCCAAGAAATTTAATTTAAGGGCATAATATCAGTGATCGGCTGCTTTTGCTTTTAGTGGCGAGATCTTGATCTCTATCACGGATCTTAGTGAGTTCTCACTTCATTTAAATGCATAACCAGATGAGGGCAGAAATGCGCTCTTTGTTATTTGGTGGAAAAATTTTCCTTGCTGCATTTCATTTTAGAAAATGTTCGTCGTCGTCGTTTCAGCTATCGTGTTGATCATTGTGTAGCAAGATAGCACATGCTCTGTTTTCGAGTCTTCAGTTAGATTGGGCCATCACAACGGGTAGACTGCTTGGCCCCACCACCTGTTTGCCACGTAAAGATCCCATTAAGTCTCTTGCCCAAGGACACACAACAAGCAAGCTTTCCGGCTTGTTCTCCACACTATCCCTTTTGTGCTGATCGCCAAGCAGAGAAGTTGTGAATACCCTTTTATAAAGTCTTTTGGTATGATTTGATTTTGGGAAATGATCCTCAGTTCCATTCCGACTGCGAAGCAGACGCTCTAACTACTAAGACATCCGGCAGAAAACGTTGCTTTCTTATTTCACTACATAAACCTCTAGCTCGACTTTTATAAATATTGTTTTGTGTGTCCATTCTTACATATGCATATGTCTTTCCACTTCCATATATGTTTACATCATTATAAATAGAATATTTTGTCATTCGTGTAATGCGATATGACGTAGCAGCCACCAGCCAGCTCTGTTTTTAAATGTTTGGGAACGTAGCAACTTGTTTTAGCCGACTGAATCAATTTGTGATCAAATTGTTATCATAATTATGTATCGTAGTTATTTACTTATTGCATTAAACAAAAAAGTATACAGTGTTTTGCAATTTAGATGGCTTTACTATTAACTTCTCTTTGGTTCCCTCAACAATTAGCTGATGTCGAAGTTTACCTTTCCTGCTGTATAAAGGTTGTTTTGTCAGAGTTTCTTTTTCACGTTTTGAAAGCGTCACTGCTAATCTTCTCAGTTCATCAGTTCAAAGAAAAACAAATCACGAGCAAACAGGCGCTGCAATAAAGCTGGTTCAACGTATATTTGCCAACTGCAAAACTTTACAAACTCACCCGACGCACAACTTTAATCACTTTGCTTGTGGTGATCACGTGATCAATTCTAGTATGGATAAAATGAAAAGCTTTGGAGAAATAGCTTTTCTCGTAGCCAAAAGCAAGCTCCAGTTAACTCCTCTATTGACGACCATGATGAATCAGCGCAATATTTGATGATATCGGTTGCGTGTGGGGACAGCTCAGCCTAAATTCAGTAGAGAGAAACGCAATGAATGAGTGGGAATAACTAGGGGCAACTTCAATGGAAACTTTTGCCCCAGAAAGCGCGTCTCATTACGGCGTAAGATCCAATCAAGACTTCGTGTTTTCTGATAAACGTTTAAGGACTAAGTATTCTAAGCACAAGTCATAGCGGCAAAATGAGAAACATTATGGTATTAACTCATTGACATCTCATCATAAAACTAAAATTAGATAATAAAGGAAAAAATTGTTGCCTGCTTTAAACAGATTGGTTTTATACATTAGAACAGCCGGTATTGGAGCAGAGATGCCTATTAATCAATAGGCCTGCCATTACACTCACTAACTTTGACAAAATAAGTTTCTTCTACGATTTAAAACAAAACACTAATAAATTTAACGCAACAGTTAACTGGGCACAAATAAAACAACTTTAGTAAACGTAAACTATTACCTGAAAGGACGAGACTAACTCAAAATTAAATTTTTTTATGCGCGTGAGCTCATGCCCCAAATGCGAACCTCTGGTCAGCCTGGGCCAGTGTGACGGGTGGAATGCTCAAGCAGATCATCGGTCTGCCACGTTAGAGTGGAGAATTTGCGTTAAGTGCTCTTCCAAAAGAAGAAATGGAACTTTCCGGAGCTGACTCCCCTCTATTCTTTTGTGTTGAGCGCTTAGCAAAACAATGTAAATACCATTTTTCAATACTTGGTACAGCTTAGAAATTAAACCCAAATCTATTGACAAATCTATTGAATTAAACCCACATCTATTGATTCCGAAGCAAACGCTCTAATCTCTACACAGTAGTGATGGTTGATTAGAAGGCTACAAAAATTTCAACCGCGATGTGGCTGCAAATATGAAAAAGAGGGTTTGACATTACAGTCGTGCGCCTGTAATCGAAATCAAATGTAAAAAAACAAATCCTTTGGAAAACTTTTGAGAGCATGTTTCTGTGAAATGACAACGATTTATTCATTTGTGATTAGGATGCAATCGACTTTTCCTTTTTTCGAAAACAATTTCCAAGTATAGTCATGGCAAGCTTATGTGTCTGGCAAACTGTCAATGGGATTTCCAACTATGTAATTGAATTGAACTTTGTTAGTTCCAGGAGAACATTTTGTCTACACGAGAGCAAGCAATTAACTTTGCTTTAAGCATGCATGCATTGTGCTAGAAAACAACATCGGCAATGCTGCTTTTTGATGGAAGAGAACGAGATAAAATATATGGAAATTTGATGCTGCGGCTAGAACATTCGATATACCTCGTGCACCGATCAACTCATCCTGAAAAGACTGCTTGCATATTTACGCTAAATAATAATAGTAACCTAAAACCACTTTAAAGCATTTCAAAATATTTTTAGTAAAATCCACTATTTGTGCACAAATGGGAATGGCCAAAAACAATTTAGAAAAAACGAGCAATGACCAAAAAAACACTGCAAAAAAATTGTGATCGATATATGACCGCAAGAGTGAAGTCGGAATGAAGGGCATGAAGCCATGACCTCAAACCAACCACAAAAAATGCGGTATTGCAATGAGCCTTCAACTGGTTTAATATTTCGACCATCGCAATAAAATTCCGAATAAAGCTTTGAAACGATACAGCAACCAAAGCAAACTAAATTGGGTGGCAGAGAAACAGTGCGGGACAGAGGCACCTAATTGATGGTCATTTTTGATTACACGAGTTTTTACAACTACCAGATCAGGCGATCAATGAATAATTCACAACTTAGTGTTTGGCAGCATTATTTTGCATAAGCTAAATAATAAAAAGTGTATTTCCGTTTAGAAGGAAAGTGCTTTGCGTTGCAACATATAAACTCATGGCACCGTATTATTTTCTTGATATTGAAGGAGATGTAAACGACGTAATGACTAAAGTCCTCGTATCTAGAGTTTCGCGTGCAATGTTAATAATTCGACGCTAATCTATTCAAAAATTGGAGAGCGCAATTGATAAGAAGGGAGGCAGACCCGCAAGCTCCTCCCGTAGCAAAGGCATTATTTGACAGACCGATGTGATTGGGAAGTGCTTGTGCGATTTCCAAGAACGTAATCAAATCGAGCTTCGTTTGGACCAGGAAAACATTTTGTCTGCACGAGATTGAGCAATTAATTTCACTTGTAGCATGAATGCACAGTTTGCAAACAACACCAGTGATGCCATTAAATTTTCATGACGATGGGGCAATGATAATGCATCTACATATCTAATTCTGGCATTTGATTGTTATTTAATTCGGTGGAATCACAATTTTGACTTCACCTCGATCGACATTTACTCACCCAAGGTTAACTAAATGGTTACATTGTAATTACAAGCCTTCGTTTTCATCCGGTTGTGAGCTGTGCAGGCAATAAACACAGCATTTGAAGACTTAAGTTAGAGAAGCTTCAATACCGTCGGCTGTTCCGAGCGGCGCCGTAGGTATTGTAGGTGGGCCGTTGATTTTATTGAAACCTGATTTACTTCCACAAAATGCTAGTAAACGCTAATGTTCTGCAGCAATATATTTTGCGGAATTGATTGTTTTTGCTTAGAAAATAAAATCGGAACCCTATTTAAATCATCGTGCTCAGTGCAATAAACTGCTGGTATCGCATTCGAGAAGTCGCAAGTACAAAGTTTGTATGACAATTTCTCCTGCTGGGTGGCAGTGTTTGTGGTAAAACTACTCCGAAGTGGAACTAAAGCTTCGGTTGCTAAATGATATAAGCATTGAGCAAAGTGCAGACAGTGACACTGTTTCGATCTATTGGGTCTCCTCAGCGCAGTTGGTGACCGGCAGGTAGCTAGAGGCTTTAAATAAACATAGCCTATAAAGTCACACTTGTGGGACATAAACTAGGTCCACTGCAGTGGAAGTTCTATCTTGCAACATCTAACGGTTGTACCAAGGTAACTCAAAGGCGCAACTTTGTTTCAACGAACAGCGAAGAATCAAAAAATGCCTGTACAAATCCTCCACAAACTGTGCTTGCTTACATTAATACTTCTTACACGAGCCAGTCATCTGAAGATGACATCCCCGACGTTAATCACTGCAAACGTGTTTGATTTCTAAAAATCTTTAAAAAATTGATAGTTTCTATAAAATGAGTAAATTGTTCATACAACTAGTCTGGAGGAATAATTTTGCTTCAGTTTATAATTTGTGACGTAAGATCTACGCAATGTTGATAAATAAGATTTCTTTCATTTGAGCACGAATTTGATTATATAACATTTTTGACTCTTGACTGATACCTAGAGATGTAAGATCTAATAACAACAAATGATACAACAACAACGGCTGTACAACTGTACAACAACAAAATTGATTACACAATACTTTAAACGATCAGTCTAAACAATAACAGCATTGGTTATTCTTAAGGTTGAAAATTTAGAAAGTTTCGTTGTCATCCTTTATGATAGAAGAGTTTCGGGAAAAAACCACTTTCCAGTGCAGAAGTTTGGAGCAGGAATTGTGAAATTACTCTTTGCCAAGAAGCTATGCCGAGAAATTGATTTTGTGAAATACTTTGATTTATTCGTTCCGATAAAAGACTAAAAACTGATAAATCTGCGCTGTATTCAGTAGCGTGGAAAAGATTTATTGCAAATACTATAGCTTGATATAAGCCTGGCGTTTTCATCACCGTTGATGAACAACTTTTTACCCAGGAGAGCTGGATGCCCTTTTACTCAGTTCATGCCCTCAAAATCAGATGAATATGGACCGAAATATGAGTTAGGTGTGAATGTAAACAGCAAGCATGTTGCAATTGGATTTCCATGCGTCGGAAATGATGCGTCCTGTGGAACAGATGATCGTGTTTCTGATCAGCTCGTATTGAAGTTACTAAAGCATTATCTTGCCAAAGGAAGAAATGTAACTGCCGATAATTACTTTACCTTAATAAAGCTTGCAAGAGTGTTGAAAAGCATGAAAACGAGCCCATTAGGAACAATGAATAAAATTATGATAGAAATTCCCAGTGACATCAAAAATATGAAGGAAGAACTCTGTACTAAACTACAACAGCGGAGATATATCGCTCACTGTTTATCAAGGAAAAAGAAATAAAAATGTCGTCCATCTAAGCTGAATCAGAAGTTTTATGCTGCCAATAACCCAAAAAACTCCTAAACAGTAAAGTGCTGCAATGAAACAAAGTATATAGTGGACGTTGTCGATTAAATGACCAGAAAATATTCTGCACGTATCCAGCTACAAGACGCTGGCGAGTTCATTCTTTTCAGAATTCTTTAAACCAGGAAGCTGTAAATGCTTTGGTTGTGTACAGTAAGTTTGTGGACAAAAATTTCCGAGAAGGATTTTCTGGCAATAATTGGCCGAAGAACTTACTGCTCCTTCCATACAAGATTGAGAAAGAAGTCTTGCAATTGCAAGTTACACAGAAAAATGGACTACCGAGATGAAGCAGAGAAAATACTGCCAGATCAAAAAGCAGTGAATTAACAGTCGTTCTGCTGGCATATGCTGCAATTGCAAATATTATGTTGTGGTAAATGAACTTCAAACGTAGAGCGTGCTTGCATAAACTGTAGCTAGAGCAACTGTGGAGCTTTTTGTTGCTTGGATGTAACCATATTTGCTTTGAAGCTTTGTTCAAAAAGTAAAACTTTGAGCAAAAAATTTGCGAAAAGCAATTAAAAACTTTCTCTAAGTGCTTGTGTAAAAAGCAATAAGTGCTCAAGAATAACGATAGCACTAAGAATAGCAAAATGGATTAAAAGAGATTATAAATCCGAAGTGACATACATAATGTAAAAATGAATAATGGTGGCGCAAACAAGGTAAAAAGTATGTGATCGATAGAAGTAACTTAAAATACTTGGGGTGTCAAAATGACTACTTTGAGCATTCTACAATGAATCAAAGCTGGGCATTTTAATGTTAATCGAATTAATTTTCACCTACATCAGGTATTTTGTTCTAGTTTATTGAATCTCTCAAGGGTGTCGTGAACTTCTCGTAATCAACTTCAGATTTAAACTGAGTTTTATTGTGGTATTTGTCAAATGATGACTGCAATAAAAAATACAGGTTTTCAGAAGCAATAAAAATCAATTGAGTTTAAAGGAATATTTCTTGATTTTGTTGTCATCGTTGCCATATAGTACGATGAACTTTAAAACAGCTTTGAGCGACAGTTGTGTTGTCAAAAGCTTGTCGTGCAACACTCATCTTTAGTGATGTCAAATCAAATGAGATGGAGCAAGGGATTTTATTTTAAATAATAGTTCCAGTTGACGCGATGCCACCACTGATGAGTGCACCACGAAAAGCCCTTGGCAAAACATGCTTTCAACAAATATATCAAAGTTTTGCATCAACAACGAAATATTTAGACTACACGTTTATGAATTTCTTGTTACCCGAGTTTACATTTTTTTTTAATGAAACATTGTATTATCTTTATAGTGAGTTAACATCCCCTATCGCGGCTTACAAACCGTTAGCGGTTCTTTGGGTCCTTGATTGCGGATTTTTTGACTCGTGTAGTTTTTGTGTGCAGTGACGGAGTGAAGGGGTGTGTAAACTGTCGTGCGGCACGTTGAAGTTTGTGGTCGGTGGAAGGCTGCACATGCGTAATTTCATCTTTGAAAATGATGATCTCCAAAAAAAGCCCTTCTTTTACTCTTGTAATGGAAAATTTGCGAATTTCAGCTCTTTGTAAAATGTGGCGTTCAAAAGAAATGTCGCCACCCTGTATTTGGGTGGATGATGTGCCGCACAAACCTAGATTTGCTTGCGGAGCGGCTCATTCAGTGATAGCCTTTCTCGCTTTTTGGCTTCTTTGTACAGCAAGCTTGGCCACCTCTGATCTAGAGGTTTTGTTGTAAAAAAGTTGATCTCAAAAAAAGTCTTTTCTTTAAAATAAACAAATATATCGTTAACAGCTATCATACTTTGGTTCTATAACAACCTACATCAATTTTTGTGGTCTTTTAGAACTCAAAGTTGCCCATCGCTAGTATACAGAATGAAACCTCGTTTGAGCATAGGATGTTTTAGATGAGGCAGTGTTGCCTTCGCAAAAGTACTTAGATCTCAAAAAAAAATCTTTCCTTTCAAACAAGCAGAAAAATACTCAGTTTGTCTCACTGACGGTCGTGAGTGAAGCAAGTCTGTAATGCGGCCTCCAATAGGTAAATGTTCTGCAGCCCTGATTCATACCAACCGATTGAACAATATGTATTGGCTGGGAAGTACAGAAGCTATTAATTCAATAACCGATAATCATTGTTTGACTAGTTGGTGTAGATGTGAGCGGAACACCATTCCCAGAATTGTTTTTAACAAGTTAGGCGATCCAAGATCAAAAGATTGATAATTCTCTTGATGCAGCATTGTGTGACACGGGTAAATTGTGATCGATAGGGCAAGTTTTATAGCTCTATTAAAGTTTTACAATTAGTTATTACAGCCTCAAAATGCCTCAAAACGCGCAGAAAGAAAAGTTATAATGTCAATAGTTGCGTGCACGTCGAACCCAAATCGAAAAAAATTTCCAAAAAATAGTTTCAACAAAATTTATTGCAATTTTGAAATGTTTCTTAGCAGCAAAACCTTCCACCTGATTTTATTTAATTTTTAGGGCGTTCTCAAAAAATGTCAAAGACTGAATCAATATCACTCGAAAAGGACCATATTGTTAGGGAGGCCACTGCTTCCACATTGCGACTATGAAAAAACTGTAGTGAGATTCCGTTTATACTCTGATGTGAATTTTTTGTAAGAAATATCTCCCACAGTTTCTTCAATTTATCTATTTCGCAAACACTGTTTCATCAGTGGTTGTGGAAGGCCTGACAAAATATAAACATGAAGTAGCCCTTTGGTTTAAAAGAGTAATGGCATTTTACATCTCTATTTCTTTATGTTCTTTTATTACATGTATTCAGTGTGGGGTAAAGGGAAATCACTGTAATGAATTTTTGCCCCTTTTAAAATTTGTAATTTTTTGCGTGTTTGTCTGATAGCTACTTCTGTGTTTCACTAATGAGTCAGATATCAGAAGCGTGGTTAATAGGACAGGAGGTAGCAACTATTCGAAATTTCTACTTTTACTTTCGATTCTGATTTGGTTATTATTGCTTTGCATTGTACTATTTGTGAGTAGTATTTGCGAATAAGTTTCAGTCTTTCAAAACTGTTTCGCAATCAAAAAACTTCGTTAATGTTTGCATCAATTTTTGTCGGCAAAGCCGTCAAGTGCATTAAAGAGCTGTTTATGCTGACTTTGATCGTGAAATCGAACTTCACCGTGGCTACTTCATCGCGAACTTGAAGTAGTGCTTTCATTTGATTTCTCCTTCTTGGTTGCACTGCTGCTTTCATAGATATTCACTGTGCGAGTAGAATTTCTAGCTCTAAAGCGAGTTTAAAAATAGGAATATTCGAGCATATTTAGCAAAAAGAATTCTCCAAGACCTCATTTTTCTTCTTTCGGCTCTTCTTATTAGAGGGCCACCATCGCACATACTCCTTTCCATCTTCCTTGATCCGTAACACCTTTCTAATAGCAATCCAATTACCTGCAAATCGTCCTTCACTGCTTGCATAAACCCTTTTTTGTTCTTTTCCTGTTTCGTTTGTTTGTAAGTTTCATTTCCATCATCCTTCTCCCAACGTAGTTGTTTTCTCAAAACCTGCCTCAACTATCTCAATCTTGCCTCCTTCAACTTGTCTTTTATTCTTCCCGCACGCGCTGCTCCTCGTATATATTCATCTTTTTTATTTTATCCTTTCTAGTAATTCCCATCGAAAAGAGCAGCATCTTAAATTCTGCCACTTCCATATGTGCTTCCTGTCTTTCAGTCAGTGATTTTCCAAGACCAAATCATATGTATATATGACAACAAGACAACATTAGAGATAATAGTATAGTTAAGGGGATGAATAAAGGGCGACCTCTCATTCCAAAATCGTAGTGCAGAAGCAAAAAATATAAAAAACACTATGGAAAGAGATCTGTGAAAAAGATCATTGGGCTTCTTTGAAGTCCGAAAGAAATAAAAAATCTTGCCCTCAAAAAGTTACTCTTTAAAAAAGAAAAAAGATCTTCTACTTCTTTAACTAACAGCGTTGAGCTCAGCTGGCAATCTAAGAAAAAGTTTCCGAAAGTGGTTGGAAATTTGTGTAGACTTCTCACTTAATAATAAAATAATAAAATTTCAATTAAAACTCTGCCACCCCCAACCTCTTTTAAAGTTAGTTAGTAAATGCGCTAGTGGTTGCATTAAGACAAGTAGGTCGCAACTGCTTGTGTAGTTACTACACTGGTAAATATCTTAAACGCCAGTGCATTTAGGAAAGATCAAGAAAATATTGTAAGGACCAAACAATAGTTTTTGCTGTGACACTTAAAATTGCAACTCGCCATGATAAAAGTAAGTAAAAGATTAAAAAATTTTGACCATTCTCTCCTTCGGCCCCTTTATTGCAGTGTCGTTACTTGCAATTAACTAAACATGAATTAAGCTAATGGTTCTTATTCATGGGTTTGACGAGCTTTGTACAACAAAATTAGACACAACAATTGCTTTCAAAAAATTGATTTCCAAAATAAAGATTCTTAACTTTGTAAAGAAGAAAAGGTCATTTTTTAAAAGCTTGTCTGCTCATCCTGCCATGCTTGGGTTAAATGAAAATTTGGAAAATATCGCACAAGTTTGGCGTATTCATGAAGATTTAAGAACCACTGAGCTGTAGATAAATGAGCGAAGCTCCGACTTCACTAAAATTCAACGAACATTGTTCAAAACCGACCAGTTTGAATACCCAAAAATTCAACATAGTCTCGACAGACAGGCCTGAAAGATTTTATTTGCCGGCGAACGTTTTTTGACTCAACTTTTATTTCTTAATACAATTTTGGTAGAGGTGACTTTTAGTATCCAAGTTGCTATTATTGCTACTAGCAATACACCGTTGAGCATATTAATACAATATATTTAGAAAATTCAAACGTTTTCTGCGCTACATATCGCCCTCATCAGGATCTATACACAAATATTTACAGCATTAAAACTTTCGTTGAACGTAAACACAAAAAACATATAATAACTTGAAAATAGTTCTGATAAAAAACGGTAATGCTTCATTCTACGGTCATCGTAATTGTCTGGTCACTGCTAACTTTGTTAACTGCTAACTTTGTTAACTGCTGACTTTGTCAAGTCAAAATCGATTATCCGAAAATTCGATTATTTGTAAGAAAATCTTGTCCCTCAAATTTTTGATTCTAGGACCGTACCATTGACAGCAAAAATCGATTATTCAAAAACTCAACTATCCAAACAAATTTCATGTCCCCGAGCAAAACTGATAATCGGGTTTGACTTGTAATTATGGTATATTTAGCAAAAAGTTTGCTCCTCGGACCCCCTTCGTTCAAAAGAATCTCTCCAAATATTTTTTATTCAAGTTACCTTACCAAGAAAATATCTTCCATCACGTTGAGAAACAATTAAAAGAATTCATTCACAAGCATTTACCAGATACCATGTTTAGATTCGTCCAGGTTACCAAAAATCTCAAGCAACAACTACACTTCAAAGACCCCCAGCCCCAGTTATTAAGAAGCAACGTAGTATACCGGTTAAACTGTTCTTGTGGTTCTTTCTATATTGGCCAAACTCGCCAGAATTTAGTAAAACGCCTGGATGAGCACCAGACTACTCTCAACTCGGAAGTGTGTAACCATTTACACTCAAATCCAAACCACAGAGTTGACTTCAACAACCCACAAATTCTCACCAGCTCTCCTGACAAATTCAAACTCCTCATTCTAGAATCTCTTACATTTAGCGGTTGAAACCTAGTTTAAATTTAGACTCCAAATCCTTTTCTCTCCGTTTATTTAACACGTGACCATCGCTTCTTGTGTGTTCATTTTTTGTGCCAATATGGCGTAGTTGCTGGTCAACCTGCTTGAGGTACATTATTTGCGTTGAAAATGGCACCAGTTGAGGGCCGAAACGTTCGCAGTATGTTTTTTAACAAGTTGTTTGGTTGTTATTTTTGGATTAAAGATCTATTTTAGTTGACAAACACAATTTGCATGTAAAAGGATATTTAATTTTTTTCTATTTCCTGGTTCGAGGTGGAATACAAGAAAAAGAAGTTCAAATCTATAAAAGTTGTATCAATTAGGAACTAGGAAAATATTTTATGTTGTTCATTTTCCTGTCTTTAAACTGACGCGATGGTGTAGTGGTTAGAGCGTCCGCTTCGCAGTTGGTAGACTTAAGGTTCATTTCCCTTGTCGAGTCATACCAAAAGACTAAAAATTGGTATTCACAGCTTCCCTGCTTGGCGCTCAGCATTTAGTGGAGGTTGTGGAGAACAAGCCGGCAAGTTCGGTTGTTGTGTCCTTGGGCAAGACACTTAACGGGACGCCCCCACATTTATGTGGCGGACTGGTGGCCCAGTTTTCCCTCTGAAGAGAAGGTTGGTGGCAGGAAGGGCATCCGACCGTAAAACAAATGCCAAGATATAAAAATGCAGATATCTTCTGTGGCGACCCCTGATCGGAAATAAGCCGAAAGAAAAAGATTTTCCTGTCTTTAAACGTTGATATTAAATTAGAACTTGCTTTCATGGGACAGTCGCCGCCGTCGCGATCAGTTGGATATTTTATAGGTATGTAATCGTGTTCTGTTTGCAAGTCGTTTGTCAGACTGGGCCTCCTCTACGGGTAAATTGCTCGACCCCCATCTATCTGCCACATAAAAATGGGAATATCTGTTAAGTATCCTACCAAAAACAACACAAGTAAACTTGCGGCTTGTCCTTCACGCTGTCTTTTTATTGATGAATATCAAGCAAGATAATCGTAAATACTTGTCTTATAATCTTCGGTATGACTAGACATGGGAATTGAATTCAGTGTATCGACTGCAAAGAGGAACCTTTATCCACTACACCACCGCGTCTATTTTTGACTTTGTAGCTTCTGAGCCACGTAGTGAATAAATAAAACATAAATCTTAACAATGCTTGGGAATTTTTTGAAAACGAGGCGTAACCAAAACCAAGTTTCGGGATGGGGCCAGAAATATAAACTTATTAGGGATGGCTATTTGCGGCCCAAAACGAGTTAGAACAATATTGGCTTTGATATTTTTGATTAAAAAGTTACGTGCATGACAATCATTTAATACAAAGATTTTGCAAAAAAAGCATTTATTCAACAGTTTCTATTACGTAGCGCAGTAATATATAAGCAACTGTCGAGAGATGTCAGGACAGAATAAAGCGCGATGTTAAAGCTGATTGTTTGCATCATAATTTTGGTCGCAGTTTGCTGTGCAGAAAAGCAGCTCAAATGTTCGATTACCAAAGATCGACAGATCAACTTGCTCCGAGATCAATTTGATTGTCTCTCCCAGGAAGTGGAAATGCTGAAAAATCAAAGCAGAAAAACTCTGTATCTAATTGCATCAGGAAGCAAACTATTGTATGTCCCCCCTCATTTTTATATATATCAACTCACTCCTGATCGTCAATCCTGGCAGGAAAGTCGACAATATTGCCAAAACTGGGGAGGAGACCTAGCAGTGCATGGCGTGAAAACTCTGGATAATAGAAAAAAACTAATTCAAAAACTGGAAATTAACCAAGATTATGTTTGGATTGGTGCAAATGATTTTGTTTCAGAAGGAGATTGGATCTGGGTCAACGGTGAGCATGCAAGTAGTTCTGAATTAATCTGGGCAAGTGGACAACCGCATGGTGGAAGAAAAGAAAACTACCTTGTTATGGCTGCAAATCCCTCTTCTTCTAGTGTTGGACGTACTTACGATGCTCCAAATGTTAATTGGCTACGTCAAGGTGTTTGTGAGAAACCAATTTAAAACCATTTGTAGTTTATAAAGCAGTTTTTAGAGGGGTAAAGGGAGTTCAATCCCCTGGAAATATGAAAAACAAAGTATTTAAAAACATTTATTAGTACTGACAGACCTTTCACCAAGTGGATCTAGTATAGATCCCGCAAGTGTGGCAGTCTAAGCTATGCTTTATTAAAAGCCTCTAGCTACTTGTCGGTCACCAACTGCACTGAAGAGGCCTGATAGGTCGAAACAGTGTCACTGTCTGCAGTTTGCTAAGTGCATCGCTAGCCTCTTGCATTATTTTAGCATTTGTTCTTTCATTATTTCAAAACTTCTCTAACAACTATTCGTAGGAATCATCTTTCATTTTCATTCTTTTTACAACGCTACAATCTGCTGTAAGTTGTTATTGAATTAACTGGTATAATGAGTCAGTTGCTACAAAAAAGTGATCACAATTTATCCGTGTTATGCTTTGCTACTTCAACATAATTGTTCACCTCTCGATCTTGCATTTCCGACTTTTCAAAAGCGAAGGTTGGTTGGGGCTCGAACCTACATCTATATCTGCCAGTCAAATAATGGTTTCCGAATAAATCGAGCTTTACACTTTTAAGTCACTGAATATTGCTCAATCGGTTAGTATGCGTTTGGGCTGCTATAGCACCTTTTCCCTATCGCAGGTTGCATCTCGTACTTTTATTTTATTAACGGCGGCCAGTAAAATGAATTGAGCACCTTTCTACTCGTTTGAAGGAAAAGATCTTTTTTTGAAATTGATTTTCTTCATTAAAAGTTTCTGTTTTTCATCAAAATTAATCTCTAAATAGAGGTTTTTCTCGTCGTACAAAAAGTAATGACTTTTTTTGAGATTAATTTTCTGAAGGCATAACTTGCTTATCTTTAGTTCAGATTCAGATTTTATTCTACATATCAGGAACGAGCAGCTTTGATGTTAAGAAGTCCACAAAATTGATGATGCCTTTCAGACAATCAGATTATGGCAGCTGCCGGCGATGGCTTCGCCCAACTTGAAACAAAGACTTTTTTTATATGAGATCAACTTTCTTACAACAAAAACTCAAGGAAGCTCGCTCTGGGTTAGATTCTTGCTCGTTTTCAACTTGCAGAGTTTTTTTGGGTCCACTTTTTGAAATTAATTGTTTCGACGGAACTTGTGAAACAAGACCGTTTCCTTTTTAAGTCTTTTTGCCCATTCTCCATATAGAACTGAAAAAAATTGTTTTAGAAAGCTGTGAAAATTCTTTTGCCAATTCCTTTAGAAAGCTGTGAAAAATAATGAAACAAAGTTACTGGTTTTTGAAAAGCGGCTTGCGAGCTCTGTTCTGTCCGCCGGCCACCAGTTGTTTATCTTTGTTGTGCATATTATGGTGGGTCTCTTCTTTTTTTTGAGATCAACTTCAAATCAAATCAATGAAATAATGTGCGCAACCGCACAATCTATTCTCTTACACCTCAGCATTGTTTTAACGAGTTGGAAAATGTAAGATCTCGAGTTAAATCCAACTAATAAATCTCTCGTTACAGCAATAATGTTTTTGATATTGCCGATCAATAACAATCAATTATTCAACAACATGTATAACTGTTTCATGATAGATTATCACCAAGTTAATAAAGTTTTATTCAAGTTCTAATTATAAATTAGAATTGCAATGTTTTGTAACGTTTCTGTGTTGTTTGTGTTGTTATTTGTGTATATTTGAACCAGAGCAAATCAGGATGAATATATTAATCATTGGCAACGTCTGATGTGTTTATTGCGATTTTAGCCCTAGGAAATCGGAAAAATTTTGCAATTATACAAACGAAAATATTATGTTCAGATCCTCTTTTGAGTTGACAGTACTGCTGGCCGTCTAAGGTCACTGGAGTGTGTTGGTCTGTCACTGCCGAATGCCAACTTAGTTGCTTTGCGTGATTTATAGGCGTTTTCTGTTTAGTCATCACAACACAGCATCATTTAGTTTAAAACAAAGCCAAATCCAAAAACAATTTTGACAAATATATCAAAATAATGTAGGGTTACTAGCTTCTAGTTTCGTAACGTCTTGAAAGTGCGGATTCAAATCACTTTTGCTGTGAGTGATATTACACAAGAGAGCTGGATCATATTTATCTAATAATATCATTTTCAAAGGAGCTTTTAACCCAACAAAGAAAAGCTTTGCCGTAAATGACTTATCTGCATACTGTGCATACTGCTTCGGCCTATCAGATCTCATCAGTGCGGTGGGCGACAAACATTTGGCCAACGGTTTTAAAATAAAGTGTAGCCAGTACTTTATACATGCAAATACAGAACACTCTCTGCAGTTACATTCTAAGTACATTGGTAGCTTTCTATTGATTTTCAGAGGGTTGAATATTTTTTATATAAAAACTTTGGCTAATTTAGGGCGGATTTATTTCCCTGCAATGTCGTGTTTAAAGAGGAATCAGTAAGAAGTGCTAAACAACAAACACCTATTTCTGTAAACCCGTTTTCTTTTAGGAAATCTAAAGAAAATGCATTAAAATAATTTTTTCCTGCACACAAGCGGAAATAAGCAACCAATCCAACCCAGCAACGTCACCCTCACTAACGCTCCACGCATTTCCATCGAAAACAAACTGCGGTGGCCTTTACTCATTTGCTTCAAAGCAAGCAGTTCATTCCTGTAAATAAGTAAACAAGTTAGCAAAGACCGCCTGTGCATCGCAGCAGAAGCAACACGTATGCACAATGCATTTGATTGGTTCAACGTCTCCTTTTTATTTAATTTGACGTTGGCACAGTGTTGATTTTATTTTCAACGTCATTGAATCAGGCAATGGTGATGACAAAAAAGCTTTTAATTTGCTCGAAGTTGAAACAGACTTACCCTATCTCGGTTTTATTTGTAATAAATTTAGAACAAAAACGAATTTGTCTAAGTTCATTTCAATCTTATGCAGACCAAAAGCAAATCCACAGAATCATTAATTCAGTAAAAGAATCGATAATTGGAAGAGCACGTGCTGCTGCATTCATCAAATTAATAACCCATCCCAATAAGATTTTTACAGACCTATGCGACTATCACAATACCCTGTTTATCGTTGATGTAATTTGCGAGTACACAATTAAGTGGGACTGTGCAAGTGTCAGGAGAAAACTTAGCCTGCACGAGAGCAAGCATTTAGGCAAATTTAATAAAATCTTGTACTCACAATTTGTATGAAGCATGAGCAGTATTTGGCCAAGAAATTTAATTTGCAGGCATAGAATTAACTATCGGCCGACCGTGTCAATGATTGCGAGATCTTCATCTCCATCGCAAGTTTTACTGAGCTTCTTTCTGTGTTCAATTCATGACCTGTTGGAGCAGAAGCCCGTTTCTTGTCTCGGAGCGGAAAAGTTGTCATTGCTGCATTTTTTTCCAGGGAATGCTGCTTTTTTTTGTTAGATATAACGCTAGCTCGACTCTTATAAAACTGTTTTTTGTTTGCATCTTTACCTATGCATACGTCTTTCTACTTACATTTACATCGCGATAGACAATGATCTCGGTTGTAGTGGTGGGAGTGCTGGATGATTCAAGCGTCAGAGCTTAATAACTAACTACTGGATTGAAGATCATAAAACAGTTACATAAAATAAAACAATTTTTTTTAACAGCAGCTGTTTCGCCCGAAAGCTCATCAGGAGTGCCTAAAATCTTATTCAAATAGAATGCCGGCTACGCTATTCTCATTTTTGAATCACTTTGACAAATTGGTCAACTTGCTTATCATAATTGTAGATTTTAGTTGTTACGAAAATTATTTAGTTCAAGCAACTGTGATTTTTATTGCTTAGTCAGCTAGTTATATTTACTTCGCTATAGGTAGAGTTTTTAGTCATTCTGTAATTCAATATGACGTGATCACCATTAGCTTGCTCTGCTTTAGTACAATTTGCTTTAGTCAAGTGAACTAACTTGTGATCAAATTGCTATCATAAGTGTAGTTAGGAGTTTCTTTTGCTGAAACGAGTAAAACTTCCCGCCTTCTAAATAAAATAAAGTTACTTTCAAAACTGATTTGACTCTTTCAAAAACTACAAGTTGCCCTCAAAGTACTCAATACTAAAGTTTATCTTTTTTGCTGTATCAAGATCCTTTTATGAAATTTGTCTTGTAAAGTTTTAACCGCGAAACTCTCGATCTAAACAAGTTAATTGGTTTGAAGCACAACAAATTTATAACAAACAAAGCAGGATTAGCGATTGTAACCGGTAACAGCAAGATTCTCAGTTTCGAACTCCACAACGAATAACTTTTATTTTAACCATGCTAAGAAAGAAAGGTGGTGAGAACTGCTGAAGTCAAGTTTGGTTCCTCGCCAGCAGTAAAACTAGGTACAAAAGATATAAGTTGAACCTTTGTTGATCATGACCACGTGATTAGGATGTGGCAGTGACAAAGTGAAAATTTGAGAAACAGCTTTCCTCGCACCGCCTCGGATAATTGGTGGGATACTTTGGAGGTAAGTTCAACGAGACCTTTAGCCAGAATCCCACAGGGATTGGTCTTGGCCCCCTCCTTCCCAACATCTACACATACGATCTGCATTTCATGACTTCTCAGAAGTATAAATATGCTGATACCTTAACATTACTGTATGCTTGTCGAGATTGGAAGGCTGTAGAGGACACTTTAAGTGAAGACATGACTACACTTTCAGTTTATCTCCAGACTTGGAGGCTTAAGCTCAGCAATAAAAAAGCGGTGACGGTGGCCTTTCATCTTAACAACAAAGAGGCCAAACGTGAGCTTAATGTTTACAACAATGGCAAACTATTGCCATCCTTTCCAGTCCCAACGTATCTTGGGGTAAAGCTGGATAGGTCGTTCACTTTCCGTCTCGATCTCTAGGCTTTACGCAAAAAACTCTCGACCCGAGTCGCGCTGTTGAGGCGACTTGCGGGATCCGGATGGGGTGCAGGTGCCAAGACATTGTGCATCTCTGCTCTTTTCTTGGTCCACTTCATAGCTGAGTACTGCGCACCAGTTTGGTGTCGTAGTACGCATACTCGCCTCATTGACAGCATTCTTAATGATGCTGTGCGCACTGTCACTAAATGCTTGCGTCCCATTCCAACGGAGGACTTGCCTGTCCTCGCAGGCATCCAGCCAGCTGAGCTCCGCCGATTAGGAGCGACACTCTCCCTGGCGAATCGTGCTATCCATAACCCCATCCATGTACTGCACGGACAGTTGGTTGGGCAGTAGGATGCGCACCGGGGGAGACTTGGATCAAGACGCCCATTTGTACCTGCTGCGAGGAAACTATTAGATAGTTTGTCTGAACTGAACATCCGCGTGAAGCAGTGGATGAATCATAAATAAAACACACTCTACTTGAAGAGTACTTCAAGGGTCCGTGCTTTCATTTCCAGGGTCAGTTCAAGGCCACTTGGAACGAGTCTGCCCAGAACATCGTGGGTAAGGTTCAATCGCCTGCGGAATGGTGTACGACGTTTTCACTAGTCCATGTACAAACGGGGTCTCGCTCCATCACCGAATTGCGAATGTGGCGCCACTGAGCAAACTGGACATCACGTTATATCTTCATGTCTCCTACAGCATGTACCAAGAGGAACACGAGGTATGCAGATTTTGGATGACGCAACTCAGTGTTGGCTTAACACCACCACTGCCAGCATCTAATCTGGGTAGCGCAACAGCCCGGGGTGGTAAAGGGATAAACCCTCGGCCTTGGCCTTGATTTGTGCTGGCCCGGATTGAGTTTGAGTGCCTAACCAAACGACGACAACCTTTCCAGCATAAATTACAGCTTTTGGTTAGCCATTTTTTTGCGCCAAACGTGTGACGTCCTGTGCAACCTAAAATAAATTAAAAAAATGAGTTTCAAAAGTACTGATTCAAGATTTCCATCGACTTCGAACTAAAAACTTTCCGCTCAACGATTGATTACATAAAATCTGCAACAACAGTAACCTAAAATTGGGTTGCAGCTGCATGCCTAACATGGCCAAGCTTATCTCTAAGCATAACACGATCGTACTAGGAAACCAAGTCAACTCTAATGACACCATACCACCGTGCAACTTCCGAGTCAAAGCAAATTACCCCCTGAAAAGAAAGCCTGCCAAAAGTGCATTATATGCAAAGTTGCACTAACTTCTGATGACAACACCAAACGTTACTTCGGTAGCTGTGAAACCGAGTTCAAAGCCCGTTTCTACAATTAAAACCAAGACATTAAATACCTAAAAAAAGCAAAGCAACCGAGCTTTCAAAGGCATTGTGGCGAGATAAAAGTAATGGGAAAAGCCCCCAACTTCTATGGAAAATTGTAACACGTAATACCCCATAGCAACCCCGAGCAAGGGCATGCATGCTGTGCCTCGCAGAGAAGTATGCGATTGTCCAAGCATGTTCCACTACATCGTTATACAGGAGGACCAAAGTAATGGGAAAATGCCGCCACACTGACAGATTTAAATCAAAAATTTTTCGTAACCACCAGTGCTTACTATTTTTCGATTCCGGTTCACACAAGAGTTCTGCATTCAGTAATCTACATTTACCACGTATTTTCTCATCTAGAACCACCAGTGACCTTATTATTATTCTTTGCTTCTCAGACACGTGGCATTAGTTGCCAGATTTTCAAATGTACTGTATTGGCAACTGGTCGAACATTTTCATACCGTTTTAGATAAATTTTATAACTATTGCAGTCGTACCTCCTGATGGGCCTCAAAGCAAAACAGACCGTCGTGATTTTAGTGTTTATTCTGTAGTGTGTATAAATAAATAATAAATAAATCTAGCGAGTTACCTATCAAGCACTGTGATGCCGAGTAATTCTTTTCTGTACAGTACAAACCTATGCAGACAAAAAAATGTTCATGTTTTTGGAAAATACGATTGTGTCAGCATCTCTGAATATTCCCTTTGCTTTAAAAGTTGTTTGAAGCCAACAAAGTACAACTGCATGTTAACAAAAGCAGATAAACATATGATGCTCAGTTACAGACTACAACACAAGCGCTTTTCGCGTTACACTGTTCTTCTTCACGATTTTACCCACGCATGTTGCAATAGTAAAAGTTTCGATTAACAGTATCACTAAAACAAGTCAAGTGCAAGACAATGATGTTTGCAGTAAAACTGAAGCAAGAAGAGTTTGGTTTAGAAATGAAAAAATAGCATTGTGAAATATCAAATGGCTGCAATATCAAATAAACATTAGAAAAGAATTGCTGCACAAAAGTCTTTTAAAGCCTATTTTTACCTCAAAGCAAGCTGTTCAAAAATTGTTCCCCTTTAGGGGTTGATATAACGTCAGAATTGACACTTAATTGCAGAATTAGTTATTTCATAGCAAAACTGCAGACAGTGACACTGTTTCGACCTATCAGGTCTCTTCAGTGCAGTTGGTGACCGACAAGAAGCTAGAGGCTTTTAATAAAGCATAGCTTAGACCGCCACACTGCTTTATTAAAAGCCTCTAGCTTCTTGTCGGTCACCAACTGCACTGAAGAGACCTGATAGGTCGAAACAGTGTCACTGTCTGCAGTTTTGCTATGTGCATCGCTAGCCTCTTGCATTACTAGTTATTTCAATTTCTCAAAAAATGATATTTGTGGAAACGCGGTTAAAAGATTTTTTCGGCAGCTATTAACAAACAACTTCTAAAAAAAGTTGTTTTACAATTTGAGCTATTTTGGCATCGTAAGAAGCAATTCTTTTGTAAGGTTTTTCTAATTTTAAGCATTCTGTTCTCTATTCATTTTTGTGGGGAGGACAGGGTATTATCATTGAAGTTGTAGATATTTTTATTGTTCAGAAGATTAACTTTTTAAAACCGAGAGTTTCATTTAATGCGGTATCCAAACAGACATAAATACCTTTTCCTTTTCAGATTTTTACTACTGTAATGCCGTTTGGGGAAGAAGCGAGGGGCGATTGTCCTTTATTACACCTAAAATACGCCTCTGCTACCTGACAGGCTAAAATCGTCCGTCTACATTTTGGAATATGTTTGCTGTTCAGAATGGTTTTTTAGTTCATTTAATTTACTTTGTGGGTGCTATAGTATGATTGCCACAAGCATTCGCTTACAGGAAATTACATCTTCACTATTTTAGTTACAGCACTTCATGTGTTCATGATATTGAGTACTATTCAGTAAAATCAGTGGTTTCCACCCTAAAGTCCGCGAGGGATTTTGAAAAGACCGGGGAAGCATCCTTTATATTTTGACTTACAAGTTTGTTTTTTGTAACAAAGTCATCGATTGATCACTTATTTTAAGATTAGGAAATTTACCTTTCAAATAATTTCCCTGTTTTGTTTTACCCGTCTGCGTTATTTCGCTGTAATTTTTGTTTCTCAAGTTGCCACAATGGAAGTATGAGTCGGTGTTAGTGAACTACGTTTTGTCGGTAAAACGCAAAAACAAACGCTAATATACAATTAGTAATAATGCATACTATCAACAGGATTGTGGTTGAGCAATGAAATTACAATAAAGATTATCTTAAGTTAGGTGTTACTTAATTGATGTGACATGACTAAATTTCAATGTGGCTTGTATCCTGCTGTTTCTGATTGCAATGGCGTTGTAACTGTGAAATTAGTCAAACCCACTGAATTTAAGAATTCAAGCGCCATTTTGATTTACAATAAACTAGGATGATCTTAGCTTTTTCCGACACAATTACAGTAGGTCAGTTCAAAAAAGACTGAAGTTTGATACTAAGGCTGTTTTGACAACAAAACTAAGGCCTCGTTGAGGTATCCACTGAAACTGCATTTGGAATTTCTAAACAAACTTTGCTTCAATTTTCTTTGTTTGGAAAAATCAACAGAGTTCATCATTACTTCAAGGAAGCATAAAAGGATTTGCCAGATGTAAAATTTTGGGAATCACTGCTATAGAGCCTGTGCTACTTTTTGTTCAGTTGTTGATGCAATAGTCAAAAATAGCATGCTTGACAATACACCAGGTCTTTCTGTCATAACCACAACGCTACATTAGGTCTAAGCGAAACTAACAAGTTGTAAGCGCGCAATTCAAAAGTTATTCTTCAATGTTTTTGGGATTTATGCAACTAGCTGAAAAGTTCTTGGTCTACATCCAACCTTTTAAGTCTCCACATCTTAATCCATAGTTGCCAGAAAAATGCATTACTTAACTTGGCAATGGAAAACAAACAACAGGTGAAAGATAAGATAGCAAGCTCTTTTTCTCAACTCCTTAATGCCGGTATAAACATAAATATTTACTACATAAATCTTAGTAAAGGGTGAGTGGTAATTATAACAAGAAATATGCAACGATTGCTACTAGGTTACGATAAATTGCTATTTGCTCCACAGTCTTATGGGCCACAATGATATTAGTAACACTAAACGAACTACAAGTTAACATCATTGCAGAAAATGACAGAAATATCTCAGTAGCTAATATTAACTTTGGACACAGTTTCAAATTTGATTTGAGTAGTCGTCAAAAAGGGAAATGCTCAGCAAAATAAATATCTTTCTAAGTCACTTTCAAACTTACATAAACTAGTTTCACATCTTGTGCTGGTAGGTTTTGGCCTACTAATGGAAAATTCTCGATCGCTTGTCTTAGGATCATTACGTTTAATTGCAAGTTGAATGAATCTAGAACCGTCTTTAGTGAGCAAAGAACGTAAATCATCAGGGTATACACAGAAAAAGTAGCTGCAGAATATAAAAGGAGGATTGTGAACTTTGTACAAAATTCGGCACTTGATGGTTAACCAATGTGATTCAATAAACTACTGGTTAACACGTTTGTACTTTCTTTTGCTATAATTTAATCTAACTGCAGTTTACACACAAGTTTACACGATTAATTTCGCATAGGAGTTCAACCAATTTAACTTAAACTAAACAACTGCAAAAACAAGTAGAGATAATTCATATTTGGTCAAGTAATGCTTAATACGTGAAATAGTTTTGATTGAAGAAAACACTGAAGAGATGCATTCAATAACTTGTTGTTCGTAGATTAGTAGAGAATCAACTAAAAAACCTAAATTTTTCACAATATTACAAAAACGAATACAAGAATTTTCAATTAGCCATCCATTGATGTTAACATCATGGGCAAGTTAATCTAATTAATGTTGACAACAAGTTTATTTAATTGTAAATAGCAAAATTTAATTTTAAAACCAAATTATAATTAAACAAAAATTGACAAGACTAAAACTTATTGCCATTGCGTTTGCAATAAATAAAATTTAGCATGATTTTCTGAAATTGCTTTGAATAACTTTTGATTCAATCCGGTTTTTATTAAAAGTGCTTCCGATCTCCAACCAGATCCGAAAAAGCTCGAAATCTAGTTGGATCAACAATCCAATTCCGGATCTTGTACAACAATGGTATTTAGTGTGTAACTGCTTCTTAAGATTAGATACCCAAAAGTATTTAACAGTTATGTACTGCCTTTTAACACTAACTTGGAACAAGGAAAATTGTAATAAGCAGCTTTGTTTGAAGTTCTAAACTTGTCACGTGGCCTAAGTTATTGGTTAAGTCTTTAAACTTAGTTTAAAACCACAAATTACTAACGTCACTTACGTTGATGGCTATTTACGTAAAGAGATTTGACAGATGGAAACACAATGTTTAATCCTACATCGAAAGAAAGATGCTTGTTTACTATTTTTCCAATTGCTTTTGTAGATTTTAACAATCGCACCAGCTCGCATTTATCTCATTTACGGTCATCAATTTTTTGTGTCATCGGTAAAAGTAATTTTTGGTGGCCGTCAGCAACTTTGCACTAAAATACTATTGCCGCTCAGTATGCCCACTAACTCGGAACTGTCCGAATTAGAAAGCAAGTTCGTGAGCTTCACCAAGTGGTTGATTTACATAAAAACGTTCCCAAATGATGGAAAAAAGAGGTAAAAATGTAAATAACATGGTTGGTAAGTAAAGATCGTCAAATCAAATCACGTGGAGAAATAGAAAATATTAAGTTAATATATCAACGCATAATTACATATAAGTGCGAGGTAAAGAGTAAATGACAGAACTAGTCGATCAAAAAGCTATGCAGTCAATACTATTTTTCTTCTGTTTACTTTCTGCGATTGTGGGTATTAAGCTTTGCGGCTGTGAACATTTATATTAAAGTATAAGATATCACAGCTGGATATTGATTATCGATTTTTTGTTCACATTCACAAAAACTTTCTTTCAAAGTGTTGATCTTCGAAAAAAAGGCTTTCTTAACAATCGGAATGCGTAAAATTTTGTTAAGCGGGTCTATTTCACTTTACTGGATGTTCCAGCGGGCCAGTCGGGCAGAGTGTTTAAGCCGAAGTTCATTTTTGTTGAGGTCAACAGCAAAATTACAAAGATTGTGAGATGAACTGTGGTCAATCTCGTGCTGTGGTGGTTGATCTGAAATGTGCAGAGTAATTCAAAGTGAAGACTTTTATTTTGATGTGGACTTTTAAAGGGCTGAATTTCAACGGTGCGAACTTTTATTTGGACATCAACCGCAAAGAGGACGACAAAGCGCATTCAATGAGTAGGGATCAATCTGTTAAGGGTGGCCACAAGTTACATCTTTTCCGAGACTGCACAATATCAAGTCGAGAGCCGCATTTGGTCCGCGGGTCTCACTTTACACAGTCTAGTTTTTCAATAACAATGAAAAGCCTTATTCTGAACTAAAATTTTGCTCGAAATCAAACAAATTTGCTTACAAAAATGACTTCAAGAAAAAGAAACCTCTACACTTTTACAAAAATATGGAAGAGTTTTATTTCAAACCCAAATTCTGCTCAAAATCTGGTAAACTTGCTATCAAAGGTGAATCCAAAAAAAGAAAGGCTTTCATCATTACAAAAATAATGAGCCTTATTACAAATCCAAATTCTGCTCAAAATCAGGCAAAATTTTTATCGAAAGTAAGCTCCAGAAAAAAAGACTTTTATCTTTTCACAAGCATGAAACAGCTTTATTTAGTTTAAAAATGCTCAAAATAATAAATTTACTTTTGAAAAGTTAATTTTTAAAAAAGAAGGTCCTCACTTTACAAAAGCAGTTACACCCTTCAATCCTGCAATATGAAATTCATAAAAAGTAACTTGGACTCATTGGCAGCTGTAAGTGAAATGAAATCTGTAACGCGACCAATAATAACAAAAAGATTGAGCGCAACTGCTATAGATAAAATCTAAGGTAAAGTTTTCTTAAAACAGGTGTGATGTCTCTTACTTCTTATGTTGGGTAAGCACAATAAGAGAGTGTGATTGTCATAATTGTTTTTAGCAAATCACAATGTTCATAAAAGAAATGTTGAAAAATTAAACTGTTATCAACAGCACATTATAATAAAAATTCATTCGAAAAAAGCTGTTTATTCAACCGTATCCATTACGTAACGATATATAAATAACCGTCAAAGCATTACAACAGAATAAAGCGCAATGTTGAAGGTAATTATTTGCATCATAATTTTGACCGCAGTTTGCTGTGCGCAAAAGCATCTAATATGCTCGATAACTGATGACGTATTGCATCAACAAAGTCCGCAAACTCCCCAAAGAGCTGCACAGAGTTCTCCGGGCAAACGGGGACCAAGAGGTCAAGTAGGATCACGAGGGAGGCCCGGTCAGAAGGGGGAACCTGGAGTTCCTGATAATCGACAAATCAATTTGCTCCGAGATCAACTTAATTCTCTTTCCCAGGAAATGGAAGCTTTAAAAAATCAAAGCAATATAACTCTGCGTATGATTGCTGCAGGAAGCAAACTATGGTATTATTCCTCTCATATTTATCAACTCACTCCTGATCGTCAGTCGTGGCAGGGAAGTCGACAATATTGCCGAAACTGGGGAGGAGACCTAGCAATGCATGGCGTGAAAACTCTGGAAAATAGAAAAAGATTGATTCAAAAACTGTCAATAAACCATGATTATATTTGGATTGGTGCAAGTGACATTGTGTCAGAAGGGAATTGGATCTGGGTGAATGGTGAGCGTGCGAGTAGTTCCGAGTTAATTTGGAATGCTGGTCAACCTGATGGCAACCAAGATTGCTTAGGAATGCGTGGCACTTCTCATGTTGGGCTTGCTCATGACCTCGGATGCTCTGATCTAAAGTCGGGACTTTGTGAGAAAGAACTTTAAATTTCTAACACACCGACAATGAGCCTTGGTTAACAATGATAGTTTGGGGGCTGAGGAAAATTCAACTGTGAATTATGTAAATACCTTGTATAGTAAAATTTTTTCTGAAAGCCAGAAACAATTCTTATTGATCTTCCTCCATGATAAAAACTTCTTTGTGAACAAAGCACCTAGTGATAAATGACATACATTGGTACGTCAGCAACTAGTTGCATTGAAAGTGGGATTTAGAGAATAATAACTGAGTTGGGATTTGAGCTGTGTGGGGAATCACCTTAAGGAGTCGGATTACTCGGAAGTTCTGGGCCTGGTTTCGAACGGGGGCAGTCACGCCATACAAGAACTATTGGGGAATCCTACTTTATTGAATAACGTAACTTGTTGAACTAAAAAGACAACTGCAAGCAAACTTAACGTTGTTCCAGGAGTCTCTGCTGTAATTTTTCCAGCACTAAATATATTTTCACGTAGTTTTCCAATTGACTTTTCAATTTTTACGGCTCTGAGATTATTTATTGCATCTAAATTGCTGTATATTCCCTTCAACTTTACGTTATTTGTCTAGTCGCCATAAAACTGTACACCTATTAAATTGCACTACTATTTCAACTAAGCAGTTTAAACATTTTCTATTTTTAACTGCTAAAACTGCACTTATCATTACTACTATTTTCTATAGTATTTTGTCGGTTCTTGTGACTCGTGAATTGAGAATTTCAAATCTGTATAAATAATAAAATAAAAGCTGCACATTTCCTGACGAAGACGTCTGCGTCATGCAACACCGAAAGCGTTTGATGCATTTTTTATTCTGTATTAATTGTTGCCTAACGTGCTGATGCTAGCAGAAGCGTGCTTTATTTCTAGGGGCGGATGATGGAGAACCTCGCTACTTTCGTTTCCTAAAAGTGACAGAGCCGCTTCTATTTTTGTCGAAGGCAGAAGTAATAACTCTGCTACTTTTGTGAAATACTTTCCTATATCCTGCTTTACTATTTTTTGTTTATTCCCATTGTCTTTAAGATTTAGTTGTCTCCCTCTACTATTTTGAGTCTGAAATTTATTATGAAGTAATAAAGCTGTGTATTGTATAAAACGGGGGTGTGCAACTGTGGTCCGCTGGAAAAATGCAGCCCACGAGGTGACGTTGTGAGGCCCGTGGAAGAATGTGACTGGTGACCTGCCTTTACAGATTGATCATCAAAAAAAAAAGCTTTTCTATTTAAAAAATCCGCCTTTTGAAGGAGGAGAAATAAATAAAAGCCTTCAGTTTGAAAATCATCTCTTTTGAAGTTAATATCCGGAAAGAAGCAAAGCTCTTTGAAAGAGTACGCCTTGGTCCGAGTTATCACCCTGTTAAGTAACATTGGCTTGCCTACAAAAAATTTGCTACAAAAGTTTGCACACTCCTGTTTTGAAGAAACAACATGTCTGAGAATCTTTGGAAACCACAAACTCATAGCTCAGCAAAGATTTATTGTAGTTAATTAAATAGTTAGTTTGTGGGGAGTAAATGGAACCAAATTTTCAACGCACGACAGCGAAAGAATTTTACCAAGTTGATAACTTCTTAACAATTAAGCTGCAAATACTAATGAAAAGTGACATATTATTGTTGTGACATCGCAATGTTAATTGTGTTGCAATTGGTATGTTTTTGAACAAGAACGAACTATCATGAATATATTGATCATTGGTAATGTCTTTTGAGGTAATTGTGGTTTTAGCTTCTGGTAGCTGGAAAGTGCTTGCAGTTAAACAACAAACACATTGAGTTTAAATCCACTTATTGGTTGCCAGTACTACTAGCACACCGTAGTTCTGCGACAAACACTACAACCAAGAAAACAAAATGAGGTAAAACTTCATTTCCACGAACGCAAATTCTTTGAAATTGTCCAAAATAAATGTTTCTTTTTTCGAGAAATAGGTTCTCGTCTCAGTTTCAATCCCTCGACTTCCCAAATACAATAATTTCTTAAAAAAATTGGATGACAAGATGTATCGCATCTTAAAAACTACTTTGATTCTTTTTGGTAATCTGAAAAGTGTAATTTTAATAAACGAAACGTTTTTATGCAATTTTATGGAGGGATAGCAAATGAGAAGAATGTCAACATATTACTGGGACAGGAACCGGAAATAAAATTCTCCTGTATTGTTGTTTTTTGTTCTACTAACCCTATAATATGCTGACATCACTAGCGTATCGAGGGGGGAGGCCACTGTGCTGTGGCCTCCCTCAGACCCTAAAAATGAAAAAATGTAAAGCAAAACCAAGCAGTTTTAGCAAAAGCAAATCTGGTTTGTGACTTCACACGGTTAGGATGAAACTTTGGCCCCCCTCAGAAACTTTATGCGTACGCTGCTGGCTGACATTGTACTCATATGCTATCCCTTCATGTTGATTCTAGCGTAATACGGTTGAAAGATGTGAACTACCTGTGTGATATGGGTTCAAACCGTTTTCCTTATACGAGGTTTTTGCAGTAATGCAGCAATGAATCGATGGCATTAATCTAAAATTGCCCAAGAGAGCATATTGGGATTTTATGCTGGAAACACTGTAGATGGACTAGCCCACATGTAAATTTGATTTCATGTGAGAGATCTGTGGGTGGCTGGTATGTGAGATGCTGATGTGGATTGAGGGAAGTTGAAAATGTTGGTTTTTAGCATATATTGGAGGGGTTGGAAGGAAGGGACTGGGAAGTGCTAATTCTCTTTAATGATAACCAGCTCCCCAGTACCCACAATCCTAAAACGCGGCCGAAAATATTTGCAACATGTTTTTCTCGATTTAGTTATAAATGATAAAAGAGCATTATGATCTTTGCACGTAGTAGTTAAAATTCACCACACGAAACCTGAAATAAGTGCTGATTCAAAGTCGAAATACATTGCTGTAGCTCCTGTTATTATATCAATTAACATGATTAACAACGACAACATTCCATGAATCCATGTTGCGACGAATGCTACTCCAACTTTATAATTATTGAGTTTGTACAGTGCTGTTTGAATTTACGAGGCCTCTTAAAGTTTATTTTAATATTTGACTTTCACCATGAATTGGTTGCATTTTTTGATCTGCAAAAACTACACAATATATATCACTGAATTTGAAGGAATAAAGGTGAATGGAGTTAATATAAACAATATACGTTGCGCTGATGACACTGTCCTTATTTCAACGTCACAAAGGCAGCTACTAAAGATGCTAAATGAACTAGGAAAAATTCGTGAACGATACGGAATATCAATCAATGTCAAGAAAACAGAATATCTCGTAGTTACTAAACTAGAAACAGTACCAAGACTCCCACTTTCCTTGAAAGGAAACTCAATTAAACAGACAGAACATTTTCGATATCCTGGTTCACTTATTTCAAGTAACGGAAGGTGCACTAATGAAATAAAGAGATGAATTGTACTGGCTAAACAAGCATTCATAGACTTGGGCTATATCCTCCGTAACAAAAAGATGAGTTTCAGGATCAGATTTCGTTTTCTTAAAGTGCTATGTGTGGTCGGTTTTCTTATATGGTTGTGAATCTTGGACAATGACAAACGAAACTGTTAAGAAAGTCAACGCATCGGAACTTTGGTTTCTACGGAAAATGCAACGCATTTCATGGACTGCTCACGATACCAATGAAACTGTTCCAAAACAAATCTGCCAAGTTAGACAACTTCTTAACACAATCAAAAATAGGCAGTTGCAATTTTTTGGACATATCATGAGACAGAGAATCTGGAGCAAACTTCAATTACTGGACTTATCAATGGAAAACGAGCACGGGGTCATCAAAGGTACAATTATTTGAACCATTTTCAACACTGCTGCATATTTTGTGGCATTCATCATCCCCCCACAGATGTGCAAATTTACAATGCCATGTGGTGTCATATAGACCCAAATCATCACACCAGGTGGATGCTTGCTGGTAGGCAATATGCATTGAGAGCTAAATGTTTCGTGAAGTCTTTTGCACGCATAAATATTCTCAGCATGATTTTGAATGCTGAAATCGATTTTATCACCAAACATTTCTTTGATCCAATCCACATGAATCCAATTCATATGCTCTTTCACCCAAGCAATCCTGGCTTTTCTTTGCTTTTTGGTATCTTTTGATTTCTTCATATATTTTTGAGATGTCTTCATATTATATATTTTTTGATTTATTCATTCGTTTGGTTTCTTCATCTTTTGATTCTTTATCATTTTTCAGCCATCTTTTTTGAATAGTTGAAGATGAAGTTTTTCACCTATGCGTCTTTTTGCAAAGATCAGAGCTAGTTATCCGAAAATCAGATAGGGAGAGCCTGATTAGGGTTTGATCTTGTTGTTGTTGTTACCCGACCCTTTTCGAGGGATGGGGGCATGGCGGAAGACCAAGGAGCCCCAGAAGCCGAGCAACTACCCAAGGTCGGAACCAGAGGTCGTAGACAGACAAAGAGTCGCCAAAGAGCAAGCGGCGCAAAGAGTCCGTAGCTGGACAGTGCAGAATGAGATGAGAGGTGTCCTGGGACGAGTGTCCGCAGACGCTGCAGGAAGGCTTCTCAATTCTGTCAATTCTAAAAAGAAAAGAGTTCAACAGAAGGCTGTGTCCGTTGCAGCGTAGACGAGAGAGAACACAACGAGCGTGACGAGGGAGCACAAGTTCCTTGGTGGAAATCGAGGGAACCTGTGTGTCGAAGAATTTTGATGAGACCGTACGCCTCCAGTCCGACATAAGAGAAAAGTGGATACCAGAGATAAGAGGAGAGAGACTACAAGGGATTGCAGAGGGAGCAAGTAGCGCACCCCGTTTGGCCAGCTCATCAGTCAGGTCGTTCCACGGGAGAAACGAGTGTCCGGGGGCCCATTGTAGCCTAATAGAACAGGAGGAGAACACAGAACACAGATCCTGCCAGAGAGATTGAGGTAGAAGGAAAGATGGAGAATAGGATAGGGTAGTGAGGACAGAACAAGAGTCAGATAGTAGGAGAAGAGAAGAGAAATGGCAGACTTGTTGGTGCTGTCGAAACCAGCAAAAAGCTTGCAGAGTGGCGTAGGCTTCAGCAGAGAAACTTGAACATACTGGGCCTGCTGAGAAGGAAAAAGTGGCCTCAGTGCCACAGAGAGCAGTTGGCAAGTACGCCAGATCCACTTTTGCCAAAAGAAAAAGAAATAGAGCGGTCTGCTCTAAGCACTAGGTCGTGAGGGGGAGAGAGTCATGGTGAGCGAGAGCCGCACCGTGATGAGAGAGAGGTAGATCTGAACGAGAGTATGGAGAGAAGAGAGTGAACTCCACAGTAAAAGGAAGGCAGGTTCCAAGGAGGAAAGGGAGGGAAAGCAAGAAGAGCCTCCCTAACAGAAGTAGAAGGAAGCACGAGCGGGTGAGTGGACGCAAAAGCTCTCCAGGACGATCTGCAGAGTCTTGGTTTCACTCCAAGTCTAGCCAAACCTGAAATGGGGTAGAAGATTGGGAGACGAAGTGCCCGCTCATAAGATGAACTGAGTCAGAGTGACTCGTAGGGGAGGTAAAGAAGCCTCGGAGAGAAGAAGTGGGATAGGGGAGAACGAGAGGCAGCCGGTGATGGCGCGACTAGCCGTTCGGTGGAAGCGTTCCAATTTGGTGATATTGGTAACGCTTAAGAAAGGAAACCAACTGGATGAAGCATAAGTGAGAAGGGGCCGAAGGAAAGTTTTATACACGAGAGAAAGGTATTTCTTAGAAGGGCCCCGTGAGGAAGCAGAGATACAGCGTAAGGCCATGAGACGAGGGAAAAGCCTTGCCTTCAGCAAAGATGCATATTCAGAAAAGGAAAGAGTGCGGTCGAAGGTGACCCCAACAAAAATTGGGGCGGGATTAAAACGGGAGTAGGAGTTGAATAAGAGGAGTTGGAGCTGGAGTTTACCTTGGTAAAGATCCACCGATGATCATGAGGCCTCACATTTGCTTGGATTCAGACGAAACTGTTAAGAAAGTCAACGCATCGGAACTTTGGTTTCTACGGCGAATGCAACGCATTTCATGGACTGCTCACGTTAACGTCAACGCATTTCATTCTCAGAGCTTTCTTGGATTCAGATTCAGACATTTCCTTTTTGGATTCAGGAGCAAGGCCCCATTTGTGCATGAACGACTGAAAACACCCAACACCAGCCCGCAAGCGGTTGGGCCTGACCAATGATAATCTGGTCAGGCCCATCCCCATTGGCCTAGTGCTTGATTTAGGAATGAAAGCACGGAGATCAGATGAGCACTCCGAGTATTCCGTGCTCCATTTAAAGTCTGTCCATTGAGCTGCACGAATATCCAATTCAGTTAGATCTTGCAGTAACTTCCGTGCAGCGGGCACAAATGGGCGTCTAGATTTTAGTCTCTCTCTGCGGCCGTCTGGAGATCCAGCCAATAATTCATAGAGAATATGGCCAGGGTCCAGGCTGCCACGATATGCCAGGGAGAGTGTTGCTCCTAATCGGCGAAGCTCAGCCGACTGGATACCTGCGAGGACGAGTAGATAGTCTGTTGGAGTTGGACGCAGGCATCCAGTGACAATGTGCAATGCGTCGTTGAAAACACTATTGATGAGGCGAGTGTGTGCACTGCGACACCAAACTGGTGCACAGTACTCCGCAGTAGAGTAGACCAGGGATAGGGCGGCTGTACGCAATGTTTTAGCTCCAGCGCCCCAACCTGAGCCTGCTAGTCGTCTCATCAGTGCAACGCGCGTTGTTAGTTTTTTGCGCAATGCCTCAAGATGGTGACGAAACGTGAGTGATCTATCCAGTTTAACTCCAAGATAGGTAGGGACTGGACAGAATGGCAAGCGTTTGCCATTGTTGTAAACATTAAGCTCACGTTTGGCCTCTCTGTTGTTCAGGTGGAAGGTCGTCGTCACCGTTTTAGTGTGGCTGAGCTGTAGCCTCCAAGTCTGGAGATATGTTGAGATTGTAGTCATGTCTTGGCTTAAGACCCCCTCCAGGTCCTTCCAGTCATCAGAAGAGTATAACAGTGCCGGATCATCGGCATAAGCATACCTTCTAGAGACCGTTGAAGGAAGATCGTGCACATAAATATTGAAAAGGAGGGGTGCCAAGACCGATCCCTGTGGGACGCCGTTTTTCAGACGTCGCAACCTGCTTCGCTTGCTGTCACCGGTAGTAAGGGTGAAACTTCTGTTCTGGACAAGTTCCATGATCATACGGACGATGTGTTTATCCGGGAGAAGTCTCAGCAGCTTGCAGGTGAGGCCACAATGCCAGACAGTGTCATATGCAGCTGTCAGATCTACAAACACAGCACCGGCCTTCTTTTTTGCCTCAAAAGAATCCTCGATGCTTTGTATTAGCAAGACAACTTGATCCACTGTCGATTTACCATGTCGAAACCCAGCATGCTCGCCTTGGAGCAGGGGGTCGACAATAGGTTCAATACGAGCGTAGATCAGTCGTTCGAGGATCTTGTAGGGGACACAGAGCAAGGAGATGAGACGATAACTCTTTGGGTCCTCTACAGGTTTCTTTGGCTTTGGGATCGCAACTACAAGTGCTCTTCTCCAGACTTTGGGAATTTTGAGTTGGCGCAAGCAGGAAGAGAGGAAGCCACGTAACCAGGACTTCAAAGCAGTTCCAGCATGGATTATAAGCTCCGGACAAATAGAGTCAGGGCCCGGAGCTTTCCCTGGCTTAACGTGTTGGAGAGCGGCAGCGAATTCTCTGGACGAGAAGTCGCCAGAGAGATTCACTGGAGATGGTATCAAAGCCCTCCAACGGTCAGACACTTCTTGAAAAATGAGTCGAGATGACTCACGATCAACACCCTCGTATTTACCGTTTCTTACCAGCTGAGCAGCAATGGCGTTAGCTGAAACGGGACAGTTAAGGGGGCTGTGTCGCGACCTGCCAGTGAGGTTGTTAATTGTGCTCCATGCTTTTCTGCTTAAGTGTGAGAAGTCGATGTTTTGGATTGCCTCCGACCATCAGTGTTGGCGTTTCTTGTCAAGCCAAGTTATTAGGGCTGTAGCAGCCCTGATTGACTGGTCTCCAGCAGGGGACTGCAGAAACGTTTGGTAGAGGGCCTCACACTTAGCGTCCCAACACCATATGTAGGTGTTACGATGACCGCGTGGGATAGCTTTTTTGGATACTTTGCTGATGGTATTGCAAAGGTCCTGGTAGGCCTGATCCATATTTGTTGAATCAGGTGATGGCAAATTCCTTGCAAACTTGTTTGTCAAGGAGTTATAGTTGCTTTAGTTGGCCTTGCGAAAGTTCCATCGCTTTACAGGCCTTCCCGGTACTGGGAGGGAAAGCCTTGGTGGTGTTATAAGCGAAGGTCGATGTTGTGACCTAGGAAACTTCTCCAAAACGCGTCTATAAGGCAAGCGACTATCAGGACCGACGGTGGTGAAGGCAAGATCCGGGTTAGTGCCAGTGTTCCAGCGCCCAGAGTGAAAGCTAGGTTCATCCTTAGGATTGTGAAGAAGGGCGAGATTATTGGGGCTTGCCCAGGCCAGTAGGCAGTCTCCATCCGCGCTGTTGGTGTTATAACCCCAGTCGACATAGGGGCAGTTGAAATCACTCGCATACAGACAAGGGTGAGTGAACACTGGAAGGTCGGGAACTTGCAACCGCGTTGGTGGAGGTTTGTAGATGTTAACGATTTTATAGCCGTCAACATCCACGCACAACCACTCAGTCTCCGATGTCGTGGGAGATTGATCGTATAAGGTCCATTTTAGCCGCTCGTGGACAAACGTGGCAAGGCCATGCTTTCTGCTTAGGAAAAACCCAGCTAGTTGATAGTTTGATAGCACTAGCTTTTTTGCAGATATGCAGTGGGTCTCCTGTAGAAGGAAGACGAACGCCTCAAGCTGAGTAGCAAGGTGATAAAGAACGTTCATCTTGTTAGCTGTGAGGCCTTCGATGTTCAGTTGTAGTATTGAGGGCCCTTTGAACTTTTTGATGATGTGCCCTGAAAAGGGCAGTTTGTGTGCAACGCACTCATTACCCCGTCCTGAAAAGGACGTTTGCTGATTAGCAGGCCCTTCAACATCGGAATAGGTGGACATCCTTCCGGGTGGGCACATTCGGTTTCCACAGAGCATTAGAGAAACTTTCCAATTGCTAGGTGTACTCACGACCCGCGCTACGTGAAAGCATGTGCCATGCGGGCCAATTTTCAATTAGCCATCCATTAATGTTAATATCATGCGCAAGTTAATCTAATTAATGTTGACATCAAATTTATTTAATTGTAAATAGCAAAATTTAATTTTAAAATCAAATTATAATTAAACAACAATTGACACGACTATAACTTATTTCATTGCGTTTGCAATAAATAAAATTTAGCATGGTTGTGTGAAATTGCTTTGAATAACTTTTGATTCAATCCGGTTTTTACTGAAAGTGCCTCCGATCTCCAACCAAATCCGAAAAAGCTCGAAGTCTAGTAGGATCGGCTAACCAATTCCGGATCTTGTACAACAGTGGTGTTTAGTGTGTAACTGCTTCTTAAGATTGGATACCCAAAAGTATTTAACAGTTATGTACTGCCTTTTACCACTAACTTGCAACAAGGCAAAATGTAATAAGCAGCTTTGTTTGAAGTTCTAAACTTGTCACGTGGCCTAAGTTATTGGTTAAGTCTTTAAACTTAGTTTGGAACCATAAGTTGCTAACGTCACCAACGTTGATGGCTATTTACGGACAGAGATTTGACGGATGGAAACACAATGTTTAATCTTACCTGGAAAGAAAAATGTATGCTTGTTATCTTTCTAATTGTTTTTGTAGATTTTAATAATCGCATCAGCTCGCATTTATCTCATTTACGGTCATCAATTTTTTGTGTCATCGGTAAAAGTAATTTTTGGTGGCCGTCAGCAACCTTCCACTAAAGTACTATTGCCGCCCAGTATGCCCACTAACTCGGACCACCTTAAGCTGAACTGTTCGAATTAGAAATCAAGTTCGTGAGCTTCACCAAGTGGTTGATTTACATAAAACCGTTCTCACATGATGGAAAAAAGAGGTAAAAATGTAAATAACATGGTTGGTAAGTAAAGATCGTCAAATTAAATCACGTGGAAAAATAGAAAATATTAAGTTAATATATCAACGCATAATTACATATAAGTGCGAGGTAAAGAGTAAATGACAAAACTAGTCGATCAAAAAGCTATGCAGTCAATACTATTTTTCTTCTGTTTACTTTCTGCGATCGTGGGTATTAAGTTTTCCGGCTGTGAACATTTATATTATAGTACATATAAGGTATGATAGCTGGACATTGATTGTCGATTTTTTGTTCACATTCACAAAAACTTTCTTTTAAAGTGTTGATCATCGAAAAAAAAGGCTTTCTTAACAATCGGAATGCGTAAAATTTTGTAAGGCGGACCAATTTCACTTTACCGGGTATTCCAGAGGGCCAGTCGGGCAGAGAGTTTAAGGCGAAGTTCATTTTTGTTGAGGTCAACAGCAAAATTACAAAGATTGTGAGATGAACTGTGGTCAACCTCGTGTTGGGGTGATTGATCTAAAATGTGCAGAGTAATTCAAAGTGAAGACTTTTATTTTGATGTGGACTTTTAAAGGGCTGAATTTCAACGGTGCGAACTTTTATTTGGACATCAACCGCAAAGAGGAGGACAAAGTGCATTCAATGAGTAGGGATTAATCTGTTAAGGGTGGCCACAAGTTATATCTTTTCCGAGACTGCACAATATCAAGTCGAGAGCCGCATTTGGTCCGCGGGTCTCACTTTATATAGCCCGATTTTACAATAAACAATGAAAAGCCTTATTCTGAACTAAAATTTTGCTCGAAATCAAACAAATTTGCTTACAAAAATGACTTCAAGAAAAAGAAACCTCTACACTTTTACAAAAATATGGAAGAGTTTTATTTCAAACCCAAATTCTGCTCAAAATCTGGTAAACTTGCTATCAAAGGGGAATTCCAAAAAAAGAAAGGCTTTCATCATTACAAAAATATGGAAGAGCCTCATTACAAATCTAAATTCTGCTCAAAATCAGGCAAAATTTTTATAGAAAGTAAATTCTAAAAAAAAGACTTTTATCTTTTCACAAGCATGAAACAGCCTTATTTTGTTTAAAAATGCTCAAAATAATAAATTTACTTTTGAAAAGTTAATTTTCAAAAGAAAAAAGAAGGTCCTCACTTTACAAAAGCAGTTACACCCTTCAATCCTGCAATATGAAATTCATAAAAAGTAACTTGGACTCATTGGCAGCTGTAAGTGAAATGAAATCTGTAACGCGACCAATAATAACAAAAAGATTGAGTGCAACTGCTATAGATAAAATCTAAGGTAAGTTTTCTTAAAACAGGTGTGATGTCTCTTACTTCTTATGTTGGGTAAGCACAATAAGAGAGTGTGATTGTCATAATTGTTTTTAGCAAATCACAGTGTTAATAAAAGAAATGTTGAAAAATTAAACTGTTATCAACAGCACATTATAATAAATGTTTTCAAAAAAAGCTGTTTATTCAACCGTATCCATTACGTAACGATATATAAATAAGCGTCAAAAGAATGCAAGACAGAATAAAGCGCAATGTTGAAGGTAATTATTTGCATCACAATTTTGACCGCAGTTTGCTGTGCGCAAAAGCATCTAATATGTTCGATAACTGATGACGCACTGAATCAACAAAGTCCGCAAACTCCCCAAAGAGCTTTACAGAGTTCTCCGGGCAAACGGGGACCAAGAGGTCAAGTAGGGTTACGAGGGAGGTCCGGTCGGAAGGGAGAACCTGGAGTTTCTAATGATCGACAAATCAATTTGCTCCGAGATCAACTTAATTCTCTCTCTCAGGAAATGGAAGCTTTAAAAAATCAAAGCAAAGGAAATCAACTACAAGATCAAATTAATTCTCTCTCTCAGGAAATAAAAACTTTAAAAAATGCAAGCAAAAGAACTCTGACTCTAATTCCATTAGGAAGCAAACTATTGTATTTCCCCCCTGACTTTTACATTTATGAACTCATTCCCGATCGTCAATCCTGGCAGGAAAGCCGACAATATTGCCGAAACTGGGGAGGAGACCTAGCAGTGTATGGCGTGAAAACTCTGGATAATAGAAAAAAACTAATTCAAAAACTGGCAATTAACAAAGATTATGTTTGGATCGGTGCAAATAATTTTGCGTCAGAAGGGAATTGGATCTGGGTGAATGGTGAGGATGCGAGTAGCTCTGAGTTAATTTGGAAAGATGGTCAACCAGATGGTCAAGGCCGCAACCAAGATTGCTTAGGAATGCGTGGCACTTCTCCTGTTGGACTTGCTCATGACCTCACATGCTCTGATCCAAACTTGGGACTTTGTGAGAAAGAACTTTTATTCTAAAACACCGAGAATGAGCCTTGATTAACAATGATAGTTTGAGGGACTGAGGGAAATTCAACTCTGAATTATGTAAATACCTTATATTGTAAAATTTTTTCTGAAAACCAGAAACAATTCTTATTGATTTTCCTCCATGATAAAAGTGGAGGACTAGTGATAAATGACATACATTGGTACGTCAGCAACTAGTTACATCGAAAGTGGGATTTAGAGAATAATAACTGAGTTGGGATTTGAGCTGTGTGGGGAATCACCTTAAGGAGTCGGATCACGCGGAAGTTCTGGGCCTGGTTTCGAACGGGGGCAGTCACGCCATACAAGAGCTATAGCGCAATCCTACTTTATTGAATAACGTAACTTGTTGAACTAAAAAGACAACTGCAAGCAAACTTAACGTTGTTCCAGGAGTCTCTGCTGTAATTTTTCCAGCACTAAATATATTTTCACGTAGTTTTCCGATTGACTTTTCAATTTTTACGGCTCTGAGATTATTTATTGCATCTAAATTGCTGTATATTCCCTTCAACTTTACGTTATTTGTCTAGTCGCCATAAAACTGTACACCTATTAAATTGCACTACTATTTCAACTAAGCAGTTTAAACATTTTCTATTTTTAACTGCTAAAACTGCACTTATCATTACTACTATTTTCTACAGTATTTTGTCGGTTCTTGTGACTCGTGAATTGAGAATTTCAAATCTGTATAAATAATAAAATAAAAGCTGCACATTTCCTGACGAAGACGTCTGCGTCATGCAACACCGAAAGCGTTTGATGCATTTTTTATTCTGTATTAATTGTTGCCTAACGTGCTGATGCTAGCAGAAGCGTGCTTTATTTCTAGGGGCGGATGATGGAGAACCTCGCTACTTTCGTTTCCTAAAAGTGACAGAGCCGCTTCTATTTTTGTCGAAGGCAGAAGTAATAACTCTGCTACTTTTGTGAAATACTTTCCTATATCCTGCTTTACTATTTTTTGTTTATTCCCATTGTCTTTAAGATTTAGTTGTTTCCCTCTACTATTTTGAGTCTGAAATTTATTATGAAGTAATAAAGCTGTGTATTGTATAAAACGGGGGTGTGCAACTGTGGTCCGCTGGAAAAATGCAGCCCACGAGGTGACGTTGTGAGGCCCGTGGAAGAATGTGACTGGTGACCTGCCTTTACAGATTGATCATCAAAAAAAAAGCTTTTCTATTTAAAAAATCCGCCATTTGAAGGAGGAGAAATAAATAAAAGCCTTCAGTTTGAAAATCATCTCTTTTGAAGTTGATATCCGGAAAGAAGCAAAGCTCTTTGAAAGAGTACGCCTTGGTCCGAGTTATCACCCTGTTAAGTAACATTGGCTTGCCTACAAAAAATTTGCTACAAAAGTTTGCACACTCCTGTTTTGAAGAAACAACATGTCTGAGAATCTTTGGAAACCACAAACTCATAGCTCAGCAAAGATTTATTGTAGTTAATTAAATAGTTAGTTTGTGGGGAGTAAATGGAACCAAATTTTCAACGCACGACAGCGAAAGAATTTTACCAAGTTGATAACTTCTTAACAATTAAGCTGCAAATACTAATGAAAAGTGACATATTATTGTTGTGACATCGCAATGTTAATTGTGTTGCAATTGGTATGTTTTTGAACAAGAACGAACTATCATGAATATATTGATCATTGGTAATGTCTTTTGAGGTAATTGTGGTTTTAGCTTCTGGTAGCTGGAAAGTGCTTGCAGTTAAACAACAAACACATTGAGTTTAAATCCACTTATTGGTTGCCAGTACTACTAGCACACCGTAGTTCTGCGACAAACACTACAACCAAGAAAACAAAATGAGGTAAAACTTCATTTCCACGAACGCAAATTCTTTGAAATTGTCCAAAATAAATGTTTCTTTTTTCGAGAAATAGGTTCTCGTCTCAGTTTCAATCCCTCGACTTCCCAAATACAATAATTTCTTAAAAAAATTGGATGACAAGATGTATCGCATCTTAAAAACTACTTTGATTCTTTTTGGTAATCTGAAAAGTGTAATTTTAATAAACGAAACGTTTTTATGCAATTTTATGGAGGGATAGCAAATGAGAAGAATGTCAACATATTACTGGGACAGGAACCGGAAATAAAATTCTCCTGTATTGTTGTTTTTTGTTCTACTAACCCTATAATATGCTGACATCACTAGCGTATCGAGGGGGGAGGCCACTGTGCCGTGGCCCCTTCACACTCTAAAAATAAAAAAATGTAAAGCAAAACCAAGCAGTTTTAGCAAAAGCGAATCTGGTTTGTGACGTCAAACGATTATGACGAAACTTTGGCCCCCCTCAGAAACTTTATGCGTACGCTACTGGCTGATATTATTATCGTATGCTATCCCTTCATGTTGATTCTAGCGTAATACGGTTGAAAGATGTGAACTACCTGTGTGATATGGGTTCAAACCGTTTTCCTTATACGAGGTTTTTGCAGTAATGCAGCAATGAATCGATGGCATTAATCTAAAATTGCCCAAGAGAGCATATTGGGATTTTATGCTGGAAACACTGTAGATGGACTAGCCCACATGTAAATTTGATTTCATGTGAGAGATCTGTGGGTGGCTGGTATGTGAGATGCTGGTGTGGTTTGAGGGAAGTTGAAAATGTTGGTTTTTAGCATATATTGGAGGTGTTGGAAGGAAGGGGCTGGGAACTGCTAATTCTCTTTAATGATAACCAGCTCCCCAGTATCCACAATCCTAAAACGCGGCCGAAAATATTTGCAACATGTTTTTCTCGATTTGGTTATAAATGATAAAAGAGCATTATGATCTATGTACGTAGTAGTTAAAATTCACCACACGAAACTTAAAATCAGAGCTGATTCAAAGTCGAAATACATTGCTGTAGCTCCTGTTATTATATCAATTAACATGATTAACAACGACAACATTCCATGAATCCATATTGCGACGAATGCTACTCCAACTTTATAATTATTGAGTTTGTACAGTGCTGTTTGAATTTACGAGGCCTCTTAAAGTTTATTTTAATATTTGACTTTCACCATGAATTGGTTGCATTTTTTGATCTGCAAAAACTACACAATATATATCACTGAATTTGAAGGAATAAAGGTGAATGGAGTTAATATAAACAATATACGTTGCGCTGATGACACTGTCCTCATTTCAACGTCACAAAGGCAGCTACTAAAGATGCTAAATGAACTAGGAAAAATTCGTGAACGATACGGAATATCAATCAATGTCAAGAAAACAGAATATCTCGTAGTTACTAAACTAGAAACAGTACCAAGACTCCCACTTTCCTTGAAAGGAAACTCAATTAAACAGACAGAACATTTTCGATATCCTGGTTCACTTATTTCAAGTAACAGAAGGTACACTAATGAAATAAAGAGAAGAATTGTACTGGCTAAACAAGCATTCATAGACTTGGACTATATCCTCCGTAACAAAAAGATGAGTTTCAGGATCAGATTTTGTTTGTTAAGGTGCCATGTGTGGTCGGTTTTCTTATATGGTTGTGAATCTTGGACAATGACAAACGAAACTATCAAGAAAGTCAACGCATCGGAACTTTGGTTTCTACGGCGAATGCAACGCATTTCATGGACTGCTCACGATACCAACGAAACTGTTCCAAAACAAATCTGCCAAGTTAGACAACTTCTTAACACAATCAAAAATAGGCAGTTGCAATTTTTTGGACATATCATGAGACAGAGAATCTGGAGCAAACTTCAATTACTGGACGTATCAATGAAAAACGAGCACGGGGTCATCAAAGGTACAATTATTTGAACCATTTTCAACACTGCTGCATATTTTGTGGCATTCATCATTCCCCCACAGATGTGCAAATTTACAATGCCATGTGGTGTCATATAGACCCAAATCATCACACCAGGTGGATGCTTGCTGGTAGGCAATATGCATTGAGAGCTAAATGTTTCGTGAAGTCTTTTGCACGCATAAATATTCTCAGCATGATTTTGAATGCTGAAATCGATTTTATCACCAAACATTTCTTTGATCCAATCCACATGAATCCAATTCATATGCTCTTTCACCCAAGCAATCCTGGCTTTTCTTTGCTTTTTGGTATCTTTTGATTTCTTCATATATTTTTGAGATGTCTTCATATTATATATTTTTTGATTTATTCATTCGTTTGGTTTCTTCATCTTTTGATTCTTTATCATTTTTCAGCCATCTTTTTTGAATAGTTGAAGATGAAGTTTTTCACCTATGCGTCTTTTTGCAAAGATCAGAGCTAGTTATCCGAAAATCAGATAGGGAGAGCCTGATTAGGGTTTGATCTTGTTGTTGTTGTTACCCGACCCTTTTCGAGGGATGGGGGCATGGCGGAAGACCAAGGAGCCCCAGAAGCCGAGCAACTACCCAAGGTCGGAACCAGAGGTCGTAGACAGACAAAGAGTCGCCAAAGAGCAAGCGGCGCAAAGAGTCCGTAGCTGGACAGTGCAGAATGAGATGAGAGGTGTCCTGGGACGAGTGTCCGCAGACGCTGCAGGAAGGCTTCTCAATTCTGTCAATTCTAAAAAGAAAAGAGTTCAACAGAAGGCTGTGTCCGTTGCAGCGTAGACGAGAGAGAACACAACGAGCGTGACGAGGGAGCACAAGTTCCTTGGTGGAAATCGAGGGAACCTGTGTGTCGAAGAATTTTGATGAGACCGTACGCCTCCAGTCCGACATAAGAGAAAAGTGGATACCAGAGATAAGAGGAGAGAGACTACAAGGGATTGCAGAGGGAGCAAGTAGCGCACCCCGTTTGGCCAGCTCATCAGTCAGGTCGTTCCACGGGAGAAACGAGTGTCCGGGGGCCCATTGTAGCCTAATAGAACAGGAGGAGAACACAGAACACAGATCCTGCCAGAGAGATTGAGGTAGAAGGAAAGATGGAGAATAGGATAGGGTAGTGAGGACAGAACAAGAGTCAGATAGTAGGAGAAGAGAAGAGAAATGGCAGACTTGTTGGTGCTGTCGAAACCAGCAAAAAGCTTGCAGAGTGGCGTAGGCTTCAGCAGAGAAACTTGAACATACTGGGCCTGCTGAGAAGGAAAAAGTGGCCTCAGTGCCACAGAGAGCAGTTGGCAAGTACGCCAGATCCACTTTTGCCAAAAGAAAAAGAAATAGAGCGGTCTGCTCTAAGCACTAGGTCGTGAGGGGGAGAGAGTCATGGTGAGCGAGAGCCGCACCGTGATGAGAGAGAGGTAGATCTGAACGAGAGTATGGAGAGAAGAGAGTGAACTCCACAGTAAAAGGAAGGCAGGTTCCAAGGAGGAAAGGGAGGGAAAGCAAGAAGAGCCTCCCTAACAGAAGTAGAAGGAAGCACGAGCGGGTGAGTGGACGCAAAAGCTCTCCAGGACGATCTGCAGAGTCTTGGTTTCACTCCAAGTCTAGCCAAACCTGAAATGGGGTAGAAGATTGGGAGACGAAGTGCCCGCTCATAAGATGAACTGAGTCAGAGTGACTCGTAGGGGAGGTAAAGAAGCCTCGGAGAGAAGAAGTGGGATAGGGGAGAACGAGAGGCAGCCGGTGATGGCGCGACTAGCCGTTCGGTGGAAGCGTTCCAATTTGGTGATATTGGTAACGCTTAAGAAAGGAAACCAACTGGATGAAGCATAAGTGAGAAGGGGCCGAAGGAAAGTTTTATACACGAGAGAAAGGTATTTCTTAGAAGGGCCCCGTGAGGAAGCAGAGATACAGCGTAAGGCCATGAGACGAGGGAAAAGCCTTGCCTTCAGCAAAGATGCATATTCAGAAAAGGAAAGAGTGCGGTCGAAGGTGACCCCAACAAAAATTGGGGCGGGATTAAAACGGGAGTAGGAGTTGAATAAGAGGAGTTGGAGCTGGAGTTTACCTTGGTAAAAATCCACCGATGATCATGAGGCCTCACATTTGCTTGGATTCAGAGGAAGACACCATTACTCAGGCCAGCGCTCCAGACGAACCAGAGCTCGTTGTCCATCCCTCATCGCAGCAGGAATCGAGGAGAAGAAGAACCACACGATCTGGCCGTGAACATAAAGAGAGCAGCTGACGGACGAAGGCAGAGATCATTGATGCAGGAAGATCATTGATGGAAATATAGAAAATAACAGGGCAAAGAAGGGATCCTTTTAAATTGAGTCCAAAGGGCAAGGCAAGAAGGGAGGCCAGCCGAAATGAGTTTATGGAAAAGGGCTGGATGCCAGACAAAGTCAAAAACTTTCGAGCAATCACTAGTAGAAAGGATTGTCCGAGACCCTGGGTTTGTTAAACCCATCTGAGATGGACTGAGAAAGATAAAAAAATTTGATCTAGAGTAGACCATCCAGGGAGGAAACCGGCCTGACCGAGAGAGAGAATAGAATTAGATTCAAGAAAGAAAAGTAGACGGAATAGTATGATGCGTTCAAAAAGCTTTGGGACGCAGGAATTGAGAAAGATAGGCCGGAAAGAAGCAGGAGATTTGAGAGACTTTTCCATCTTGTGGATGGGAATAATAGAAGACGTTTTCTAGATCGAAAAAAAGAATGCAAAGACCAGGAAACATTAAAATTGTGAAGAAGAAAATCCATGTCAGAGCAACGAAGGTGCTTTAGCATGGGATAGGCAACTTTGTCTGAGCCAGTGGCAGTGGACGAGGAGTGGTTGGAGGCAGCCGCAAGAAATTCAGCGTGGGAGAAGGGTGAATAGAAGGATGAGTGAGACTCCTCAGGGCACGTGGCTCGCCGGAGCTCGGAAAGGTAGCTTCTGGCTCTGCTACGCAGGACCTTTGGCTGAGAGACAGAAAAATGGGATCTCAGATAATCGCCGAAGACCGAAGCCGACTCACTGGGAGAGGAACAGCTGGGGAAGTTATGATAGAAGGAAGATAAGGAAAAAGAGCCCGAAGCAGAGCGAAGAAGGGAGTATAAAAATTTGGGGTTTGATTCGGGCGAGAGAGAAGAGCAAGTCGTCTGCCATGCTTCAGCCTTGGCCATGGCAGTGACAGACAAAGCACGTCGGGAAACGGTGATGTAAGCCTGGCGATTTTCATCACTTCTGTGAGCGGCAGCGAAAGCCTTGCATCTTTCACTAGCCGCTTCTTCCACTTCAGCAGACCACCAGGCTTTAAAATGGCGTTAGATACGGCCGAAAGGAATGGAAGATTTGCCCGCATTCAGTGCCGTAGAAGTGAAGAGAGTAGAAGCAGAGGAAAAATACGAGTATTCCTCTGCGGAAGGCCAGTGAGAGTTAAAGTAAGAAGCAAAGTCATTCCAGCGAGCTTTTTGAAAATTGAAAGAGGGAGGACGCTCGTTGGAGCAAAAGATCGGAGAGAGGGGGACAGATAGAAGAATTGGTAGGTAATCACTACCTAGGTCCTGAAGCACTTCCCATGAGCAAGAAAGGGCGAGAGAGGAGGGAGCAAAGAAAATGTCAGGAGAGTAGCGATGGAAAAGAGTAAATATGCCAGGGTCATTGAGGGAGAGCAGGTCAGAAGAAATGACCCAATAAAATACTTCCTCTCCAATGGGGGTAGGAAGTAGCTTTTGAGTCCCAGAGGGGGTGATGGCAATTGAAGTCCCCCCAAATGAAGAGATTTCTGGAGGAGGAAATGGTGGAGGAAAAAAAGGAGTTGGTTCTGCTATCCGTTGAAGAAGAGTGATTGGGGCGAGCGAAAACATTAAAAAAAGAGAGAGAGGAGAAGTTGTTTAGAGAGATGTTGACCCCTACATCATCAGAGTAGGGGGTGAGGCATCATTTCATCTCACATTATTGAATCACTAGAGTTAAAAAAGGCTATGATAGGTCATGCTACCCCAACAAAAATTTGTTCGTTAAGCTCATTGCTTTCGTCATTTCAGCATTTAACTTTAAAGTTTTTTGTAAAGATTTACAAACGCTCCAGAAGCACAATAAAGTCTTTTGAAGAAATCAAATAAAAAATATGTTTGCTGTTGTCAAAAGCTGCTTCAAATTTTAAAACTTGTACATTTTAAAACTTGTAGGCTACCCTGGAAACCAACAACGACAACGAACATTGCCGCAATATAAGGCTGCAATACAACTATGCCTATGAGATTCTCTCAAAAGCACCTGTAAAGAATCATATGAAAAATTTCTACCTAAGTCGGATTTCGTAAAAGTAGAGAAAACATAAATCAATGTTTTGGTAATTTCAAAGTTCCAGAACCCATAGACACAGAAAATTTTTTAAAGCAAGGCCAATTATGCTTGGCTTACTATTAAGAAATAAAAAGCGAGACATTGCACAATATCTCCATAAATATGCTATTGGTTTAAAAAAAGAGTTTTTTTTAAATTGGATCGCGGGTAAAGATCACAACGGGAGCACGAATCCACGGCAGATAACTCCTTCTCGGTTAAGTTGCACAAAAATACAAGTATTTGAAAATCATCTTCTTGAAGAAGTTAATTTCTAAAAAAATTATCTTTATGTTGCTTAAAAGACCAATAGTGCAAAAGAGCCAGTTTTGTTGGCATTGTCAAGGACGGGCGCGTCTCAAAAAGTTTTAGAATGTTGTTGTAGGGTATACATCCTATAGTGCTTGTAACAGACTTGATGTTGTTCAATTGAAATCGAAATATATTTTGATCTTTAATTGTGAATTCATTGCCTAAAATTCAGAAATCCGAAGCTTCTACGTACAAGACCTTCAGTGGCAAAGTAAATTAAAAAATACTTTTCTTATAATTTTTGGAATTAAATTGCATTAAAAATTGGTTTAATGTATTTTACATAGCAAGCTTGTGTATTTAACATGTTGACGACCAGATTGCAAGTCCTGAAGTTCTGTTAACATGGAAAAGTCAACCTAGAATTACACCCAATAATCAAATCAAATGTATTTCAAGTCTTATATTAGCGTTCAAAACCGTAAAACAAAATATCTCATGGGCAAAGATTGTTGTGAGTCAAAGTGTATTCCACTGTTGTTATATCTATAAGGGAAACCATAAGTTTTGTAGGGACTAATCAAAACTATGATGGCGCCCCTAAAAAAATCTCTTTTGAGATAAGTCAAATCACCCATTGTAGAAGTGTTTCTTTTGGCAAAATTGTTGGGTAATTACGTGAGCACTGGTTCTTCTACAAACTTTAACATTGGTTTCTTCTTCATAGCTTATTAGCACTGGACCTTCTTTGAAAGGTAGCAAACTTTTATTGCAAAATAGAGAAATATTTGCAGATTCTAAATCTGACGCCAGTGGGTATAGCTAGATTTGTAATTGGAGCTTAGACCAACTGCACCTTTGTTATAATAACTAATGTTACCTTATTTACTGTAGAAGCTACCCTTGTTTGAAAGTATGGTCTTTGACAAATACAAATTAGTAGTTGTATTTCTATTTTTTCTTAATTGAAAATAATTAACAACTCTGATTGAGATAAAAGTGGCATTTGCGTAAGAGACTCATTCATCGCGAGAACAGGGAAATTATAAAGTTATCATTTTTCATTTCAAATCAAACAATTCCAAAACATTTTAAATTCGATCGCTGCTTATCTGTCTCTTAACAAACTTTGCTGTCGATCACACTGACCTTCCACTTCGAGTATCAATGCCCACTCCCCAGACCACTGATGTTTAATTTGTTTGTTGGTGTAAACTGTTTAATAAAATACCGTGAGAATTTCTACATCTAGGTCTATTTATTCTCAGTAAATTAAAAGCAATGCTGGGAATGATACTCGAACCAGCATCAACACCAATCAGTCGAACTCAAAATTTTTATAGAAAACATTCAATTAGAAATTCAACCAAATACAAAACTTTATTACCGCTCTCGTGGGTCAACTAAATCTTTTTGTTACTTTTCCAGCTGAGCATATGTGTTACTTGTAATAGAGGCAAAGATAAATTGTGCAATCGGTCATAGTACACATGATCGATGGGTTTTATTTATCGAATTATTTTCTTTCAAAAAAGTTTTAATCCAAAGAATTTACAGTTTTGTGATAATTGATTTACAAAAGCTTGAATGATGGAACAAAAACTGTGCTTATTTCATGGAGGATTTATTTTTTCTGCAATGTCTTGTTTAAGAAGAACAAATAAGAAGTGTTTAACAACAAACACCAACTTTGGTAAATTCGTTTTTTTTGTAAAAATTAAAGAAACGATAAAAACCCTTTCTTTTTGTAAATTAGTATAAGTGGGCAACCGTTCCAAACAAGCAACGTCGCCGTCACTTTCATTCCACGTTTCTTTATTGGAACAAACTGCAGTGGCGTTCATACATTCAGTTTAACGGAGCCCATATTTATGGAGTCAAATGCGTTCCACCCTCTAAAATGTAAGAAACATGAGTTTTAAAAATATTTGCTTATGCATATATTTGGAACTTGTTTTTCATTAAATGAAAACGTTTGTAAAATATGTTCCGAAAACTATTCTCTAGTTATCAACGTTGCAATCTGTTGTAAGTAGTCATTTGATTTGTAAAGAAGTGATTACAATTAATTTACATCACACACTGCTTTACCAAGAAGATTATTATTTACTGCACCTCTCGGTCGTCATCTCCGGTTTTGCTTAACGTAAAGATGGATTGGGTTTCAAACCCACGTCCATATCAACTTGTATGATAAAAATTGTTAAGATGTCAAAATGATGTTTGTGTTGTAATTTGTATGTATTCGAACAACAGCCAACACAAATAAATATATTGATCATTAACAATGCCTGCTGGATCTGATTATATTCGTAGCCGCAGGTCACGGAAATCTGTTGCTGTTACGCAAAAAACAACTACATGTTGAGATCCGCTCCTATGTTGCCAGTACTTCTGGCTTCCTGAGGTTGCTGGCGTTTGTAAGGGCAGCATCGACAAGTGACATTTTTTTCAAAGTTTATTTTAACAGTCGGCCAATTGCGAAAATCTATTTTAACTTCCACTTTTAAATCTAATTTTTTGTCAGCTGATGCACATTACATCCGGGCTTCTCAACGTGGTCGCGACGACGTTTGGGCCGCGAAATATATCAAAACAAATTGGCTTGCTGAATCCAAAATGAAAGTGCAAGTAGCTTTCACAAGAAAATTAAAAGTAGGTCTGGAGTGAAATTATTTTTACAGCATTTTTAGATGCAACTTCGTATTATACACTGTCAGTTGTGTTGTAGGATGTCCGAATATTTGATGTTTTAGCTACCGAATAACCAACCAATTACTCCAACGTATACATTGTTACTTCATGTTTGTTTTAACGTACTGACAGACATTGATCTTGTTTTCAGGAGTTTCGTATAGAAGGAAATTTACTCATTTTTTCTCCAAAATTTATGAAAAATTAAGATAATCAAAACGAAATCACAGGGAAATAAAATAATACAAAATTTACAATAAAATACTTAACAAAATAGCAATTCTAACTTGTCATGTAGAAATACGGGAATTGCTGGAAAAACTCTAAACTTCATTTTTCATGGCTGCACTTGCACCGTTTTATTTGTTATTCACGACGGTTTAATTTCATGCATAACAAAATAGATTGGGACCAGTTATTTTTGATAGCTCGGGATTGTTGGTTTGATTTGGTAGAGTCAAGCGAAAACTGATCAAAAAGTGCATCAGTTATAAGGATTGGGCGCCTTACCAGCAGCGTATTTGGAGGAAGAACTCTGTGCTAGGCCGCCCTTTTTTGACCTTACTACAAAAAAAAATCAAAAACTAAACAATTATTTACATTTGCGTTAATTTTTGATTCTTTTCGAGAAGCAGCAGTTCATTTCATGCTAAATCATTCCCTTAAATATCCTTAACTACTTTTATAAATTGAATTGTTTTTTGTTAATTTTCATTTGCTCTACTGTTTCCCTTTTTTCAGTTCCTATTTATATCTGTATAGTTGCTTTCTTGGATTTTGCGCATTGGTATGATTCTGTTTTGGATAAAAATACCACTTGAAGTTTGTAATCTGCAGCACATTTAAGAGGAGGAGGATAGTAGGGCGATGACCCCCTTAAAGGGCATGAAGAAGCAAACAAATGTAAACAAAAAGTTGCTTTAAAGACCAAGTTTTTAGTTTCAAAAAGTCGATTTTAAGAAAAGATTTTATGTTGCCTTTGAGATCAAAATGAGTAAAATTTTTGTTTTCAATAGTTCTATTCGTTTAATGTTCCCCCTCGTTTAATGCTCACCTTCTCTTCCCCTCAATAAGATTGAGCTTACTTAATTCTTTGCCCCCATCAGGCTGTTATCATTCTTATCCTATTACGATTTAAGAATTGTCTTGTGGAATCGTTCGCTTATAAATGCGCCATAATAACGCATTATATATGCGCTGTGTTATGGTGAAACAATTAAACGTTGTTATGTATACACAAGCGGATATACACTATACAGCCTGGTTTACCGCATAATTTGACATAACCGCAATATTTGACAAAACCAATTTTTTTTTTATTAAATATCATTTTTTACTTATTTCTTGCCAACAGAAGAACCAGTACGAAAATCCTTTATAAGGCTGTATTATAAGCATTTATATTGTACTAGCCGACGTCGCGCAGCAGGGCCATTAGTCAGTCTTCTCCGTCGTATGGCAGGTTATCTATGATTCAGGTCAAACACAAGAAAGGATGGGGACCGAGGTTTTATCCTTTTACTACCGAATTGTTGGAAGTCGTCATTTTTCGCAAAGTATGGCCATGAAATATGACCAGATCAGAGGGAACCAGTTGTGCGTGTACCTGCTTTGTGTGAGATGTCATAACGTCTACTTACTTTTCCAGCACGGTTCGATTTTTCATTAGTTGTTTTTTCAAGTAATTTAACCTTACCTTTGCTTGTTCATTGCTATCAATAAGCTGAGGTGAACTCGGCTTCCAAGGCAACCCAATTTGATAATGACCATTTTCAAACTTTTTGATCTTTTCATTTTCTCCAAAGCATATCGATCCTTCTTTGAAAGGAAATCATCATTACTAACATAAGAAGAGACTTTAACTATACGCCGCAAGCATTTGATTTGAGAATTCAACTGCAAATCAGAAGTTTTTGCGTATTTGATTACTTTTGGCTCACCACAGTCCGCGTCCAGATTGGCTCTAGGTCCAATCAAAGACTAATCTAAACAGGTTTTAAGCGCATAAGGTCCCGTGCGATTGCCACGTCGTTCTTCCAAAACAATGGCTTCTGAGACGTCCACGCCTATTAACAATAGCACTTCTCCAGGAAAGTTTGGGAGATTTAGGCCTTTAATGCCTGTATTTAATTTGCATAAACAATTATTCTACAATAGAAGGATTGAAAAGTTGCTTGTCTCCCCAAAATTTTGCCTCAATATACAATTATTTACAAATTTGGTCCCTTAACGCACGTTTCACATTAACAAAATTCTTAGATCACTTATACACGTCTATGTGAGAAAATGAGTTTTTTGTTAATTTACTCATTAAAGCCTATTTCAAAATATTTTTGAATCTTCAGTGTAGTATATAACGTTCGCACGTTTGATACTAAGCACCGGGACGCGCAACTTTCTCTACAGTCGGGTCAATTCCAAAGCGGCTGAAAACTTTGTGGGCCAGTCAGAGTTCGGAGTCGCATCTGGTAGTTTGCACAAATAAGTTTCGAAGCACCAGCTGGTAATATTTTTACCTACATATTTGAAAGTATTGCGACAATTTTTCTAAATTAAACTTTGAAAAAACCTTTTTTTTGAAGATAGGTTTTTCCAAAATCAAATTGATATGTTTAGCATCCAGTTTGTGCGACAAAATCCTTCCGTGATCACAGAATTTCAGGGCACGAATCACATTTTGCCCGCAGTCTACAGGTTGCTCACCCATGTTGTAGCATCTAAAAATTTACGTATGATAAAGCAACTATGTGTTGGTGCTGAAGCAAGATTTTGCACTTTTTCCCCAATGTATAAAACCACTGAAATTACATGTTGCTGCAAAATTTTCGAGGTGAATGTCTAAGTAATGTTTTGCTTCATCATGGATTTCAAGAACTAGACAAACCAGAATTATTTATCAAAATTTACTGCACACGTAAGCAAGTCAATCCTTTACGTAATTTGGAAAATTGCTTACGTTAACTCGATTTCGCTAGATGAGCAATTTCTGCAGATGTATTTGACTTCTATTTCGTGCACAGTGTAAGGTTCTGAAGATCCACCGACTCTGTTTTCTGTTATAGTGTTTTGTGAAAAAATGATATAGCGATGGGCAAATTGCTTCCGTTGTTTTTGATAGTCAAATTACACAATTTTCAGCAAAATCTGATATTTTAATTCACGTTTTTTTATTTTTAAAGAAGATATGGCATTCCAAATTTCCTGCAACTTTTAAACGAATGAAATGGCTTTCCTGCAACTTTTAAACGATTCTATTCTGTTCTTTATAATAACAATTTTCGAAAAATTTAATAAAATCCTAATTTTAAAAGAAAATTAAATAAGCGGTTCTCTGTGTGCAATTATCACCGCTTTTGATTCTTTATTAATACCAAATCATTTCTGGTAATGGTGCAACAAATTTGGAAAGATGAACTGTTTCGCCAAGCCCTGAATACTTTATGTTTCTTTAGAATATCTCGAAGTTAAAGCAATCATCGGCTGCAAACCGAAAGTCATCTCCGGAGATGTTTGAAACGTAATTGCTACGGCAAGACATTTCCTGGCATTGATAGCTTCCACAAAACGTCATACATCGGTTGTGCTATTTTCCTCTTTCTCAATTACTATGAAAAACTGTTTTGCTGAGGAACCTACATGTTATCTACAAAAAAAACCTACAAAAATTTAACCTACAAAAAAGTTATCTTTTTGAAAATTACAAAAATAACACCCCTTAAATTTTCTTTCTGCTTTATGAAAATGTTTGAGGCCATGTTACATATATTCGCAGCAAATGCCAACAGCGGAATAACAGTAACCATTTCGTGGTTACTTGCAAAATAAAAATAAATTTTTTCCGAAATAAACTATTTCGTCCTTCTGAGGACTTTAACATTCGGTTTTGCGAAGACAAGAAAGTAAAGCGGAACAATAAGGCAAGCCGTAGTTTGGAAATAAAACAAGGTTTTTGTTTAATAAAAAAAGAAACAATGCATCAATCTTTTCCACGAACATGGTTACAACAAAAGCGAATAGAAACGCAAAATAAATGTTTTTTGAGGTTTGTTTGAATCAAGTTGGCAGTTTAATTAATAGTAATTTGTATTGCTTTCATCGCAATTTCATGCAAGCCAATTGAAAATGATTACAAATGCTACAAGAAAAATGCCATCAATTTCTATTTGCAATGGTAACTGTTTGAACAAAATTTAAACATTGGGTCAGCCGAAATGATGGTTAGTAATGTATTTCTTTTCTCCGCAATAACTGTTTTCCCTCATTAACATTTGTCTCAACAAAAATAATAGGTCACTTGACGTACATTTAACGTTTGTAAACTCTCGTATCACAGACATGACTGCTTCAATGAAAATTGATGTGTTATTGTTCTTTAATTATTAGGGCAAGTCTGCATAACTTAAAACAGTACAAGGCCCACAACAACCAAATATTTATTCGAGGGCCACATGCCGACATTGTTACTTATCGAGTAGAAGATTATTGGGCTTGACGGCCTTTCTTTGTAGGCCAACTTGCTTTGAGAGGATTTTGTTCCAATGTTTGAACTATAATATTTTTTCAAATTATCTGGCTTACAATTAACCGTATCGCATGCAGAGTCTGTAGTTACTCCGCCTTTAGTATTTTAGTACCGGTATGTAAGACCAATACATAAAACAAAGCAGCTAATCGTCAATGCTGATTCAAGGTTTTGCTTGCTTCCATAAAATAAATAAACTCAATGACTGCATGTTGCTGGAAAATTTTCAGGGTAATTATCCAGGCAAATATTGTTTCATCATGGACTTAAGAACAAGGCCAAAACGGACAATTCGTTGAAATTTGCTGTGTACCAAAGTGAGTCAATGCTCTGAGTAATTTTGCAGTGTTTGCGTTAACTTGATATTGCCAAAAGAGCACTGGCTGCTATGTAGATTGCAATAAAATATTACATTACAAACCTATTTATATATTTATACACACTAACACCACGATCATGTTTTGCCGTCGGGCTTATCAGGCGGTACTTCTGCAATTGATATATAATATATATATATAACGGTATCAAATTGTCTGACCATTTGCCAATGCAGTCCATTTGAAAATCTAGTAATCAATACCAGGTGTCTGAGAAACAAAGAATGATAACAATAAGGCCGCCGGTGTTGCTAGGTGAGAAAATAAGTGATGCAGGTAGATTAACAATCGAAAAATAGCAAGCATTGGTGTTTACGAAAAAACTTTTAACTTAAAAAACAATTGCCAATTATACTAGCGAAGCGTCTTTCCAATCTCCCATGCAATCATAAAGAATTCGCGAGAGCCGCCCCTGAGAATAAAAAAGCCATGCTCAGGAGTGGGTACAAAAGCAAACTAAAAGACAAAAAGAGTCAACATTCAATTAAGAAAAGAAGTAGGAAACGAAAAATTGTATAGTTCAATCCAACATAAGGCAAACATGTTTGCACCAACATCCGTGGGGAATTCCGTCGACTTCTAACCAAAAACTTTCCGCTCAACGATTGATTACATAAAATCTGCAACAACAGTAACCTAAAATTGGGTTGCAGCTGCATGCCTAACATGGCCAAGCTTATCTCTAAGCACAACACGATCGTACTAGGAAACCAAGTCAACTCTAATGACACCATACCACGGTGCAACTTCCGAGTCAAAGCCAATTGCCCTCTGAAAGGAAAGCCTGACAAAAGTGCATTATATGCAAAGCTACACTAACTTCTGATGGCAACACCAAACGTTACTTCGGTAGCTGTGAAACCGAGTTCAAAGCCCGTTTCTACAATTAAAACCAAGACATTAAATACCAAAAAAAAGCAAAGCAACCGAGCTTTCAAAGGCATTGTGGCGAGATAAAAGTAATGGGAAAAGCCCCCAACTTCTATGGAAAATTGTAACACGTAATACCCCATAGCAACCCCGAGCAAGGGCTGGCATGCTGTGCCTCGCAGAGAAGTAAACGATTCTCCAAGCATGTTCCATTACATCGTTATACAGGAGGACCAAGCTAATGGGAAAATGCCGCCACACTGATAAATTTTAATCAAAAGTTTTTCGTAAACACCAGTGCTTACTATTTTTCGATTCCGGTTCACACAAGAGTTCTGCATTCAGTAATCTACATTTACCACGTATTTTGTCATCTAGAACCACCAGTGACCTTGTTGTTGTCATTCTTTGCTTCTCAGACACGTGGCATTAGTTGCCAGATTTTCAAATGTACTGTATTGGCAACTGGTCGAACATTTTCATACCGTTTTAGATAAATTTTATAACTATTGCAGTCGTACCTCCTGATGGGCCTCAAAGCAAAACAAACCGTCGTGGTTTTAGTGTTTATTCTGTAGTGTGTATAAATAAATAATAAATAAATCTAGCGAGTTACCTATCAAGCACTGTGATGCCGAGTAATTCTTGTCTGTACAATACAAACCTATGCAGACAAAAAAAAGTATTTATGCTTTTGGAAAATACGATTGTGTCAGCATCTCTGAATATTCCCTTTGCTTTAAAAGTTGTTTGCGCCAACAAAGTGCAACTGCATGTTAACAAAAGCAGATAAACATTTGATGCTCAGTTACAGACTACAACACAAGCGCTTTCCGCGTTACACTGTTCTTCTTCACGATTTTACCCACGCATGTTGCAATAGTAAAAGTTTCGATTAACAGTGTCAGTAAAACAAGTCAAGTGCAAGACAATGATGCCCGCAGTAAAACTGAAGCAAGAAGAGTTTGGTTTAGAAATGAAAAAATAGCATTTTGAAATATCAAATGGCTGCAATGTCAAATAAATATTAGAAAAGAATTCCTGCACAAAAGTCTTTTAAAGCCTATTTATAACTCAAAGTAAGCTGTTTAAGAATATTTTCCCCTTTAGGGGTTGATATGACGTCAGAATTGACACTTAATTGCAAAACTAATTATTTCAATTTCTCAAAAAATGATATCTGTGGAGACGCGGGTTAAAGCTTTTTTCGGGAGCTATTAACAAACAGCTTCTAAAAAAAGTTGCTTTTTAATTTGAGCTATTTTGGCATCGTAAGAAGCAATTCTTTTGCAAGGTTTTTCTAATTTTAAGCATTCTGTTCTCTATTCATTTTTGTGGGGCAGTGCAAGGCATCATCATTAAAGTTGTAGATCATTTTCTTGTTCAGGAGATTAACTTTTCAAAACCGAGAATTTTATTTAATATGATATCCAAACAGACAAAAATACCTTTTTCTTTTCACGGTTTTGTACTGTAATGTCGTGTGGGGAGGAAGCGATGGGCGATTGTCCTTTATTACACCTAAAATACGCCTCTGCTACCTGACAGGCTAAAATCGTCTGTCTACATTTTGGAATATGTTTGCTATTTAGTATGGTTTTTTAGTTCATTTAATTTACTTTGTGGGTGCTATGGAATGATTGCCACAAGCATTCGCTTACAGGAAATCACATCTTCACTATTTCAGTTACAGCACTTCATGTGTTCATGATATTGAGTACTATTCAGTAAAATCAGTGGTTTCCACCCTAAAGTCCGCGAGGGATTTTGAAAAGACCGGGGAAGCATCCTTTATATTTTGACTTACAAGTTTGTTTTTTGTAACAAAGTCATTGATTGATCACTTATTTTAGGATTAGGCAATTTACCTTTCAAATAATTTCCCCGTTTTATTTTACCCGTCTGCATTATTTCGCTGTAATTTTTTTCTTTACTCAAGTTGCCACAATGGAAGTATGAGTCGGTGTTGGTGAACCACGTTTTATCGGTAAAACGCAAAAACAAACGCTAATATACAATTAGTAATAACGCATTCTACCAACAGGAGTGTGGTTGAGCAATGAAATTACAATAAAAATTATCTTAAGTTAGGTGTTACTTAATTGATGTGACATGAATAAATTTCAATGTGGCTTGTAACCTGCTGTTTCTAATTGCAATGCTGTTGTAACTGTGAAATTAGTCAAACCCACTAAATTCAAGAATTCAAGCGCCATTTTGATTTACAATAAACTAGGATGATCGTAGCTTTTTCCGACACAATTAGGTCAGTTTAAAAACGACTGAAGTTTGATTCTAAGGCTGTTTTGACAACAAAACTAAGGCCTCGTTGAGGTATCCACTGAAACTGCATTTGGAATTTCTAAAAAAACTTTGGTTTAATTTTCTTTGAAAAATCAACAGAGTTCATCATTACTTCAAGGAAGCAAAAAAGAATTTGCCAGATGTAAAATTTTGGGAATCACTGTTATAGAACCTGCGCTACTTTTTGTTCAGTTGTTAATGCAATAGTCAAAAATAGCATGCTTGACAATACACCAGGTCTTTCTGTCATAACCACAACGCAATATTACATCTAAGCAAAACTAACAAGTTGTAAGCGCGCAAATCAAAAGTTATTCTTCAATGTTTATAGCGATTTATGCAACTAGCTGAAAAGTTCTTGGTCTACTTCCAACCTTTCAAGTCTCCACATCTTAATCCATAGTTGCCAGAAAAATGCATTACTTCACTTGGCAATGGAAAACAAATAACAGGTGAAAGATAAGATAGCAAGCCCTCGTTCCCAACTCCTTAATGCCGGTATGAACATAAATATTTACTACATAAATCTTAGTAAAGGGTGAGTGGTAATTATAACAAGAAATATGCAACGATTGCTACTGGGTTACGATAAATTGCTATTTGCTCCACAGTCTTATGGGCCACAATGATATTAGTAACACTACACAAACTACAAGTTAACACCATTGCAAAAAATGACAGAAATATCTCAGCAGCAAATATTAACTTTGGACACAGTTTCAAAATTTGACTTGAGTAGTCCAAAAAGAGAAATGATCAGCAAAATAAATATCTTTGTAAGTCACTTTTAAATTCACAAAAACTGGTTTCATATCTTGTGCTGGTAGGTTTTGGCCTACTAATGAAAAATTGGTGATCGCTTGTCTTAGGATCATTACGTTTAATTGCAAGTTGAATGAATCTAGAACCGTCTTTAGTGAGCAAAGAACGTAAATCATCAGGGTATACACAGAAAAGCAGCTACAGAATGTAAAAGAGGATTGTGAACTTTGTACAAAATTCGGCGCTTGATGATTAACCAAAGTGATTCAATAAACAACTGGTTAACACTTTGTACTTTCACTTCTCAATATAGCTCTTCTGGTGTAATCGAAAGTTTAAATGATCTTTATTTAGATTTAAAATCTACACAAAATTCACAAAAACTCAACGTTTCGTAAAACTAAAATCAGTTTTTCTACGTCAGGAGTGACTAAAGTTTAAACACAGACAACGGTTACATAGTAATCAACAGGACGATAAGGAGAAAAAATAAAAATTATGGCAATAAACAAGTGCAGCAGCGACAACTGGCGGTCAAAAATTTATAAATTTGTATAATCCGGGATAAAAGGGACGTCAAACCTGATATACTGTAATTGCCAAACTAACAAATGAGGAATTAAAAAAGAAATCAGCTCTAGTAAAACACGTTTGCTTAAATAGACACCGGATTGATTCGGAAAGCTCTGAAATTTTAGCTACTAAAAGTGACTATAAGAAAAGACGTTTTTTAGAATCATTTTACATACACAAAACTGATTTTTCTTTTAACGATAAAATTAACAGCTTTTATCCCGGATTATACAAATTTATAAATTTTTGACCGCTAGTTGTCGCTGCTGCACTTGCTTATTGCCATAATTTTTATTTTTTCTCCTTTTCGTCCTGTTGATTACTATGTAACCGTTGTCTGTGTTTAAACTTTAGTCACTCCTGACGTAGAAAAACTGATTTTAGTTTTACGAAACGTTGAGTTTTTGTGAATTTTATGTAGATTTTAAATCTAAATAAAGATCATTTAAACTTTCGATTACACCAGAAGAGCTATATTGAGAAGTTAAAGGATGCCTGGTGACAAAAGCAAAATATACTTTGTACTTTCTTTTGCTATAACTTAATCTAACTGCAGTTTACACGATTAATTTTGAATAGGAATTCAACCAATTTAACTTAAACTAAACAACTGCAGAAACAAGTAGAGATAATTCATATTTGGTCAAATAATGATTAATGCGTGAAATAGTTGTGATTGAAGAAAACACTGAAGAGATACATTCAATAACTTGTTGTTGGTAGATTAGTAGAGATTCAACTAAAAAACCTAAATTTTTCACAATATTACAAAAACGAATACAAGAATTTTCAATTAGCCATCCATTAATGATATCATGCTCAAGTTAATCTAATTAATGTTGACAACAAATTTATTTAATTGTAAATAGCAAAATTTAATTTTAAAACCAAATTATAATTAAACAAAAATTGACAAGACTAAAACTTATTGCCATTGCCTTTGCAATAAATAAAATTTAGCACGATTTTCTGAAATTGCTTTGAATAACTTTTGATGTAACCCGGTTTTTCCTAAAAGTGCTTCCGATCTTCAACCAAATCCGAAAAAGCTCGAAATCTAGTAGGATCGGCAATCCAATTTCGGATCTTGTACAACAGTGGTGTTTAGTGTGTAACTGCTTCTTAAGATTAGATACTCAAAAGTATTTAACAGTTATGTACTGCCTTTTACCACTAACTTGCTACAAGGTAAATTGTAATAAGCAGCTTTACTAGAAGTTCTAAACTTGTAACGTGGCTTGAGGATTGGTTAAGTATTTGAACTTGGTTTAAAACCATAAATTACTAACATCACTTACGTTGATGAGTATTTACGTGAAGAGATTTGCCAGATGGAAACACAATGTTTAATCCTACCTGGAGAGAAAGATGTTTGTTTACTATTTTCCTAATTGTTTTTGTAGATTTTAACAATCGCACCAGCTCGCATTTATCTGATTTACGGTCATGAAATTTTGTGTCATCGGTAAAAGTAATTTTTGGTAGCCGTCAGCAACCTTCCACTAAAGTACTATTGCCGCCCAGTATGCTCACTAATACGGACCACCTTAAGCTGAACTGTCCGAATTAGAAATCAAGTTCGTGAGCTTCACCAAGTGATTGATTTACATAAAATCGTTCCCACATGATGGAAAAAAGAGGTAAAAACGTAAATAACATGGTTGGTGAGTAAAGATGGTCAAATTAAATCACGTGGAGAAAAAGAAAATATTAAGTTAATGTATTAACGCATAATTACATATAAGTACGAGGTAAAACGTAAATGACAAAACTAGTCGATCAAAAAGCTATGCAGTCAATACTCTTTTTCTTCTGTTTACTTTCTGCGATTGTGGGTATTAAGTTTTCCGGCTGTGAACATTTATATTAAAGTATAAGGTATGATAAGGTATGATAGCTGGACATTGATTGTCGATATTTTGTTCACATTTAGAAAAACTTTCTTTCAAAATCTTGATCATCGAAAAAAAAGGCTTTCTTAACAATCGGAGTGTGTAAAATTTTGTAAGGCGGACTAATTTCACTTTACGGGGTGTTCCAGCGGGCCAGTCGGACAGAGAGTTAAAGGCGAAGTTTATTTTTGTTGAGGTCAACTGCAAAATTACAAAGATTATGAGATGAACTGTGGTCAACCTCGTGTTGGGGTGATTGATCTAAAATGTGAAGGGTAAATCAAAGAGAAGACTTTTATTTTGATGTCGACTTTAAAAGGGCTGAATTTCAACGGTGCGAACTTTTATTTGGACATCAACCGCAAAGAGGACGACAAAGCGCATTCAATGAGTAGGGATCAATCTGTTAAGGGTGGCCACAAGTTACATCTTTTCCGAGACTGCACAATATCAAGTCGAGAACGCATTTGGTCCGCGGGTCTCACTTTATACAGCCCGATTTTACAATAACAATGAAAAGCCTTATTCTGAACTAAAATTTTGTTCGAAATCAAACAAACTTGCTTACAAAAATGACTTCAAGAAAAAGAAACCTCTACACCTTTACAAAAATACGGAAGAGTTTTATTTCAAATCCAAATTCTGCTCAAAATCTGGTAAACTTGCTATCAAAGGGGAATTCCAAAAAAAGAAAGGCTTTCATCTTCACAAAAATGTGAAACAGCCTCATTACAAATTTAAATTCTGCTCAAAATCAGGCAAAATTTTTATCTAAAGTAAATTCTAAAAAAAAAACTTTTATCTTTACGCAAACACAAAACAGCCTTATTTTGTTTAAAAATGCTCAAAATATAAAAAAATTACGTTTGAAAAGTTAATTTTCAAAAGAAAAAAGGTCCTCACATTACAAAAGCAGTGACACCCTTCAATCCTGCAATATGAAATTCATAAAAAGTAACTTGGACTCATTGGCGGCTGTAAGTGAAATGAAATCTGTAACGCGACCAATAATAACGAAAAGATTGAGCGCAACTGCTATAGATAAAATCTAAGGTAAGATTTGCTTAAAACAGGTGTGATGTTTTCCTTCTCATGTTGTGTAAGAACAATAAAAGAGTGTGATTATCATAATTGTTTTTAGCAAATCACAATGTTCACAAAAGAAATGCAAAAAAATTAAACTGTTATCAACAGCACATTACCATAAAAATTCATTCGAAAAAAGCTGTTTGTTCAACCGTATCCATTACGTAACGATATATAAATAAGCGTCAAAACATTACAGTACAGAACAAAGCGCAATGTTGAAGGTAATTATTTGCATCATAATTTTGGCCGCAGTTTGCTGTGCGCAAAAGCATCTCACATGTTCAATAACTGATGACGTATTGGATTAACAAAGTCCGCAAACTCCCCAAAGAGCTGCACAGGGTTCTCCGGGCAAACGGGGACCAAGAGGTGAAGTAGGGTTACGGGGGAATCCCGGTCGGAAAGGGGAACCTGGAGTTCCTGATAATCGACAAATCAATTTGCTTCAAGATCAACTTAATTCTCTCTTCCAGGAAATGAAAGCTTTAAAAAATGTAAGCAAATAATTCTGAATCTAATTGCATCAGAAAGCAAACTATTGTATGTCCCTCCAGACTTTTACATTTATAAACTCATTTCTGATCGTCAGTCGTGGCAGGAAAGTCGACGATATTGCCAAAACTGGGGAGGAGACCTAGCAGTGCATGGTGTGAAAACCCTGGAAAATAGAAAAAAACTGATTCAAAAACTGACAGTTAACAAAGATTATATTTGGCTCGGTGCAAGTGTTGTTTTGGGAGAAGGGAATTGGATCTGGGTGAATGGTGAGCGTGCGAGTAGCTCTGAGTTAATTTGGAAAGATGGTCAACCAAATGGTCAAGGCAGCCAAGATTGCTTAGGAATGCGTGGCACTTCTCCTGTTGGACTTGCTCATGACCTCTCATGCGATGATGTAAATCTAGGACTTTGTGAGAAACTTTGTGAGGACTTAGTGAGAGACTTTTTGACTTTGTGAGAAAGAACTTTGAATTTTTAAAACACCGAGAATGAGCCTTGATTAACAATGATAGTTTGGGGGGCTGAGGAAAATTCAACTCTGAATCATGTAAATACCTTATATTGTAAAATTTTCCCTGAAAACCAGAAACCATTCTTATTGATCTTTCTCCATGATAAAAAATCTCTTTTATGAACAAAGCACCCAGTGATAAATGACATACATTGGTATGTTAGCAACCAATTGCATTGAAAGTGGGATTCAGAAAATATTAACTGATTTGGGATTCGAGCTGTGTGGGGAATCACCTTAAGGAGTCGGATCACGCGGAAGTTCTGGGCCTGGTTTCAAACGGAAGCAGCCACGTCATACAAGAACTATAGCGCAACCCTGCTTTATTGAGTAACGTAACTTGTAGAACTAAAAAGGCAACTGCAAGCAAACTTAACGTTGTTCCAGGAGTCTCTGCTGTAATTTTTCCAGCACTGAATATATTTTTACGTAGTTTTCCAATTGACTTTTCAATTTTTACGGCTCTGAGATTATTTATTGGATCTAAATTGCTGTATATTCTCTTCAACTTTACGTTATTTGTCTAGTCGCCAAAAAACTATACAGCTAATAAATTGCACTACTATTTCGACTAAGCAGTTTAAACATTTTCCTTTTGTAAATGCTAAAACTGCACTTATCATTACTACTCGTTTCTACAGTATTTTGTCGATTCTTGTGACTCGTGAATTGAGGGTTTCAAATCTGTATAAATAATAAAATAAAATCTGCACATTTCCTGACCAGGACGTCTGTGTCATGCAACACCGAAAGCGTTTGATGCATTTTTTTATTTCTGTGTTAATCGCTGCCTAACGTGCTGAGGCGAACAGAAGCGCGCTCTATTTCTAGGGGCGGATGATGGAGAACCTCGCTACTTTCGTTTCCTAAAAGCTACAGAGCCGCTTCTATTTTTGTCAAAAGCAGAAGCAATAACTCTGCTACTTTTGTGAATTCCTTTCATATATTCTGCTTTACTATTTTTTGTTTATTCTCATTGTCTTTAAGATTTAGTTGTCTCCCTCTACTATTTTGAGTCTGAAATTTATTATGAAGTAATAAAGCTGTGTATTGTATATAACGTTTGCAACTGTGGCCCGCTGGAAAAATGCAACCCCCGAGGTGACGTTGTGAGACCCGTGGAAGAATGTAACTGGTGACCTGCTTTTACAGATTGATCATCAAAAAAAAGCTTTTCTATTTAAAAAATCCGCCTTTTGAAGGAGGAGAAATAAATAAAAGCCTTCAGTTTGAAAATCATCTCTTTTGAAGTTGATATCCGGAAAGAAGCAAAGCTCTTGGAAAGAGTCCGCATTGATCCGAGTTATCACCCTGTTAAGTAACATTGGCTTGCCTGCAAAAAATTTACTACAAAAGTTTGCACACTTCTGTTTTGAAGAAACAACATGTCTGAGAATCTTTGGAAACCACAAAATCATAGCTCAGCAAAGATTTATTGTAATTAATTAAATAAATAGTTTGTTTGTGTGGAGTAAATGGAATCAAATTCTCAATGCGCTACAGGGAAAGAATTTTACAAAGTTGATAACTTTTTAACAATTAAGCTGCAAATACTAATGACATATATTGTTGTGACATCACAATGTCGATTGTGTTGTAATTTGTATATTTTTGAACAAGAACGAACTATCATGAATATAATGATCATTGGTGATGTCTTTTGAGGTAATTGTGGTTTTAGCTTCTGATAATTGGAAAGTGCTTGCAGTTAAACAACAAACACATTGAGTTCGATTCCGCTTCTTGATTGCCAATATTACTAGCACACCGTAGTTCTGCGACAAACACTACAACCAAGAAAACAAAATGAGGTAAAACTTCATTTCCACGAACACAAATTCTTTGAAATTCTCAAAAATAAATGTTTCTTTTTTGGAGAAATAGGTTCTCGTCTCAGTTTCAATCCCTCGACTTCACAAATACAATACTTTCTCAAAAGAATTGGATGACAAGATGTATCGCATCTTAAAAGCTACTTTGATTCTTTTTGATCATCTGAAAAGTGTAATTTTAATAAACGAAACGTTTTTATGCAATTTTATGGAGGGATAGCAAATGAGAAGAATGTCAACATATTACTGGTTCAGGAACCGGAAATAACGTTCTCCTGTATTGTTGTTTTACTAACCCTATAATATGTTGACATCACTAGAGTACCTAAGGGGAGGCCATTGTGCCATAGCTGCCCTTCAGACCCTAAAAATGAAAAAATGTAAAGTAAAAAAAAGCAGTTTTGGCAAAAGCAAATCTGGTTTGTGACATCACACGGTTAGGATGAAACTTTGACCCCCATCAGAAACTTTATGCATACGCTACTGGCTGACATTATTCTCATATGCTATCCCTTCATGTTGATTCTAGCGTAATGCGGTTGAAAGATGTGAACTACCTGTGTGATATGGGTCCAAACCGTTTTCCTTATACGAGGTTTTTGCAGTAATGCAGCAATGAATCGATGGCATTAATCTAAAATTGCCCAAGAGAGCATATTGGGATTTTACGCTGGAAACACTGTAGATGGACTAGCCTACATGTAAATTTGATTTCATGTGAGAGATCTGTGGGTGGCTGGTATGTGAGATGCTGGTGTGGATTGAGGGAAGTTGAAAATGTTGGTTTTTAGCTTATATTGGAGGGGTTGGAAGCAAGGGACTGGATACTGCTAATTCTCTTTAATGATAACCAGCTCCCCAGTACTGTACTCACAAGCTTATAACGCGGCCGAAAATATTTGCAACATGTTTTTCTCAATTTAGTTATAAATGATAAAAGAGCATTATGATCTATGTACGTAGTAGTTAAAATTCACCACGCGAAACCTAAAATCTGAGCTGATTCAAAGTCGAAATACATTGCTGTAGCTCCTGTTATTATATCAATTAACATGATTAACAACGACAACATTCCATGAATCCATGTTGCGAGGAATGCTACTCCAGCTTTATAATTGCTGTGTTTGTACAGTGCTGTTTGAATTTACGAGGCCTCTTAAAGTTTATTTTAATATTTGACTTTCACCATAAATTGGTTGCATTTTTTGATTTGCAAAAACCTCACGATATATATCAATGAATTTGAAGAAATAAAGGTGAATGGAGTGAATATAGACAATATACGTTACGCTGATGACACTGTCCTCATTTCAACGTCACAAAAACAGCTACATGAGATGCTAAATAAACTAGGAAAAATTGGTGTACAATATGGAATGCCAATCTATTTCAACAAAACAGAATGTCTCGTAGTTACTAAACTAGAAATAGTACCAAGACTCCCACTTTCCTTGAAAGGAAACTCAATTAAACAGACAGAGCATTTTTGATATCCTGGTTCACTTATTTCAAGTAACGGAAGGTGCACTAATGAAATAAAGAGAAGAATTGTACTGGCCAAACAAGCATTCATAGACTTGGACTATATCCTTCGTAACAAAAAGATGAGTCTCAGGATCAGATTTCGTTTGTTAAGGTGCCATGTGTGGTTGGTTTTCTTATATGGTTGTGAATCTTGGACAATGACAAAGGAAACTATCAAGAAAGTCAACGCATTTGAACTTTGGTTTCTACGGCGAATGCAACGCATTTCATATACTGCTCACGTTACCAATGAAACTGTTCTAAAACAAACTTGCCAAGTTAGAAAACTTCTTAACACAATCAAAAATAGGCAGTTGCAATTTTTTTGACACATCATGAGACAGGAGAATCTGGAGCAAACTTCAATTACTGGACGAAACGAGCACAGGGTCGTCAAAGATACAATTGTTTGGATCAATTAAAAACATATACAAAGCTTAATACAGAAGAACTGCGACATTTTGTCAAAGATAGAAGAAAATGGAAAAACATTTGCATTAATGCCGCCGAGGCCTGGATCAGGCATGGCACTTAATGATGATGATATATCAATAAATGCAGATTTTTAAGCAAAATCTGTAGTTGCGGTTTTTATATTGTTTAGTTGAGCTCACTCCGAAATAAGCAATAATAAAAAGACCATTCAAATATTCCATAGTAATAACTATTTACTTGTGAAGTACTTGAAAAATTTAAAATCACTTTGAATAACAAAGCATCGTTAATTTAAATTCTGTTTAACATTGCTGGCCGTGAAAATAACCGTCCTTATGGCGTTTCTTTTATTAACTTTTTGTGGGATGCCATCTAGTCTAAATCACTGCTTGGCAACATCTTGGCATGCTAGGCACATGGCTGCCAAGTTCTTCAGTGGCCAAAAGGTGATGCCAAGCTGGAATAATTTTTTCAATATGTTCTCTCTTGTTTGTAATGGGTTTTCTTTAGCAATGATGACATTGTTTCTGGACCATAAATTTTCAGTAGGGTTGAGATCTGGAAACTGGGCTGACCAGTTTATCTGACTTACTCTCTGAGATTGCATCCTCCTCTTCACCAATTTAGCTCAATGGCAGTGAGCATTGCCAATGTAAAATATCCAGCTCCCTTCTCCAAATAAACTTCTTGCATCTGGAAGCAATGTGATTTCCAACACTGATGCATATTTTGTGGCATTCATCATTCCCTCACAGATGTGTAATTTTGCAATGCCATGTGATGTCATACAAACCAAAACCATCACATCAGTTGGATGCTTGCTGGTAGGCAATATGCCTCGAGAGCTAAATGCATGGTGAGATCTTCTGCGCGCATAAATATTCATAGCATAATTTTGAATGCTGAAATCGATTTTATCACCAAACATTCCTTTGATCCAATCCACATAAGTCCAATTCAAATGCTTTTTACCAAAGAAATCCTGGCTTTTCTTTGCTCTTCGGTGTCTTCTGGTTTCTTCATATATTTTTTGGGATGTCTTCATATTATATATTTTTTGATTTATTCATTCTTTTGATTTCTTCAGTCTTTTGATTCTTTATCATTTTTCAGCCATCTTTTTTGAATAGTTGAAGATCAAGTTTTTTACCTATGTCGTTCTTTTGCAAAGATCAGATCTAGCTCACCGAAAATCAGATAGGGAAAGTGTAAAAGATTTTGAATCTTCGATTCTATTTGCTTTGGCTAGGATTTGAACCGTCACCCGGTTTTTTGACAGACGTTCTCAACACCTTGCTCTCAACACTTTAACCACACGAAAGTCTTTCAAGCAGCGATATATTTAGGCGTTTTAAACACTATGTACTTAATTAATCAACAGAGGCCAAAGAGAGTTTGTGGCAACGGCAACGGTTAAATACCTTGACCACTTTACCTTTAAAATAAAACAAGCATCTTGATTAACAACCAGGCTATTTCTATTCTACAAATTGATGAACTTAAGCGCCCTAAACAGTAAAATAAAGCAAGCTAATTCCAAACCAAGGTACAATCTGGCTATTTCCAACTCGTACAAGTACAAATACAATCGCTCATGCACGTTTCTTCAAACAAAGGATTTTCGGGTTGAAAGGTAAAGTGTTTCCAATTTGATTTGTTAATATTTAATTTAAAATACGAAAGGTTTACGCTACAGAAAGCCTGATTAGGGTTCGATCTTGTTGTTGTTGTTGTTACCCGACCCCTTCCGAGGGATGGGAGCATGGCGGAATAGCAAGGAACCCCTGAAGCCGAGCAACTACCCAAGGCCTGGACCAGAGGTCCTAAAGAGGTAGAAAGTCGCCAAAGAGCGAGCGGCGCAAAGAGTCCGTAGCTGGACAGTGCAGAATGAGATGAGAGGTGTCCTGGGACGAGTGTCGGCAGACGCTGCAGGAAGGCTTCTCAATTCTGCCAATCCTAAAAAGAAAAGAGTTTAACAGAAGGCTGTGTTCGTTGCAGCGTAGACGAGAAAGGACACAGCGAGCGTGACGAGGGAGCACAAGTTCCTCGGTGGAAATCGAGGGAGCCTGTGCGTCAAAGAATTTAGATGAGACAGTACGCCTCCAGTCCGAGAAAAAAAGAGTGGATACGAGAGATAAGAGGAGAGAGACTACAAGGGATTGCAGAGAGCGCAAGTAGCGCTTCCCGTCTAGGCAGCTCATCAGCCAGGTCGTTTCCGGGAGAAACGCGTGTCCGGGGACCCACTGAAGCCTGATAGAACAGGAGAGAGAAGACAGATCCTGCCAGATCCGCCAGATTGAGGTAAAAGGAAAGATGGAGGAGAGGAGAAGGTGGTGAGGACAGAACAAGAGTCAGATAGTAGGAGAAGAGAAGAGAAGTGGCAGGCTTGTTGGTGCTGCCGAGACCAGCAAAAAGCTTGCAGAATGGCGCAGGCTTCAGCAGAGAAACTTGAACATACTGGGCCTGCTGAAAAAGAAAGAGTGGCCTTAGTGCCACTTTTTCTTTTTTAGCAAGAGAGAGCAATTGACAAATACGCCCGGGATGCCCTTGCCAAAAGAAAAAGGAACAGAGCCGTCTGTATTAAGCACCAGATCGTGAGGGGGGAGAGAGACAAGATGAGCGAGAGCCGCATCTTGACGAGAGAGGGGGGATCAGAACGAGAGCATGAAGAGAAGAGGGTGGACTCCACAGTGAAAGGAATGCAGGTTTCAATGAGGAAAGGGAGGGCAAGCAAGAAGAGCCTCCTTAGGGGAAGTAGAAGGTAGCATGAGCGGGTGAGTGGACGCAAAAGTTCTCCAGGACGATATGCAACGTCTTGGTTTCACTCCAAATCTGGCCAAATCTGAAATGAAAAAGAAGGTTGGGAGACGAAGAGCCCGCTCATAAGATGAAAGAGTGAAATGAATCAGGGTAACTCGTAGGGGAAGTAAAGAAGCCTCGGAGAGAAGAAGACGGATAGGTGAGGACGACAGGCAGCCGATGATGGCGCGACTAGCCGTTTGTGAAGGCGTTCCAATTTGGTGATATCGGTAACGCTTAAGAAAGGAAATCACCCTTTTGTAATTTTGATAAATCACGCAAGCACGCCTGTCAGAAAGTAAAGATTGAGCCCAACGAGCCAAGCAAGAAGGAGGTCAGCCGAAATGAGTTAATGGAAAAGGGTGGGATGCTAGACAGAGTCAAAAACTTTCGAGAAATCAATAGTAGAAAGGATTGTCCGCGATCCCGGCCTGGGTTTGTTAAACCCATCCGAAATGGACTGAGAAAGATAAAAAAATTGATCTAGAGTAGGCCGTCCAGGGCGGAAACCGGCCTGGCGGGGAGAGAAAATGGAATTAGACTTCAGAAAGAAAACTAGACGGGATAGTATGATGCGTTCAAAAAGATTTGAGACGCAGGAAGCGAGAGAGATAGGCCGGAAGGAAGCAGGAGAGTCGAGAGGCATTCTCATATTTTAAATGGGAATAATAGAAGATGTTTTCTAGATAAAAGGAAAGCAATGCAAAGACCAGGAAAGATTAAAAATGTGAAGAAAATCCATGCCATAGCAAGGAAGGTGCTTTTGCATGGGATAAGAAACTTTGTCTGGGCCAGTGGCAATGGACGAGGAGAGGTTGGAGGCAGCCGCAAGAAATTCAGCGTGAAAGAAGAGTCAGCAGAAGGACAAGTGAAACTCCTCAGGGCACGTCGCTCGGCGGAGCTTGGAAAGATTGCTTCTGGCTCTGCTACGCAGGGACTTTGGCTGAGAGACAGAAAATTAGGATCTCAGGTAATCGACGAAGACCGAAGCCGACTCCCAGGGAGAGAAACCGTTGGGGAAGTTATGATAGGAGGAAGATGAGGAAGAAGAGCCAGCAGCAGAGCGAAGAAGAGAGTATACAGATTTGGGTTTTGATTTGGGCGAGAGAGAAGAGCAAGTCGTCTGCATTGGCAATGACAGACAAAGCACGTCGGGAAGCGAAGATGTAAGCCTGGCGATTTTCATCACTTCTGTGAGCGGCAATGAAAGCCTTGCATTTTTTACTAAGCACTTCTTTACTTCAGCAGACCACCAGGCTTTAGGGTGGCGTTTGATGCAGCCGAAAGGAATGGAAGATTTGCCGGCATTCAGTGCCAGAGATGTAAAGAGAGTAGCAGCAGAGGAAAGATAAAGAGACTAGTATCCTTCTGCAGAAGGCCAGTGAGAGTCGAAGTAAGAAGCAAAGTCATTCCAGCGAGCTTTTTGAAAATTGGAAGAGGGAGGACGCTTGTTGGGGCAAAAGATCGGAGAGAGAGAGGGACAGATAGAAGAATTGGTAGATGATCAGAAGCCAGATCCTGAAGCACCTCCCATGAGCAAGAAAGGGCGAGAGAGGAGGGCACAAAGAAAATGTCAGGGGAGGAGCGACTGCCAGAGGAGTAATGGAGAAGAGTAGATACGTCAGGGTTATTGAGAGGGAGGAGGTTAGAAGAGATTATCCATTCAAATAATTCCTCCTTACGGGGGTCGGAAGTACTTTTTGAGTCCCAGAGGAGGTGATGGCAATTAAAGACCCCCAAAATAAAGAAATTTCTGGAGGAGGAAATGGTGGAGGGGGAAAAGGAGTTGGTTCTGCTATCCGTCGGAGAAGAGCGATTGGGGGGGAGCGTAAACATTAAGAAAAGAGAGAGAGGATGATTTGTTTAGAGAGATGTTGACGCCTACACAATCAGAGTAAGGGTCAAGCGAGGTGAGAGAGGAGGTAGAAAGTTCAGAGAGGGATAAGCCCTGCCTGACGAAAATGATGACACCGCCGCTGGCGTGTGGCATCACGAGAGAGAATGCCAGACAGGGAGTGGCTGCGATCAGAACGCAGAAGAAAAAATCCATGGATCCGGAAAGAGGACGATGAATTAAGGTTAGATTTGTGGATACAGATAGGGTCAACAGGATGGGACGAAAGAAAGTGTAGCAGTTCAGGCCTCATAAATTCAAACAGCACTAGATTTTAAAACTGCTCGAATGCCCCAATTTTTTTGCTTTGCTTTTATTTTATCTTTGTCAGATTTACAATAGTGTTCTTTGTATTTTTAATCTCTACATACTGCTACTCTATAGTAATGTTTTTATATTATTGAAATACTTAGATCAATGCTGCCAGATTCACTTTGGCTTGAATGTAAAATTGTTTCTACTTAATTACTAAATTTAAAAAATAATACACTTTCCAAATGTTTAATTGCTCCGAGCTATACATTTACAAAATCATAGATTGCCAAAATTTACTGATAAATAGTTTTGACCTCTAACAGCTTTGACGTAGGCCTACTACATATTGGGATGTTACAAAATGTATTATCATTTTGCCTGATAGGCCTTCTATTGGATCACTAAGGCTGCGTTCGCGCATGGCACTTTTTGCAACCAAGAATAACGCTTCTCACCGATATTTAGCGCAGGGTTTTAGACAAGGTTTTACACTGTACAGCTTGATACTTAATGCAAACAAAGCGAGGCTCTCTTTTCGCTCAATATCAAGCAGCGAAATTTTGTCTTAAAACCTGTTCTAAATATCGGGAAAAAATTCGTGGTTGCGAAAGCTGTTACGTGCGAACGCATTCTAAATCTAAGAAGGAATTGATGGGTCATGCTAACCCAACAAAAGTTTGTAAGTTGTACTTGCTGCTTTCGTTTTTTCACAATTATTGTTAGAATTTTTCGTTAATAATAATATTTACAATCGCATAAGAAACACAACAATATTTTTTAAAGTAGTTCCAGTATGGTAACTAAGGAATATAAATGATCAAATTAAATTGCTAATTCAAACTTTAGTCAAACATTGTTTTTTCTCCTAATTCTGAGATTTCAAGAAAATCTAAGCGGCAATTTTATCACAGTATCACATCAATTTTATCGACCTCCACTCGAAATACTAGTTGCGCAAGTCAAAATTCATTTCGTCCAGAATGTTGTTTGCTGTTCTGCTACCAACTTTGTGTCTCGATGTTGAAAGTTTTGCGAGCTGAGTCTTTGTGCTAAATTTTAAATCGTTGAAAGGTTTAGGCTTTGTAGGGTATGCTTAAACCCGTAAATATGACACGCCATTGTGATTTAGGTCTCACGAGTAAGGCAATTGGCTGGGGGAGGAGGAGGACAAACTTCACAATTCATTTTTGCACCAGCTTCCAGGAAACGAGAAACGAAATAATAATTCTACTAGACCTACCGATAATAAAAATTTACGTAATGAAATACAGTCGACAAGCAGTAATATTTTGACATCTTCTTAGTTTTTCAAATTCTGTCGAGCTGTTGGAAATTGGCAATGCGTATTTGGACATTGTCACCGTGAAGATTTGCTTTCTAGACAACTTTGTTAAAACGTAGGCGTTAGACGATACTGGTTCCGACAAAATGTTTTGTAAAATCAAACTGGTAGAAGCCCCGCTCTCAAACTCGCAAACTACTCCTGTAAAGCTGTCTATTCAAAAAATGATCTCTACTGCATCAAAGATTTTTAATAGCTCTATAGTAGCACTTTACGTATGTTCTTTACACAACTAAAATTGCTTAAGACTTTCTGAAATCGTAATTATCGATTCCATTCCAGTCGCTCCAGCAACTATGTGTGAGCGTTGTGAATGATCCAAGCATTCGCCTTAAAAACCTTATCTTTTCCGGTTCTTTGCTCTTTACCGGTGTCGTACGACGGGGATCTCCGATGGACGCGAACCACCTGAGGTGCTCCTTAGAAAAATGTCAAATGTCATTTTTTGTCATTATGCTTTTAACGGTAACAAACAAATCACCTGTTTTACAGTAATGGACATAATATGGTGAATATACAGCTTGGAAAATATCAATTCCTTCTAAAAAAAACTAAATTTGAAAGAAAAGAAACGGCAGAATTTTTTCTGTTTGTGTGTGTGTGTTAATTCCTTCAAAACCACTCTCCCTACAAACATCAAACTCGGCACGATTGATCTCCTTCCCGGAGTGAGTGTCAAAAGGCGGTTTGTGATGTCCATGTGATAAACAAAAAGCTTTTTTTTTCAAAATAGCATATCTCAATAGAAAAAAATTGTTTTTTGCTCAAACGATAGCCAGTACTCAACTTAACAACTTACAAAACATTTTATTCTTTTGAAGTCTAAAATGACGTCACAGCTCACTCTTGATTGCACAATTTGTTCCCATTATTTTCTCAAAAACTGCTCATCGTAGAAACGCGATTAAAACCATCTCTGAGAGGTATTAGCAAGGTGCTTTCAATAAAAAATCTCTACAACGATTAAAGCTCAATTGACGATGCGAAAAACAAATCTTTTGTTAAGCATTTTATGACTTCTAGGCATGATTCTTGTTCTCCACTGCACCATTCAACCTCGCTTTATGATATCATAATGCCAACTGGTACGATCAACACAGTCTTTTGCCTCAGATATCACCATCTGATGATTTTTTCAAAAATAGCAAAGTCTTTACTAAATCAGTTTTTTAAGAAGTGAGTTTTGATTATATTTTTCAACCGGATATCAAAATTGTTTTAACAAATTGAAGGTTATTCCAAGGCAAATCCGATAATATATGACTTGTATCTACTGAAAACATTGAGCTTTAAGATCTGTAGTGTAACTTTTCTCCTCTCGCTTCCAAAATTAATATATGATGACCAATCAAAAAATTGTCACCGTACACGGTTTTCCATTTTTAGTTGAAGAATTATCCTACTAGACCTAAGCAAATTGCACTTTTTAAACAAAGTCAATTCTTTGGTACGTTTTAACTACAGCATTTTTCCTAGAAAGCATGGCTCTCTGGCATTATTAAATTAGCATAAAGATTCATCAAAAAATGAAGTTCTAAAAACTTTAAAATGCAGGGTATTGGTCAAAAGCACTCAAAATTTTGTAGGCGGGGCTTCACAAAATTGCAATTTGTGAAGAAACTAAGTGTTTTACTACATTCTGACTATTCTTTCTGGATTTTTGACATTATTATGCTTTTTTGAATAGCATGGTTTTTTGACATTACCTATCAAAATTTTGAAACAGATTCATCGAAACATGAAATCTCTAAACATTTTAAAATGTAGCCTACTTCAAGTAAAAAATTGCTGATACCCCAACAAAAGATGAGAGGTTGAAGATAACCCCGTTTTATCTGTTGCAACAAAATATTATTGTCCAGCTACATATTATCTAAATGTTAAAGTAATTATCTTTACAATTGGATGAAGCCGGAACAGCCGGTTAATTTGATATTTTTGAACTTGACATTACAAATCGAAGCTCTACGATTGCCATAACGTATCGACAAGTGCTCATTTCCTGTTGATTTGCACTGTCTGGTTGCGTTTGTACCAGGACCAAACAACATGCGCTCAGCCAGATGCTTTAGGTCGGACAAATGGGCACACAATAACAAAAAAGTCGTAAGTATTGGTCCTAATAATTTATAGCATATTTCTGAAAATATATATCAATTACTTACTTTTGAAATCTTTACCTGCTTCTCTTGTGAGCAAGTCCAGTTCCTATGTACGAATAAGGCAAGCAATAAGTAGCCAGGAACTGCAGAAACTTGGAGGAAAATAAGCAGCTATGCGCAAACCCCAAAAACGTTTTTTAAGCTTAATCGATTTTCTTCATCCAATGAATCGTTTGAAAACATTAATAAAAAGTTAATGTATTCTTAACACAGCCAATTCTCTTTACAAAATCAAAAGTACCATGCCAATTAAAGGAAATCTATTAAACCGAAAAACATGTTATAGGGGTTTGCGCATACCCACTATATTTTACATCAAGTTTTTGGAGTTCCTAGCTACGTTTTGCTTACTCTGTTTGGTAATCGGAAACTGGACTTTCTCACAATCAAAATAGCCAACGATTTCAACAAGTTTTATTAGTTGATTTTATGTAGTGCATAAAAGCATAATTTTAAAATGTAGGAGGGAGGGCGACAAAGTGATTAAGATGTATTTTCAGAAATATCCTAATAAATGTTAGGACCAATTCTTACAACCTTTTCGTAATTGTATGCCTATTTGTACGACCTAAAATTTCTGGCTGGGCCTATGTAGTTTGGTCCTGGCATAAAAGCAGCCAGGCAAAAAGAAAACTAACATGTAGTCAAGTCCTTACTGTTTATGCAACGGCAGCACCCCCATCAAGAATGTCGAGGCTAAGAATATCAAATCAATCGGCTATGCGAACTTCACCTAATCGTAAAGAAAACTGATTCAACATTTAGAACATATGTAGCTCGACAATAATACTTTTTTGCAAAAAATAAAACAGGATCATCTTTACCTCAATGCTTTTGTAGGGGGATCATCAATATTTTGCTTGAAGTAGACTAAATTTCATAAATATTTAAAGACTTCTTTTTTAAATGAACCTGTTCGAAAATTTTGATAGATAATGTCCAAGAACCGCCCTATCGAGGAAAAATAATGAAAATGTATCAATGAACTTAGTTTTTTTAAAATTGCAATTTTGTGAAGAACAGGCACAAAAATTTTGAGTTTTTTTTATCGACATTTTAATGTTTTTAGCGACTTTTGATATTGTTTTTTCATAAATCTTTTTACAAATTTGCATTAATAATGCCAAAGAGACACTTTGTTTAAAAGTGCAAGTGCTTTAGCTTTAGTAGGAAAATTGTTCAACTATACTCGGAAAACGACGTATGACAACCAATTTCTAATCAGCAATTATAAACTAATCTTTTGCCCTAATCAATTAAAGTCACATATTGCTGCCAAGAAAATTTCTTGAGCTTTCAAACGATACTAAATGCTAGTACTTTGTCATAAACCTAACCTTTAAATATTAAACTTACTCATTTTACTAAGCTTACCACATTTTAGTGGAAAAAAAGTTACACTACTGGTCTTCGAATTTAATTTTTTAAAATGAAAACATTGAGTAAAGATGTATGTTATGTATTGTCGGAATTGCATTGAAATATCCTTTAGTCTGTTAAAAAAAGTTTGAAAATTGGTCAAAAAATGAGATCAGAAATGAGTTTTAAAATATACTGATTTTGCAAAAATTTTGCTATTTAAAAAAAATTATAGCAAAAGATAGTGTTGATAGTACCAGACAGCATTACCGTATGATATCATGGAGCGAGTGTCAAGCATGCAAAAAAAAGCATGCTTAGAAGGCTTAAAATGCTTAAATAAAGAATCGCTTGTTGCTTTGTGCATTGAGCTTTCATTGTTGTAGTTATTTTTTGTCAAAAGCTTATTGTTAATATTCCTCAAAAATGCTTTTAATCGTTTTTCTACCATCAAAATGTTTTGAGAAAATAGAGATAAAAAATTTTGCAATGAAGCATTAATTGTGATCTCATGTTAGACACCGAAATAAAAAAATTATCAAAGTTGGTTAGTTGGTGCTGGCTTTTGTTTGAGCATAAAACGGTTTTCCTCTGTCAAAAATTTAAATTTATAAAAATTATTCTTAATTAGATTTGTCATCATGACGCCCAAACTCGCAGCTTATGATACTCATCTGAGGACGATGATTAATCATGCCAAATTGGATATGTGTACGCCAAGGAGTGTGGGCGGAGTTAAAACAGACCAAGAAAGAATTGCACTTTATAGTATAGATACTTTTTGAACATCATAGGTCTAACAATTTTGACATAGACCCGCTGGATATGGGGAAGCTATACGGTGAGGTATTATTTCACCTCACATTATTGGGCCACCTAAGTTAAAAAAAGGCTATGATAAGTCATGCTACCCCAACAAAAATTTGTTCGTTATGCTCATTGCTTTCGTCATTTCAGCATTTAGCTTTAAAATTTTTTGTAAAGATTTACAAACGCTCCAGGAGCACAATAAAATCTTTTGAAGAAACCAAACAAAAAAATGTGTTTGCTATAGTCAAAAGCTGCTTCAAATTTTAAAACCTGTAGGCTACCCTAAAAACCAACAACGACAAAAAACATTGCCTAAATACAAGGCTGCAATGCAACCATGCCTATCAGATTTTCTCAAAAGCACCTGTGAAGAACCATATGAAAACCTTCTCTCTAAGTCGGATTTGGTAAAAGCAGAGAAAACAGAAACTAATGTTCAGGTAATGTTAAAGTTCCAGAACCCATAGACACAGAGAATTGTTGGGCATTTACGTGAGCACTGGTACTAGAGCAAAATTGTTGGGCATTTATGTGAGCACTGGTCCTTCTACAAACTTTAGCATTGGTTTCTTCTTCATAACCTATTAGTACTGAATCTTCTTTGAAAGGTAGTAAACTTTTATTGCAAATATAGAGAAGCATTTGCAGGTTCTAAATCTGACCCCAGTGGATATAGCTAAATTTGTAATTGGAGCTTAAACCAACTCCACCTTTGTTATAATGACTAATGTTACCTTAGTTACAGTAGAAGCTACCCTTGTTTGAAAGCATGGTCTTTGACAAATACAAATTAGTAGTTGTATTTCTATTTTTACTTAGTTGAAAACAATTAATAACTTTGATTGAGATGAAAGTGGCATTTGCGTAAAAGACTCATTCATCACGAGAACAGGAAAATTATAAAGTTATCATTTTTCATTTCAAATCAAACAATTCCAAAACATTTTAAGTTCGAACGCTGCTTATTTGCCTCTTCACAAACTTTGCTTTCGATCACACTGACCTAACCACATGCTTTCGATCACACTGACCTCTGCACCAATCAACAACCGCCTCATCGTGATGGTGCGGTACCCGGACCCGTTTGGGTTGGGTCGAAATGGCTGTTGGCCTTCCCGAGGGTCCCAGTTACCCCGGGCATTCCCCTTCATTTTTTCGCTATGCTGCCCCTGAACGACCGCAGAAGGGCAGCACACAACTTCTTCAAAATCGGTCGCCTGTTTTCTCTTTTTCTTTTCTCCTGCCCCTCTCTTGCCCTTCTTTGTCTCCTCATTCTCCTCCTTCTGTTGATGAGCGGTAATCTTCATCCCAACCCTGGCCCCATCTTTCCTTGCTCTGTGTGCACTGGAAATGTGACCTGGCGGGGCAAGTCAGTGCAATGCTGCGCTTGCTGCAAATGGGTCCATCTAAGGTGCTCACAGCTTTCCTTATCCCAATTCAGAGCTCTTGGCAGCTCTCACTCTTGGAGCTGTCCCCCCAGCCGAATCGCTGTGACTCCCTCTTCGGACTCCTCCGACATGTATACCTCTACTGTGCAATCTAGACCCGACTCTGCTAACGCTGCTCTCTCGCCCCACCCTCGTCTCCAAACTTCTTATCCCTCATCTGCCCATTCTATATCTTCTCCCTCTACCTTTCCACCACCGTCTCTTGCTCCTGGTTTTTCTTCTGCGCCTCCTGCCTTCTCTCCCCCCCTGACTCTCTCAGGGTTCTTCAATGGAATGCTGGAGGTCTTCGAGCCAGGAGCACTGAACTACTTCACTTTCTTTTGTCCCATTCTGTCGACCTTATCTGCATTCAGGAATCCAATCTTAACTGCTCTTCCTCTTTCTGGATTCCTGGATTCTCTGCTCTGCGTTCTGATCGCACCCACTCCCGGTCTGGCATTCTCTCTTCTGATACCGCGCACGCTGGCGGCGGCGTTGTCATTTTCGTCAGGCAGAGCCTATCTTTCTCTGAATTTTCTGCCTCCTCTCTTTCTTCGCTTGATCCCTACTCTGATCATGTAGGGGTCAACATCTCTCTTAAAAACTCCTCTTCGATGTCATTTCTTAATGTGTACGCCCCCCTATTCGCTCCTCCCCAACGGATGGCAGATCCGATTCCTTCTCTCCCTCCATTCTTTCCTCCACCAGAAATCTCTTCATTCTTGGGGACTTCAATTGCCATCATCCTCTTTGGGACTCAAGAGTCACTTCCGACCCTCGAAGGGAGGAAGTATTCGACTGGGTCATATCCTCTGACCTTATCCCCCTAAATGACCCTGACACACCCACTCTTCTCCATCGCTCCTCTGGCAGTCACTCCTCCCCTGACATCTCCTTTGCTCCCTCTTCTCTTGCCCTTTCTTGCTCATGGAAAATGCTACAGAATCTGGGTTCTGACCACTTACCAATTCTTCTATCTATCCCTCTCTCTCCGGTCTTTCGCCCCAACGAGCGTCCCCCTTCCTTCAATTTTCAGAGGCAAGGCTTTCGCTGCCGCTCACAGAAGTGATGAAGATCGCCAGGCTTACATCTCCGCTTCTCGACGCGCCTCGTCAGTCATCGCCAAGGCCAAGGCTGAGGCATGGCAGACGACTTGCTCTTCTCTTTCACCTACGTCTAACCCTAAATCTGTACTCTCTCTTCTTAACTCTATCGCTGGCTCATCTTCCTCGTCTTCTTCCTCTCCTAACTTCCCCAATTATTATTCTCCCAGGGAATCGGCTTCGGTCTATGCCGCTTACCTGAAATCTCACTTTTCCATTTCTCAGCCAAAGGCTCTGCGTAGCAGAGCCAGAGGCCACCTCTCTGAGCTCCGCCGAGCCACGTGCCCTGTGGAGTATCTCTCGTTCTTTTGCACTCCTTTCACTCTCGCTGAATTCCTTGCGGCTGCCTCCAACCTCTCCTCATCCACTGCCACTGGCTCAGACAAAGATGCCTATCCCATGCTAAAGCACCTTCCTCGCTCTGGCATGGATTTTCTTCTCTACATTTTCAATCTTTCCTGGTCTTTGGTACTCCTTTCCTTCCATCTGGAAGACATCTTCCATTATTCCCATTCACAAGATGGGAAATCCTCTTGACTCTCCTGCTTCCTTCCGGCCTATCTCTCTCACCTCCTGCGTATCAAAGCTGTTTGAACGCATCATACTATCCCGTCTAGTTTTCTTTCTGGAGTCCAATTCCATTCTCTCTCCCCGTCAGGCCGGTTTCCGTACTGGACGGTCTACACTAGATCAAATTTTGTACCTTTCTCAGTCCATTTCGGATGGGTTTAACAAACCCAGGCCGGGATCGCGGACGATCCTTTCTACTATCGATTTCTCCAAAGCTTTTGACTCTGTCTGGCATCCCGCCCTTTTCCATTAACTCATTTCGGTTGGCCTCCTTCCTTGCTTTGCTCGGTGGACTCAATCTTTACTTTCTGATAGGCGCGCTTGTGTGGTTTATCAAAATCACAAAAGTTGTTTCTTTCGAGTCCTTCGAGGTTTTCTGCAAGGATCCGTTCTTGGCCCTGTACTTTTCGTCTTATTCATTAATAATCTTCCGTCCTCTCTGCCTTCTTCCGTCAGCTGTTCTCTTTACGCTGACGATCTGACCATTTGGTCATCCTGCCCCTCGGTCCCCACAGCAGTGGAGGCCGCACAAGGAGCTCTGTTTCGATTAGAGCGCTGGTCTGAGTACTGGTGTCTTCCTCTCAATCCGAGCAAATGTGAGGTCTCCTTCTTTTCGGTGGATCCCCACCAGGCTAACCTCCAACCCAATCTCCTCCTACTCGGCTCCCGCCTCCGTTTTAATCAAACTCCAACTTTTCTTGGGGTCACCTTCGACCGCACTCTTTCTTTTACTAAACATGTATCTTCGCTGAAGGCCAAGTTGTTCCCACGTCTCAATGCCTTACGATGTATCTCTGCTTCATCATGGGGCCCCTCTAAGGAGTCCCTCTCTGTTCTGAACAAGTTTTTTCTTCGGCCCCTTCTCACCTACGCTTCACTGGAATGATTTTCTTTCCTAAGCGTTACCAATATCACCAAATTGGAACGCCTCCACCGAGCTGCCAGTCGCGCCATCACCGGATGCCTCTCGTCCTCCCCTATCCCTCTACTACTCACCGAGGCTTCTTTACCTCCCCTACGAGTCACTCTGACTCATTTCACTCTTTTATCTTATGAACGGGCTCTTCGTTTCCCAACCTCTTCTCCTATTTCAGGTTTGGCTAGACTTGGAGTGAAACCAAGACTCTGCAGATCGTCCTGGAGAACTTTTGCGTCCACTCACCCCCTCATGCTTCCTTCTTCTTGTTCTAGGGAGGCTCTTCTTGGTTGCCCTCCCTTTCCTCCTTGGAATCTTCCTTTGTTCACTGTGGAGTCCACCCTTTCCTCTCCATGCTCTCGCTCTGATCCCCCTCTCACTCGCCAAGGTGCGGCTCTCGCTCATCTTGACTCTCTTCCCCTCATGATCTGGTGCTTTGGACAGACGGCTCTGCTCCTTTTCCTTTTGGCAAGGGCGGCTCCGGCGTTCTTGCTAACTGCTCTCTCTGTGGCGCTGAGACCACTCTTTCCTTTTCAGCAGGCCCAGTATGCTCAAGTTTTTCCGCTGAAGCCTGCGCCATTCTGCAAGCTTTTTGCTGGTCTCGGCAGCATCAACAAGTCTGCCATTTCTCTTCTCTTCTCCTACTATCTGACTCTCGTTCTGTCCTCGCCACCCTGTTCTCTCCTCCATCTTTCCTCTTATCTCAAACTCTGTGGCAGATCTGGCAGGAACTGTCTTCTCTCTCTTTCTGTTCTATCAGGCTACAATGGGTCCCCGGACACTCGTTTCTAACGGGGAACGACACAGCCGATGAGCTAGCCAGACGGGGTGCGCTACTTGCGCCTTCCGCTATCCCTTGTAGTCTCTCTCCTCTTATCTCTCGTATCCACTCTGGTCTTATCTCGGACTGGAGGCGTACTGTCTCAACTAAATTCTTTGACACACAGGTTCCCTCGATTTCCACCGAGGAACTTGTGCTCCCTCGTCATGCTCGCTGTGTCCTCTCTCGTCTACGCTGCCACGGACACAGCCTTCTGTTAGGCTCTTATCTCTCCAGGATTGGCAGAATTGAGAATCCTTCCTGTAGCGCCTGTGGACACTCGCCCCAGGACGTCTCTCATCTCATTCTGCACTGTCCAGCTACGGACTCTTTGCGCCGCTCACTCTTTGGCGACTCTCCGTCTCTTTACGACCTCTGGTTCAGACCCTGGAGAGTTGCCCGGCTTCTGGGGCTCCATGGTCTTCCGCCATACCCCCATCCCTCGGAAGGGGTAGGGTAAACAACAACAGCAACAACAACATCACACTGACCTTCCACTTCGAGCATCAATTCCCTCTCCCCAGACCACTGATGTTTAATTTGTTTGTTGGTGTGAGTTGTTTAATAAGATACCGTGAGAATTTCTACATCTACATTATTCTCAGTAAATTAAAAGCAATGCCGGTAATGATATTCGCACCAACATCGACACCAATCAGTCGAACTAAGAGTTTTTATAGAAAACATTCAATTAGAAATTCGATCAAATACAAAACTTTTTTACCGCTCTCGGGGGTCAATTAAATTTTCTTGTTTACTTTTCCAGCGGAGCATATGTGTTACTTCCAGCGGAGCATATGTTTTATCAATGACCCGTAGGCGCGTCGCAGCACGAGTAAAATTTATACAAAGTGAATTCAATTTATTCATCTTTTCTTATTCAACTTCACAATGGCACAGCGTTGATGTTATTTCCAAATAGCCACGTGATTCAACTAGACATTGATAATGACAGGAGAGCTATCAGTATGAACGAAATCAAAAATAGTTTAAGTCAAACACGATATTGCTTTTATAAAATTATTTTTCCATCCATGCAAGAACGTCGGCATAGAGACAGTGGCTCCCTGGAATTTGAATCAAGGATGTGCAACCTGCGGCCATCGACGTAAAGTGGATGTGAAATGTATCATTGCGATTTTCGAAAAATAGATCTCCAAAATGAAGTTACAAAAGATTTAACAAATAAAATCTGACTGGCCCGTAAAATTTTCAACTAGCCTGCATTGTTATGCCCCCTTCTGAAATATTTTCTGCCTAACGCTCTTATATCCATGTGCTCGTTGTTCTATCAAAAAAATTAATGGTTGGAAGAGCACGCGTAATTTCATTCAAAAAATCAATATCCCAACAAGGTTATGATAGCCTTGTATGATTGGCAAGATAGCTTATCGATCATTGATGTAATTTCTGAGTACGTAATTAAATTGGATTTTGTTAGTGCCACGAGAACATTTTGTTTACTCGAGAGCAAGCAATTAATCAAATTTGATTGAAAACTTACATGCACAGTGTGCATAAACATCAGCAATATTTGACCAAGAAATTTAATTTGAGGGCATGATATCAGTGATGGGTCGCCTTTGCTTTTAGTGGCGACATCTTCATCTCTATCGCGGATCTTAGTAAATGCTCGCTTCTTTTAAATGCATAACCAGAGGAGGGCAGAAATGCGCCCTTTCTCATTTAGCGAAACATTTTTCCTTGCTGCATTTCATTCCAGAGAACGCTCACCGTCGTCGCTTCAGTAATCGTGCTGAGCATTGTGCAACAAGATAGCACATGCTCTGTTTTCGAGTCTTCAGTTAGATTGGGCCATCACAACGGGTAGACTGCTTGGCCCCACCATCTGTTTGCCACCTGAAGATCCCATTAAGTCTCTTGCCCAAGGACACAACAAGCAAGCTTTCCGGCTTGTTCTCCACTCTATCTCTTTTGAGCTGATCGCCAAGCATAGAAGCTGTGAATACCATTTTTTAAAGTCTTTTGGTATGACTAGACTTTGGTCCACCGACTGCGAAGCGGACGCTTTAACTACAAAGCCATCGCGCAGAAAACGTTGCTTTCTTATTTCACTACATAAACCTCTAGCTCGACTTTTATAAATATTGTTTTGTGTGTCCATTTTTACATATGGATATGTCTTTCCACTTCAATATATGTTTACATCACTATAAATAGAATATTTTGTCATTCGTGTAATCCGAGATGACGTAGCAGCCACCAGCCAGAGCTGTTTTTGAATGCTTGAGAACGTAGCAACTTGTTTTAGCCGACTGAATCAATTTGTGATCACATTGTTATCATAATTCTGTATCTTAGCTGTTTAGTTTTTACTGGAAAATGGAACTTGCCCGGGTTGACTCCCCTCTATTCCTTTGGTGTTGAGTGCTCAGCAAAACAAGGTAAATACCATTTTTCAATACTTAGCACAGCTTGGCACAGAAATTAAATCAAGATCTATTGACTCCGAAGCAGACGCTCTAACCACTACACCGCAATGCCGGTTGATTAGAAGGCTACAAGAACTTCAACCGCGATGTGGCCGCAAACATGAAAAAGAGGTTTTGGCACGACAGTCGTGCGCCTGTAATCGAAATGAAATGTAAAAAAACAAATCCTATGGAAAACTTTTGAGAGCATGTTTCTGTGAAATGATAACCAATTCGTGCATATCAGCTGCAGCGACAGCACGATTAAATCACTTGTGATCAGGATTCAACTGATTTGACTTTTCCTTCTTTTCGAAAACAATTTCCAAGTATAGTCATGGTAAGCTTATGTGACTGGCAAACTGTGATGGGCTTCCAAGTATGTAATTGAATCGAACTTTATTAGTGCCAGGTGAACATTTTGTCTGCACGAGAACAAGCTATTAACTTTGCTTAAAGCATGCATGCGTTGTGCTAGAAAACAACATCGGCAATGCTGCTTTTTCATGGAAGAGAACGAGATAAAATATGTGGAAATTCGAGGCTGCGGCTAGAACATTCGATATACCTCGTACACCGATCAACTCATCCTCAAAAGACTGCTTGCATATTTACGCTAAATAATAATAGTTATTAGAAAAAAACATCAAAGCACTTCAAAACGTTTTTAGTAAAGTCCACTATTTCCGCACAAATGAGAATGGCCAAAAACAATTGGGAAAAAACGAGCAATGACCGAAAAAACACTGAAAGAAAATCGTGAACGAGATGTTACCGCAAGAATGAAGTCGGAATCAAGGCCACGATGCCATGATCATAACCAATCACAAAAAAATGGGGTAATGCAATGAGCTTCCAACTAGTTTAGATCCGCCTAATTGACGGTCATTTCCGATTATACGAGTTTTTACAACTACCAGAATAGGCGATCAATGACTAATTCACAACTTGGTGTTCTGAAGCATTATTTTGCATAAGCTAAATAATGAAAAGTCTATATCCGTTTAGAAGGAAAGTACTTTGCATTACAATATATAGAACCATGGCACAGTATTACTCGCTTAATATTGAAGATGATGCTAACGACACAATGATTAAAGCCCTGGTATCTAGAGTTTTGCATGCAGTATTAATAATTCGACTCTTATCCGTGCAAAAATTGGAGAGCACAATTGATAAGAAAGGAGGACCGCAAGCTTCTTCCTTAGCAAAGGCATTATTTGACAGACCCATGTGATTGAAAAGTGTGAGTGCGATTTCCCAGAACGTGATCAAATCGAGCTTCCTTGGTGCCAGGAAAACATTTTGTCTGTACGAGAGCAAGCAGTTAAATTCACTTGTAGTATAAATGCACAGTTTGCAAACAACACCAGTGATGTCATGAAATTTTCATTAGAATGGGGTAATGATAATGCATCCACATCTCTAATTTTAACATCTGATTGTTATTTGATTCGGTGGAATCACAATTTTGACCTCACTTCTGTCGACATTTACTCACGCTACGTTAGCAAAATGATTACATTGTAGTTACAAACCTTCTTTTTCAGCCGGTTGTATGCTTTATAGGCATTAAATACAGCATTTGAAGTCTTAAAGTTAGAAAAGCTTCAATCCCGTCGGCTGTTCCGGGCGGCGCCATAGTACTGTACGTGGGCCGTAGATTTTAATTAAACCTGATTTACTTCCACAAAATGCTAGTAAACGCTAATGCTCTGAAGCAATATATTTTGGGGAATTGATTGTTTTTGTTTGGAAAATAAAATCGGAGCTCTATTAAAGCATCGTGCTCACTGCAATAAATTGCTGGTATTGTATTTTAAAGGTCGCAAGTACAAAGTTTGTATAACAATTTTTCATGCTCGGTGGCAGTGCTTGTCGTAAAACTATTCCAAAGTGAAACTGAAGCTTCGTTTGCTAAATGATATAAATATTGAGCGAACTGCAGACAGTGACACTGTTTCGACCTATCAGTTCTCTTCAGCGCAATTGGTGACCGGCAAGTAGCTAAAGGCTTTAAAAAAAGCATAGCCTAGAACGTCAAATTTGTGGGACCTAAACTAGGTTCACTGCAATGCAAGTTCTGTCTTGCAACATCTAACACCTAAAGCGCAACTTTGTTTCAACGAATAGTGAACAATCGAAAAAACGCCTGTTCGATTCCTGCACAAACTGTGGTTACTTACATCAATACATCTTACACTAGCCAGTCATCTGAAAATTACGTCAGGTGATATTAGAAACAAAAATTGCGATCACATCACCCGACGTTCATACCTTTAAAAAATTGATGGTTTTCTTTAAAGTGATTAAATTGCTCATAAAACTAGTCTGGAGGAATAATTTAGCTTCAGTTTATAATTGGTGACGTAAGATCTACACAATGTTGGCAAGTAAGGTCTCTTTCTTATCATTATGAATTTGATTATATAATATTTTTGACTCTTGACTGATACCTAGCGATATAAGATCTATCACAACAAATAACAAGTCTGCATAACAACAGAATTGATTACACGACACTTTGCACCATAAGTCTATACAATAACAGCATTGGTTTACAAGAGTCTTACCATAATGCATAAACATTGTTTCGCAATATTTTTTCTGATCGAGCGAAATGATATGGCTTCCATTATTCAATACCATGCAAATCGCACAAATAGAATTCACACTCTTTTTTATCTCGTTTGATATAAAAAAATGCCTTGATTTTGTACTTCTAAAGCCACAGTTTGTGATCAACAGGAAGGTTTTAGATTTTAAATCGTTTGAATATTTATTAAAATGCTCAGCGTGCTCGGGACAGGCTTCATCTGGCATCCAAATTGGTTTTTCTCGAAATGATGCTTTTTATTATTAACGGGCACATGTCAGTCATTCAGTCTTTTGCGGCAAAGACTGAAATGCATTGAGTCTGTGTCGCTTTCCAGCATCTGAATCAGCGATCTGGAATATATTTCTTCAACAATTTATAACACAATTTTATAAACTCACAATCTGCTTACATTAATTTTCTTGTAATTACTCTCACTGTAAATTGACCTTGTAATCATTTTTTAAAAACTTTTAGATACAAAAAGTTGATTTTAACGCTGTGGTTATTTTTAATGTCTAAAACAGGGCTGCACAAAGTGCAGTCCGTGAAGATTTGATATTGGTGAAATGCGATCCGAACCGTAAAAACTTTGGACACGCTTGGTACAATAATAATTATACAATGCTGTATAAGTCATATCAGGCAAATTTGGAATATAACTCATATCATAAAACTTTGAGCAACAACAATTGACCAAGTTTTACATAACCAACAAACAGCAGATTCTGCTTGCCTTGAGGTGTAATTTCATTTGCCGTATGAAGTTGACGCATTGGAATTCATAGCAAATGCACTTGAGAGTTAAATCTGGAACCTACAACTACCGTAACGTCACAAAAGCACTTTCATTCACCGATCACCAAACTACAGGGTGTCCACAAAGTCTGCGTGCATAGGAATTTTACTATTTTATTTATTTATGTTATTTTCCATCCTCACTGGATTGGAAGAAGAGATCATGTGGAGTGGTCCCCTCGTTCACCAGACCTTTCTCCCCTTGATTTCTTTTTCTGGGGTATGATAAAAGAGAAATTTGCTCAATGAAGATAGCAAATCTAAACCACTTGAGAGAACGCATTATCAGTCAGTGTGCTGAAATCGACGGCAATGTAGTTATTCAATCGGGTTCACCTGGATTTGGCAAGGCGCATCAAATTATGCATTGAAAATAATGGAAATCATATCAAAAATTAAATTTCTTAACATTATAATTAAATAAAATTGTGTTGTTTTAAAAGTATGTGTTTATCCGCTATGAACCCAGACTTTGTTGACACCCTGTACATGCTCAGTCTCACTTAGTTTCCCTTTTTTCTGCTTTATTCTCTTCTTTTATGGACGAGTTGAGAGATCTTTTTTCACTTCCACCCTAAAATCGATTGCAGTCTAGAGTTTTGTTGAAGGATATGTCACAGGAGTCTCAAAATTATGAAATTAAATAATCGCTTAGCACTAGAATGTCGAAGGTAGTCATTTTGACCACCTTTTAATTTCAAACTAATATTTCGTCAATGTCGCTAGGTTTCACAAAGAATCTTTTGGTGGCTTTTAACCATTTTAAAAGTTATCTGCGTTCTTGTATTTATTTGTACCATTGCGTGAAAAAATGCCCAATTTTGTAAAATTTACCTTAGATTCCCAAGGGAATTGTTAAATATTGTACGCGCGTTTTGTTGTGTCGATGCGTACGAGTTTTGAAGCCTTGGCCTCTTGCGTCGCTCTACTACTGACAGCAAGTGAGTTAATTTATTTTGGCATTTATCTCGCCTGTTAAAGCTTCAGGCTGCATCCAGACCGCTGCATTACACTTGCTTATTGGTTTTGTGTCAGTTGTCGTTATGAGTTGCCAGCAAAAGGACGTTTTGTTGTTGGAAGACCGTTTTCACCGTTTTGTTGTTGGAAGACCGTGTTATTTGCCCTCGACAGAGTATTAGGAATTCGAGTTGTCTCTACTTTTGGGTCAAGTTCTTGGAAGCTTAATTAGTTGGGTAAATATTTATTTCACTATTATTCTGTTGTAGGCAAGTTAGCGCATTTTACGATTATTTATGCTTTGTTTCTTGCATTAACAGAAACCGTTTTCGAGTACGTTGTGTGTCGCCAGTGTGACTGTCGCGTTTATTTGGAATAAAGAAGTTGCATAGACGCGTACGCTTGACAGAACAGCGGCAAGGAAGGAAGGCGACTGGAGACGCGTTGACTAACAGCTTCAACCGGGCGTGTGACAGAATCAGCACTTGGCCCACGCTGAATTAAAAGATCTGTTACAGGAGTCATTTGACTACTCTATTGATTTTCATCTAAAAGGCGACGATTAGCAAGTTTCCTGCCTTCTTTTCTGCTGTTTACCGAAAAATACCAATTATCTCGAATTCATTCTTCATTGTTATCACACAAAGCAGTACAATGGTATTACTGGTCAGTGTAAATGAGAGGATGCAGTCATTAGTGAAAGATTGATAAAAATCTAGCAGCAGTAGCAGTATAGCAGTGTAGCAGAGATGAAAGCTGTCCAAATTGAGTATCTCTTGAAAAGCAGTTGATATGGATCTACGAAAACGCTTGTCCCGAGGAGAAATGCTATCAAGATTGCGAGACATACCAAGTGATACCTATAATAATGAAAACAAAATTGTTTTTGAAGAGGAGTCTGATGGCAGTTTTGCTTCTCTTTCAAGTCTTACAGACAGCGAATCTGATGATTGTGCTCAAGAAATTGACGGTACAGGTAAACTACTAATTGCTTAAATTCGAATTAAAGCTTTTAGTTGGTTGCAGAGGTGCTGCCAGCATGTTAAGATTCGTGGGAATAAATTAGGGGCAATGTTATTTGAGGTATATTGAGGGACTTAGTACTCAAATTTCGATCTTGAGACCTGCCCCTCCCACGTTGGCGACGCTCTTGCTCAACTGACACGGTATATGCCACAATAAAACAACTATTATTTTGTTTATTTACTGTGATCGCCTAGAACTCTAGATAGGCCAGAATTTAGGAATCTTAGGATGCTATTAATGCCGTTTGAATGCTCACTGCCCAGGTTGATTGTATCTGCTTGGGGGGTGCTCTAGATGATTCCGGTTTTGAACCTGTGAAAAACCTATTTATCAAAAGAAGCATAGCGGGAGCTAAAGCCGCTTTATTGCATGAAAAAGCACTTTCATGGTTCAAGACAATAGATCTTTTCAGATCGTAGAATTACAATCAGCAGATGATAAGTTGGTTTACCAACTGCCCTCTTCAACTTCAAAACATCATGATACATGCTTGCAGATATTTAATTTTGTTTTTATTTTCACGAATTTTATTCTTAGGTGAACGGCCACGTTGTGATGCATCTGCTGGGCCTAAGAATGGTAACCGAGCACCGCCGCAGTGACAAGAAGAAAGAAGTGCCAATGCAAGTGACGTAAGAATCAACAACAAACCAATTAGTGCTGCCGTTGATGAACAAAATGAATAGGACTTATCCACAGCTGAATCAAGATCAAAAGCATATCAAATATACTTTCGGAGTGTGATGGGACCGAATGGAATTTAGTTGAGCCAATTTCCTCAGCAGGCAGGCGCTTTGTACAAAACATTTTGAGAAAATGTTCTTTAACTACTTACTATGCTGGTAGAAATATCGACGTTGAGAGTCGAGCAAGTGCCTGGCCATTTATTATTGACGACTTTATTCTTGAGCACATCATAGAGTGCACCATCGACAAAGCTTTCCGTCAAATGGGAAACGAAAAATTTATTTTTTGAAAATTTAGAAAGATTTATTGTCATCCTGTATGGTAGAGGAGTTTCGAGAAAAAAAACACTTGCCAGTTCATGAAGTTTGGAGCAGAAATAAGGGAATTACTCTGTGCCAAGAAGCTATGCCAAAAAATCGATTGCGTGAAATACTTCGATTTATTCGTTTCGATAAAAGACTAAAAACTGATAAATCTGCGCTGTATTCAGTAGTGTGGTAAAGATTTATTGAAAATAGCATAGCCTCCTATAAGCCTGGCGGTTTTGTCACCGTTGATGAACAACTTTTTCCCTGCAAAGCTAGATGACCTTTTACTCGATTCATGCCCTCAAAATCAGACAAATATGGACAGAATTACTGGTTAGGTGTGGATGTAGACAGCAAGCATGTTGCAATTAGTTTTTATGCATAGGAAAGATCCATCTCGTGGAACAGATGAACGTGTTTCTGATCAGTTGCAGTATTGAAGTTACTCGTATTGAAGTTACTGTAGCCATATCCTGCCAAAGGAAGAAATGTAACTGCCGATAATTACTTTACCTTAATAAAGCTTGCAAGAGTGTTGGAAAGCAAGAGAGCAAACCTATTGAGAACAATGAATAAAAGTACAGTAGAAATTTCCAGTGACATCAAAAATATGAAGGAAGAATTCTTTACCATCAAACTTTACAACAGCAAAGATATATCGCTCACTGTTTATCAAGGAAAAAGAAATAAAAACGTCGTGCATCTAAGCTGAGTTAGAAGTTTTATACTGATTTTTATAATGCTGATAACCCAAAAAAACTCTTAAACAGTAAAGTACTACAATGAAACAAAGTATGGCGTGGACGTTGTCTATTAAATGTCCAGAAAATATTCTACACGTATACAGCTACAAGACGCTGGTGAATTCATTCTTTTCAGAATTCTTTAGACCAGGAAGCTGTAAATGCTTGGTTTCTGTACAGTGAAGTTAGCGAACGAAAATTACCGAGAAGGATTTTCTTGCAAAAACTGGCGGAAAAACTTACTGCTCTTTTCATACAAGATCGAGGAAGAAGCCCTGCAACTGCGATTGATACAGAAAAACGGACTACTGAGATGAAGCAGAGAAAATACTGCCAGATCAAAAAGCAGTGAATTAACATTCGTTCTGCTGGCATATGTTGCAATTGCAAATATTATGTAGTGGTAAATGAACTTCAAACGCAGAGCGTGTTTGCATGAACTGTAGCAAGAGTAACTGTGTAGCTTTTTGTTGCTTGGATGTAACCATATTCGCTTTGATACTTTGTTCAAAAGGTAAAACTTTGAGCAAAAATTTTGCAGAAAAGCAATTAAAAACTTTCACTTAGTGCTCGTATAAAAAGCAATAACGATAACACTGAGAATAGCAAAATGGATTAAAAAAGATTATAAATCTGAAGAGACATACATAACGTAAAAGTGAGTGATGGTGCCGCAAACAAAGTGAAAAAAATATTTCATCGATAGAAATAACCTAAAATACTTGGGTTGTCAAAATGACTACTTTGGGCATTCTACAATGTATCAAAAACTGGGCATCCTAGTGTTAATCGAAATAATTTTTACCTACATTAGATCTATTTTGCTCTGGTATATTGAATCTCCCGATGGCGTCGTAGACCTCTCGTAAACTTATCAAACGCGAAAGAGCAAGAGATTTTATTTTTAAAAATAGTTCGAGTTGGCGCTATGCCGCCACTAATGAGTGTACCACGAAAAGTCCTTGCAAAACGTGCTTTCAAAAAATATATCCAAGTTTTGAATCAACAACGAACTATTTTGACGAAACGTCTATGAATTCCTTGTTATTGAGTTTATATCTTCTTTTTTAATGAAACATATTACCTGTATAAATGTAAAAGAAATATCGGGTATGCAATCATTCAATTGAATACATGTATTTTGCTATTGAAAGCAGTAATAAAAGTTCACAAAAAAATGTTTTTGCAGGAATACTTTGTGATGCAAGCAATATTGCTCTTTTATTGATAGTCAATATTCTTTTACATAAATATAACAGTAGTCGCATTTGATAGAATAGACCAACTGATTTTTGAAAACGTTGTACTAGCTTACAATGGGCCTAATGGGTTACCTAGTTCAAAAGTTGCTGTATGTGTAATTGTGAATAACATGTTATCTCATAGTCTCACTATTCAAAAGCAGTAAAAATATGATCACAGCTTGTTTTGTTTAAAGTAAATACTGCGAGCTTTGATTTCTCCAACATATAGTTTAGTAAGCCTTTACGCGTTAAGTCCGCTTAACACTCTTCCATAAATAATCCCTCAATAACTCATAGATTGGTATTTACTTTTTGTTTTTTAAGCCGAGATATATGAGGGATTATTGGCTGCAGGATCTCTCCTCGGATATTTAAATTCGTTTCTTTACAGCTTTTTAGGAACCAATTTCACTCGAAGATGGAGGTAAGGCGGAAGGAAAATTTTGTTGTGTTACAAAAAGATTGCGATTTGCATTCAGCCTAATGTTGTTTTCATTGCGTTAAATAATTTCTCGTTTCATTTTCCTCGTGCCTTTGTTTATTTTAAAAAAATTGCATAAAGTTCCAAAAAAACTTGTCATCCAAGCGCAAAATAACTCGCCATTGCATTTTAAATTAGCCGAGCAATATTGCAAATATCTGTAGCCTTTTTAGAAAATATTTAGACAAAATTGAGGATTTCATGACATGGCTGTATATTCTAGGCCAGGGGTCGGCAAGCTTTTGCTAACTGTGTGCCGACTTAAGTTTTGAAATCGTTCAGTGTGCCAACCTCATACATTTTAAAACATTAATATACAATAAACCAGACATAGTCCATATACAGGGTTACCATATTTAGAAAAGCAAAATGGCGGACAATGGATGGCAACCTTGCAGCAGGCCAAAGTTATGGGCTTTTCAACTATTGTCAATACAAAATCGGCACGCCCAAAGGGGTGGTCTCCAAAAAAAAAAAAAAGGTCATCTCTTGATTCGCAGCGGGTTTGGTGTCGTTCATAGGCCCAGAAATGCAAAAATTTCTGCAATCCCGCAGGTGCTGACCTTTTTTTATTTTTTATTTTTGGAGACCACCCCTTTGGGTTTGCCGGATTTTCGATCAAAAAGTCGGGACAAGCCCTGAAAAAGCAGGACGTATGGTAACCCTATCCATAGGTGGCATTAGTATCTAATATTGTGTACGAATTCAATCAGAACTGCTGGGCTATTTTTTATTGACCGAGTAGCTCCGATTGGTGCAACTTCCGTGTGAATAATAAAAACATTTTGTGCAACTTGGGAAGGCTCTGCGTGCCATTGGAAATTGCTTGGCGTGCCAAGTGTGGCACGCGTGCCGTAGGTTGCCGACCCCTGTTCTAGGCTTCTCAGGCAGTAATTATCTGATTTCACAAGCCAACTTGGTCTATTTGTGTTACTTATACCGCTATCAACAAATAATAAGATAATTAAAAAGATCACATGACGTTCTTTGCTGGTTTTGCATAATTTTAGTTGCATAGTTATAGGTATAATTGTATCTAGGTTTTTCAAATGATACGCAAGCAAAATGTTTACCAAGAAACAATCTCACCCGCAACATTAGACCAATATAAGGTGATAGAGAGAAAAAATAAGAACTTGTAGCATAGAAATAGAATTTATTCTCAGTTCATAGTAAAAAGAATAAAACCAAAATGCTGGTAAACATTTTATTAAAATTTTTATTTTTACACTAAAAGCACCATCAGTAAAATAAATAATTGCCTAAGGCTAGGCTAAGACAGATACTGTGATTAATGTGGTTGCCGTCTGTCTAAGCCAGGGGTGCACAACCTGCGGCCGCAAAAATCCTTTTGCCGCCATGAAATCGTAAAAATATATTTAAGCAGATATTTATGCTAATTTATTTAAATTGTAAAAGTTGTAAAAAGTAAAAATTGTAAAATCTAATCGTAAAAATGTATTTATGCTCAAAAATAAATAAATAGACTCGGTAAAATATTTAAGAGTGCTCAATAACAAAAACAGTTAGAGCAAATTAATATATATCTTTATTAGCAAAAATACTACAGCCTGTTTCGCCGTTAAGGCTCCTCAGGTATTTCTGCAAAAAAAAAAACGAAAAATGAACCCAAAACAAACAGAGAATGCAGTATTACTTACGGTTGTTCGGGGGGAGTAATCAGAAATAGTATGGTAGCCAGCAGAAACTATACTAAAGAATAATCTGCTGGTTCTCCTGCAAACAGTAAACTCATCTGGGTAACTAAGAACTGTGGAGGTTGGTATGAGAGTAATAGTGACGTAACAATGGGAACAGGTATATACTTAATATGGTAAACGGTAAGTTGGGAAAATAGACGGAAAAGAAAGGATAAAGAAAAACGGCAAAAGTAAAAGAACAAAACACGCAAATTACAACGAACCGTCCAATCTGATACTTTTTAATTTAAATTTTTTCCTGTGGCGGCATGTGTTCACTATTTCAGATCGTTTATTTAGCATCATTTTCCTGTCGCCGCTTAAGATGGCAAGTTTTTCAGCCAGGCACAGGTTACATCTGCTCCCTCCGCATTTGTATGATGGTGCTGTAGAAACAATGGACCATTTTATAGACGGCTCAACGCCATTATCCTTTGCTCGCCAAACTTCTTTTGATAGCTCGGTTGCGTTTCTTTTGTTACGGTGTGTAAATGAATGCTTGTGATTGCTAAATCTCGCTTTGAAATCAGTAGAGCAGGATCCATAATATAATTTGGTGATATTGTTGGAGGATATTTCTGCTTTATATACAATAGATTTTTGTTTGCATTTGCCGTCAAGTGGGCAAGCTGTTTTTATTCTGCAATTACATTTTGGATCGTTAGTGGGAGGTCTATCGGTCTTTGGCAAGGCGGAAAGAAGCTTTTTGTTATGGCGCAAGATGACCGCGGACATATTTGGCATACAGCTATAACTAATTTTAATATTGCTTTTGTTGCATATCTTGTGAAGCCGGTGATGTTTTGGGAAATGCTTTGTAATTAGGTTTAGGAATTCATGGCCAATATTTGTTTCAACGTTTTCACTATATGGAGGGTTAAACCAAACTATGTTTCTTCTTCTTCTGTTGCTAATTGTCTTTGTTGCTTTTGCTTCTTTCCGGTATTTCAAATAAATAAATATCATATCCACGGTTCGTTGTAATTTGCGTGTTTTGTTCTTTTACTTTTGCCGTTTTTCTTTATCCTTTCTTTTCCGTCTATTTTCCCAACTTACCGTTTACCATATTAAGTATATACCTGTTCCCATTGTTACGTCACTATTACTCTCATACCAACCTCCACAGTTCTTAGTTACCCAGATGAGTTTACTGTTTGCAGGAGAACCAGCAGATTATTCTTTAGTATAGTTTCTGCTGGCTACCATACTATTTCTGATTACTCCCCCCGAACAACCGTAAGTAATACTGCATTCTCTGTTTGTTTTGGGTTCATTTTTCGTTTTTTTTGCAGAAATACCTGAGGAGCCTTAACGGCGAAACAGGCTGTAGTATTTTTGCTAATAAAGATATATATTTATGCTCAAATATATTTAACAGTTTTTTTAGCATATTTTTTCAAAATTAAAATTTAGCATATTTCTATTGGATCTAGCATTTTCTAGTATATTTTTAGCATTTTTTTTCGGATCTAGCATTTTCTAGCATATTTTTTCAGAATTAGGTTTTAAAATTTGGTAGCATTTTAAATTTACATATTGACACTTAAATTACATATCTGCAATAAAATTTGCAAGTATTTCCATGTTATTGAAACGGAAAAGAACACTAACAGAAAAAAAACAAGTATTTAATTCAAAATGGGAGCAGGATTACTTTATGATTGAGACAGCAACACATTCTATGATGTGTCTAATATGCAACCAAGTTGTGAAGACTGTGAAAGGGGATAACGCAAAGCAGCACTTTCGTCGTCACAAATCGCACTCTTACGCGAAACTGAAAGGGGATTTAAGAAAGATCTGCATTGAAAATTTGAAAAAAGTGTGCGAAAGCAGACAGCTTGCATAACAACTTTCGCTAAGTCCACTAATAGCTGCTGTGAAACATCATACAGAGTGACATATCATCTTGACGTTGCGGGAAAACCTTATTCTGATGGCGAACTCGTGAAGCGATGCTTGATAAACGTTGTTAAGTGCATTCACCCTGGGAAGGAAGCTAATTATTCTTCAATTGCTCTCTCGCATGTTACGATACAACGCATGCAAGATGATATCGCTAAGCAGTTAAAACTCTCTCTGCAAGCAAAGATATACAAGAAAGAAAGTTTATTTTCACTTGCTGTTGATGAATCAACGGATATCAACGACTCCGCGCAATTGCTAATCTTCGTTCGTTGTCTTTTTTCAAGCTTTGAATTGTGTGAGGATTTCCTTTCCATGGAAACACTGGCTACTCGCACCCGTGGAGAAGACATATTTATTGCAGTTAAGAATGCCTGCATTCGCTCTGGATTAGATCTAAAATACCTTCGGGGCATTTGCACGGACGGTGCGCCTGCCACGACAGGTAATCAACAGGGATTTGTCACAAGATTTTCGGATTACGTATCCAACGAATATGACAATAAAGAACTCATCAACCTTTACTGCATTTTCCACCAGGAAGCACTATGTGCCAAATCCGTTGCTTTAAATACCATTCTGAAGGGTGTGAATTGCGTTATCTTTTTATTCGCGCAAATGCTTTGCATCATCGACAATTTTGAGAAATTTTATGCTCAAGTGAAGCATCTGCTGAGGACATACTTTATCACTCCGCAGTTCGTTGGTTGTCTATAGGAGAAACTTCCCACTGTGTACTGCAATTGCGAAAGGAAGTAGTAGAATACTATTCAACCAAACACAAGGAGTGTCCCTTGCTCGACAAAAACTTTCTCATGTCGCTTGGTTTTCTGGTGGATTTTCTTACCCAGGTTAACTTCCTGAATCAAAGTCTGCAGGGAAAGGCAACAACAGTTTGCATCGTGTACAAAAAAGTACAAGATTTCCGTGACAAATGTCGTCTCCTCAAAAGTCATCTGCATCAGCGTAACTTTTTCCACTTTCCGCAGATGAAGGCTCTGATTGACAGCAAAGAAATTCAAGTGGATGGCATTCCCATCATTCTTTTCTCAAGCGTTTTTGATGGGGTTTTGCAAGAATTTTCTAATGGTTTCCAAGACTTTGAGAGGATTTCCGATACAACATGGCTAGTTGCTTATCCACATCTGGTCGAAACCGAAACTGCACCATTGAATCTTCAAATGGAACTCGTCGAGTTAAAGAACGACGAACAGTTCGTAAAAAAATTTAAAGACGAAGAAGATCTGCTAGATACGTGGAGAGGAGCTGTTAAATATCCAAATCTACAAGAATTGGTCAGAAAAACTCTCGTTCTTTTTGGAAACACTTAGGTGTGCAAAGCAGGATTTTCAAGAATAAAGTATTTGAAAAACAAGTACTGCCCCGATTGTCCGACAGCAATCTGGAATGTGGACTACAACTCATGATATTCAGCAAGCCAACTAACTTCGCGAAATTATCTGAGGAAGTGCAAGATCAAGGAAGTCATCAAGTACAATTTTGTGATTTATGATTAAATAAATTCTCCCAACTTGAAAATTTGACTTTTTTCAATGTTTAGCTTGAGTAGTGAAGACAGCATTTACGGCAGTTAAATTGTAAGGCTTAAAACGTAAATTGGTAAAAAATGACTTTAACTAGTGGCGGCCATTAGTGCATTTATAGGATGTTTTGCGGCCGGAAGTAGTGAAAAGATTGTGCACCCCTGGTCTAAGCCTAGCCTAAAGCAACTATTTATTTAACTGATGATACTTTTAGTATAAAAGCGAAACATTTTGATAAAATGTTTACCTGCAATTTGGCTTTATTCATTTTCATTAAAATTCTTTTAACTCATTGAACTCAAATGAACTAAAAGTTTGAGAGACAGAAAAGTGATCTTACGGTCTTAGAGTCAGCCATGTATGTTGTTACGGTCGGCGCAATCGGTAGTTTGAATCTGGTGCCTAAGTCTTAATGCAACCGCCGATTCCGTTCGACCATGCCGCTTGCAGTATAACCATCTAACTAAACGCTCAACCTTTTGTCCTTGTTGACACATCTGATGCCCAGTAAATTGTGACGCGCGATAAAAAATTTGCTAATTAAATTAGTAAATTAATTATTCATCTTCTGTCTAATACGTTTTCCATCTTGGGGTTTAATTCATATTCTTTGAGAGAACCATAGTAGGCCATGGTTCAACTGAGCCAATGGTGTTTTGTCCTGCAATATCATTAGTTTTGTCTTGTAATACATTTTTCGTAACCAAAGGTGCAATAGTTGAAAATTATTGACAAAACATTTTTTCCAAACTAAGTAATCAAGCTTTTGCCAATTTTGTTGGTTGCTTCTATTGTTGCATATTTTAAGTGGTGTGCAAATGTAATGCCAACTTTTGTTCTGGTTGTGCTCTTACGTATGTATCAATCTCGGGCCCACGTAGTTATGTTAACAGTATATGGCTTATTCTTAGCTAAGAATGTCACGATTTTATTCGCTTCAATGACGATGCAAGAAAATGATTTTGCTCAGAGCAGTTGAAAAAATCTCGTGAAATTCTTCATGTCATATCTGCTGCTGCTGCACGGAAGCAAAGCGACAGCTCAGACAGTAATCGCAATTTTCAAGCTGAGGGTGGTAAAATCCGCAAGGAGTCGCAGAAAGCACGTGCCGCGTTTTCAACCAACAACAAATATTAGGGCCGAATTAAAGCAAACAGCGCAGCCAAAGAACTAAATATCACAAATAGATATACCAAAGCGGGTCCACCAAATCGTGTAATAGGCCTACCACTAAATAGCTCATCTCTTTTATTGTCAAAACAACCAACACTTGAGTGCCGTCATCGTTGTTGTAGTACTAAATTGCGTGCACTACCAGTCTTGATTGAGAGATTAAGATGACCATTATTGTATGTCCAAGAATTTTGATTAGGCATAAAAGATCATGATGTTTTTGTTACTGTTCACACAGGTGCACAATGGATGAAGCTAGCGCAGCAGGCTGAACCGGTATTTTTATTCCCGACGTCACTGATGGTAGCCCTGCCGGCGTATACTATAAAGCAACGTAATAAAATTCCAAGTTTAAGAAAAAATCTAAATAAAACCATAAATCTAACAATTTCTTTAACTGAATTTAATGATAATGTTTTGTTTAAAAAATTAACTTGGCTTGATGGGCTCCTACTAGAATATGGTGAATGATTTTGGCGAAGCCACAGGGCTATGCAGGAAACAAAGCAAATAGCGCAGCCAGAGAATCTAATGCTATAAATATAAATACGAACGAGGCCGCAACAAATAGCAAAATAGGCTTATCATTAAAAAGCTTATTTTTGTGATTGTGAAAACAACCTACATTTGGCTGTCTCCATCAGTTTTGACTGTGTTTCAATCCCTCTTCCTTACACTTTTTGAAACAATCAATGGTAGCTTGTAGCCACATTCTCATTTTGTGAACATCACCATTCTTAATTGAGAGATTAAAATGATCACCATTACGAGTACAACAATTATGGATGTGCATAAAAAAACATAAGCATAAAAAAACATAAAATCATACAAACAGAAAGCATAAACATCACAATATTTCGTTTCCGTTTACTCAAGTGCCCGGTGGGTGAAGCCACGCAGCTGGCTGAACCGGTATTTTTAATCCCAACGTTTGTGATGGGGGCGCTTCCGGATCACATCGGCAGAGCCGACTAGTTAACTTATAAATCAAATCAAACCTTCGAACAAGAAGCCGTTTGTCGCCAAAGCAACAAGATTGATAGAAATTCAACGACTAAACGGAGTTGAGGTTGATTAACGTACAGATAGCAAAACGGATGCAAACAACTCATAACTAATAATAGCATGTAAAGTTACGACCGCGCGTATATCTTGTTCATGGTGTAACATAAAATTTAAACGTCTGACTTTTACCAGAAGTTTCCTTTTTCAACTCATTAAGCTTTCTTTAAATGTAAAGCTCTTTAATTTGCTTGGAGAAAAGTCACTCCAGCACATATCTTATTGTGTGGTGAATTTTTGAAACGCTAGGCCAATAGTAAAGGAACAAAAAACTAAGGCGTTTTATTTTTGCACAGAGTGGTCAAAAAGTTGAAATACAATATAGCTATTACAAAAGGCAATAAGCATATGCACATTACATTATTTGCCCATTACTTCATATGCATAATTCCCAATCTGGAGACAACAATTCCACTTTAAAGACAAAAAGTGGCTATTTTTCCACTTACGGCGCTAATGAGCTAGTGGAGTTACAAGTTTTGTTAATAGCCTCCATGTCTACCATTATAAAGACTATGGTCATATCTTGAAACAGACAATGGTGCTCAGCCTGTAATCTCTGCTGCTTTATTATTCAATTTCTTTGCTGTTTATGTAAGTTGTTTAACATCATCCCTTAAATAATATCAATTGCAAAAGGAAACTTAGCTTTAAAATACATAATAGGTTGAATTGTAAGCAGCCAGGAAAAGAAAAAAGCAAATCAAAGGTAGATATTCACCGAGGGGAATATTTGTTTAAGATATTTTTAGCAAGCAACTTCAGCCATATAAAACATATTTCAATAACTGTAAACCTACTTTTGGGCCACCCTGCATTCAGATCAATTATTGACAGGCCTAAAGTTTAACTACTGAAAAGTTGAAAAAATTTTTTTGCAAAATATTTTAGCAACTTTAACAGGATTGCACAGAAAATAAATAAATGCGATTGAAAAATATTTAATAATTTGTGCAAAATTAAAAGTGTTTTAGTCTGTCAATCGAAGCGCTTCTCGTTTGCATAAAATCATTAACACTATATTGGCTTTAAAAAATTTAATTAAAAAGTTACAATTTGTGCATGTACGATAATGACTCATCACTAAGATTTGCAGAAAAAAGCTGTTCAATCAACCGTATCAATGGCGGGGCTGTATAAAAATAAACGTCGAAAGATTCCGAAACAGTATAAAGCGCAATGTTGAAGCTAATTGTTTGGATCATAGGTTTAGCTGCAGTTTGCTGTGCTCAAAAGCACCTCACATGTTCGATAACCGATGACGTATTGAGTCAACAAAATCCACAAACACCACAAAGAGCTGCTCAGGGTTCTCCGGGCAAACGGGGACCAAAAGGTGAAGTGGGGTCACGTGGCTGCCCCGGCCAAAAGGGAGAACCTGGAATTCCAGATAATCGACCAATCAACTTGCTCCGAGATCAATTGAGTTCTCTCTTCCAGGAAGTGGAAGCTTTAAAAAATCAAAGCAAAAACGCCCTGGATTTAATTGCAGCAGTAGGCAAAATATTGTATGTTCCCCCTCGATATTATATTTATCAACTCACTCCTGATCGTCAACCGTGGCAGCAAAGTCGACAGTATTGCCGATTGTGGGGAGGTGATCTGGCGATGTATGGCGTGAAAACTCTGGAAAATAGAAGAAGATTGATTCTAAATTTGTCAGTCAACCAAGATTATATTTGGATCGGTGGAAATGACGTTGCGTCAGAAGGAACATGGATCTGGGTGAATGGTGAGCGTGCGAGTAGTTCTGAATTGATCTGGGATAGTAGAGAACCGGGCAATGGTAGCAGTGAAGACTACCTTCTAATGGCTGCAAATCCTTCTCTTTCTAATGTTGGACGTGGTCATGACGGCTTAATTAGCACGCAAAGACGTGGTCTTTGTGAGAAAGCAATTTAAAATTCATGAAGATTTACAGAACCGTGCTTATAGAGGTAAATGGGTTCCACCATCTGAAATGTATAAACCATGATTTTTGAGAATATTTGCCTACATATATATATTTGGAACTTGTTTTTCATTACATGAAATTGTTTGTAAAATAATTCCTAAAACCATTTTCTATTTAGCAACGTCACAATCTGCAGCAGGTAGTTACTTAATTAACTTGTGCAGTGATTTTATAAGATGCAGAAGTGATCAGTATTTATTGTATCGCACACTGCTGCATTAAGAAGATTAACTACTGTACCTCACAGTCTTAATCTCTGATTTTGTTTAACTTAAGAATGAACTTGGGTTTTAAATATTATTTATAAATTCAGGTTCAAGTCCCACTCTCAACATTGTTTTAATGAGTTGAGGATGTAAAATCTCGAGATAAATTCAATTATTAAATCTCTAGTGTCAGTGTTGCTGTTTTTGTTACCTCCATTCCATGACAGTCAATTTTTCAACAGAAAGTAAAACTTTACCAAGCTAATAATGTATCATAAAACTTGTAAATATAGATAAGAAATGACAAAAATTGTTAAGATGTTAAAATGATGTTTGTGTTGTAATTTGTATGTACTGCATTTGAATAAGCGCAAACAAGATAAATATTATTGATTATTTGCAATGCCTGTTGAGCTGAGTTTTGTAGCCTCCAGTTACAGAAAATCATTGCAGTTACACGAAAAACAACTTTATGTTCAGATCCGCTCCTATGTTGCCAGTACTTCTGGCATCCTGACGTTACTGAAGTTTATAACGCCAGCATTGACAAGTAACACTTGAAAAGTCGGTAGGCAATACAGAATTTGAAAATAGCAGATAGAAATAAATTTATCTCAAAGCTTTTTGTCCAACTCTTTTTTAGGGAATATACGTCAAAATGAGGAAGAGAGAAGTGTGGCGGCTGTTACAGCGCAAATACAAACAAAGAATTACTTTTTCGTTCCAGTCAATTCAGTAGGAGCCCGCCTGAAACCTCGTACTCAGGAATCCGACAACTTTTTTTTTCAAAACCAATTATGTGCACTGGAATATAATGAAGAAATTCTCAATGATCACCCACTGACGCGTTGCCTTCCATCTTTCCACTCTTGAAGCCACATACATTCAAACATTAAAACTGGACCTATTCAAACAAAAAATTTGTCTATAGCCTCAAATTGTCTCACTAGTTGCTAGTTCCTTTTGACCGCTTCAGACCAATCGGTGTGAGCGCGCTTTTTTGGTGCTCGCGGCATTTTTGTTCGTATTTATGCTATGTAATCCATCTTTCTTTTCTAATTCCAATTTTGAAAACGTTCTTTAAAAACAAAATTTTTCACCTAATTTTCATTCAATTTTGGGAGCATTTTCAAAAAGTGCCAACCCACAAAACATTATCCCGTGGGTCGGACCACCTTGCTTTGTGAAGCCAATGCTGCCGGAGCAAAGTATTTTCAGAAACGGGCAGCCGCTTCAAACGAAATACCGGTGCTGCTGCTTTCGCTTCTTTAAACACAATCAGTTTTTTCAAAGATGACGCGCAAGTGTATTTGGCATACAACGACAGCTCAGAGGGATTACAGAAAGTTGACGTTATGGCTAATTGCTTCCACCATTCTAAAACTGCCTTTTGATTCAACAAAAGGTGAATCATCCAGTTAGGTTAACCAGGGAAATAAGAATCACCAAGCGGCAAAACTCTCGCAGAATAGCAAAAAATCAATTGCTCTTATACTGTACAAGTATTTTTTCAGTTTTTTACGACAGATCTTCTTGAATTACTGCTTGCACCCTGCAATCACAGCAGCTTCCAAACTATACTGTTCATAAGTCTTTGTTTCGATTCTTTTGAGGTCATTTGCGGATTGCTTTGAAGCTCAATCAATTATCTCATTTTTTGAATCTCTGCTGCTTATGACGTGTATTTCAATAACAAAGTAAATAAAAAGCAAACTTGCAGGCAGGCGTATTTAATTGGATTTAACGATAATGACCGTTTGTGACAAATTATTAAGGCCTGGAGTGTTGTTATAAACTATAAAATGCGTCTGGGAGACAAATAAATGATGCTGTCATACGCATATTGACGTTATGAGCAATGCCGATACAAACCAATTTCAATGTATAATGAAATACTAGTTTTGTTGGGACCAACAGATATGTGATTTTTTTTGGCAATCTGATGTAGCAACCGAAGGCGTAATAAACGAATTATACAGGGCTAATGCCTCACTTACTTACTAAAGTGTCAATTTGGTTTTGTTGACTTGGCTTTTAAAAGAAAACCTGAATCACTAGCAGCAAGATAGGACACTAGAAATTTTGTAATAACTTACTAGGTATGCGAAGGTAATGTTAAATAAACGTTACAACCGTAAACAGCAGGTCTATTTTAAGTTTTAATCACTGCACCTCGGCGTTTTGAGTTCTACTATAACGTCATTGCTAGAAGTTCAATGTTTCTTCAATCTCTTAATATATCCTATGATTTTCAAGCCATCTTTTCCGCGGACAACACATGCTGGGTAATTTCGCTACGCAAAATTACGCAACCAATGACTGCTCATAACCCAAGGTTAACAAACAAAGAGCTTACACCTCACTAGTTGCACTCTTGCGACCCTTTGTCAAAGAAAAATGTTTTAACGTAAACATTTTTCATCAGTATCATAATGTGAAATACAAATAAACTGCGTCAGATTTTAAGCCAAAATGTTGGTGAGCAAAAATTTCACATTTGATCGATCCTTATCAAGCCTTGAGATATAAAAATCAACCCAACAATTTTGCCACCAAAAGAGGTTTTGATATGGTATTAAAAACAAAATTTTACCCTGGATTGCTAAAGCGGTGAAGCAATATCATAAAAGTAGAGGGGCTACTGCTACCGCTGATAGGATAAAGAAACGCGGCGCTTTCGCTTCCGCTCCGAAAAAGAACGCGCTCCTGCTCACCTCTCACCACAAACACTGCAACCATAAGAAAATTGTTGTGAAAATCTACTTAAGTAACAACGCATCCGTAGTAATTCTCAAATGTAGATTTTTATTTAAAGAACAATTGCCCACAACATTGTTTCCAATACAATTTTACCGTTGGCTATACAAGCCCTGACAAAATGTAAACGTGAAGAAGCGTCTTGGTTTACATCAGGTATGACTTTTTTAATTTTCCATATTATTCTATTTCGTGTATTCAATGCTGGGTAGTGGAAAATTGCAACACTTCGCTAATGCTTGCATCAATCTTTGTCGACAACGCGATCAAGTGGATTGCTGCACTGTTTATGCTGGCGATGATTGTGCATTCAACGCTACTCCAGGATTACATTGATTTGAACTTAAATATTTACTTCATAGTGACAAAAATTACAGGGCAAGCTGTATTTGTAATTTCGAAGTGATCTCAAAAAAGAATGTTTAAGCATATTTGACAAAAAAGATTTTTTGAGACCGAGTGATGTACAGTCGCGCCCAAAAGTTTAAGACCACTCATGACTTTTCACTGTGTTTTCAACTTGTCTCTTCCTAACTCGTTTTATTATTGTCTTATGCGCTTGATCCTTTGTCTATCTATTGAGACTTAACCTATCAAACAAACGATACACCACAAATGTAGAAAAACATCATTTACTTTATTATTTTAATACTTTGTAAAGGCCTCCTCTGTTTTGCACCACGGCAGCCATTCTGCGGGGCATGCTATCTATGAGATTGCAGCACTATTCTGATGTCATTTTTCGAGTCCATACATTTTTTCGCCGTATTTAATGATTCCATACTGATAGAATGCTGATCTGCTACTTCATTACACGCCATAAATTTTCGAATGGATTTAGATCTGGACTGCTTCCTGGCCGGTTCAGAATGTCAACATTCTTCTCATATAGAAAGTTTTTCACTGATTATGATTTATGGCATGGAGCACCATCGTGCATGAAAACATTTTAATCATGCACCATCATGTGGATTTCTAACTTATCCTTGAGTACATCTAGGTATTTTGCACCATTTATGGTGGTACCTGGCTGGAGGAAATACAGACCAGCTGTACCATGCGCAGACATTGCTCCCCAGACCATGATGCTTGGAGGGTGTTTCGTCGTTTGGATGGTGCAGCGGTCTTGTGGCGCCAAACGATTTTCTCACTACTCGCTTGCGAGATGTAAACTGCTGCACAGTTGACGCATCAAAAAATATAATTTTCTTCCAGTTTTCAGTGGTCCAATCCAGGTGGGCCTTGTCAAAAGCATATGTTTTAGCCTTCGTGGAAGAGGTAAGCGTAGGTTTTTTGGCGAGTTTGTGAGCTTTTTGCCAAAATTTTGAGTAACAAAGCCGATTTAATTTTTTGCTTGAACTCGTAGTTGAGCGCACTACCATCCTCTTCATCAGGTGATCATTCTTTTGGAAGGCAACCTGGGTTTTCCAGACCTGTACAAATCCTGAAAACTCCCAAAATTTTGAAACTGACGATTTCCTGGTGGATTACTGTTTTGCTAAACTTCAGTTTTTTGATATTTGCCTTTCTGAGTACCCCTCTATGTTCAAAGTAACAATTTTTGACAATTGAAAACCATTTCTTTCTGCATATATTTCCATTGACATTTGAGAAAAACTGAGCATTGACATTTGAGAAAAACTGAATGTGTTTGCTTCCAAAAAAAGAATTTCCCACAAAATCTCATTATTAAAGGCTTGACCAGAAGCATTTGTTACGTGACATTGTTTTTAGAACATAAAAGCTAATGTGACATAACATTAGCAAGAGTTTTGTCATTTTCATACAAAGATTCAAATTTTACTCAGGTGGTCTTAAACTTTTAGTCGCGACTTTATATGGATGACAACAACAAAACTTAACAGTGGATCATGCAAGTTGCATTTAGTGCAAAAACTGTACTAGCAAGCCCTTCAAAATTTGTGGAACGAGAAAAGATAAAGAAAATATTATAGAGGCAAAGTAAAGTTGGTCTAATGTTTTGTAATAATGTTTAAAATTGTAAATCTCTATAGAAAGAGGAATGCCCAGATTCAAAAATTTTCACCGTCCTCTTCTGTCGCCCTTTTGTTGCATCGGCACTATGTGCAGTCAATTAAAGTTGTTTTCAGTCAATGATTTTTAATCTGGGTGTTTGACGAAGTCTGCGCCAAAAATACGAACAATCGCTTTTAAAAAATTGATCTCGAAAAACAAGGTCTTTGATTTGATAAAGGAGAACAGGTTAAAATATTAGAATATTTTTTGTTGCCGTTCTCGTTTTGGCATTCCAAGGCTGGTCGAAATTCGGAAAATAATCCATAATTTTGGTTGGCTTGTTAAGAGTAGCATTCCTTGAGCTTTGGGTAGATGATAAGGGATAAATTAGGTAAACATCCTATCTCAATAGAATCCATGAAAAATTTCGCAAAATCGAAGGATTCAAACGGCAAAATTACAATGCAAAACAACCTAAAAATGTTGGCATGAATGATTTAATTTGCTTTTGAACGTTTATTGTTAGAACTCTCGCTACTGTAGATTTGTTTGTTGCTCGGTTAGCGATTAAACACCCACAGTTGGAATTCTTTTAACTTTAAATTTGAAACCTTGAGCTTGTTTGAGCTTATCGTGTGCAGTCCAGGTTGCTTTCCGTGCTAAAAGCACAGACAAAAATTAAGCAATTAATAAATAAACATTGCTTTCTGCTGTAATGCATGACATTCTTGATGCAGTACAATTACTCGGAATTGTAATAGCAACAGAAGAAAGTCCATTGCATGCGGAAGTAAGCTTTCAGTAATTCTGATACATGCCTTTCTCTGCTCGAATATGCTAAAGCATTTCCTGCAATCGTAGACTGCAATATAATATTGCAATTAGCAAGCATAGAATGCAACAGCTCCATCACAGAAATACCACAACAATATTACTTAGATAATTAAGCGTGCGTGTTAAATTTCCGTCAACAGTGGAATATAAGCTGTGACGTGACATAACAAATCGAAGATTAGCAAATATATGGTTGCACGCTCGATACAAACTTTTTGAAGAAGTCGGATAATGTGGTCAAGCCCTGTACTATACCAAAAGTGATTCCTAAGGCCCATGAATGTGGTAATTTGACTATCTAAAATAATGTCAAGACTGAACATTTTTAAACAAAAACAAACATTGCATGCTATCATGGAAAAGTGCGATCATAAAATAGAAACTGGACAGAACCTGTGCAAGAATTGATATTTCATTCTGCCGATAGCAAAAGTTTATTTTAAATTCCGCTTTGAAAACCAATCTCGTTTTCAGTTGATACACACTACATCTGGGCTTCTCAAACTACGGGCCACGATCACGTTTTGGATCGCGAAAGATATCAAAACATATGGCTTTGATGAATTCAAAATGAATGTGTACGAAGCTTTTACAACAAATTAAAAATAGGCCTGGAGTGAAATTATTTTTACAGCATTTTGGGGGTCAACTCTCTATTTTACGATATGATTCATGTTCTGGGATGTTTAAATGTTTGATGCTTGAGCTATCAAATAATCAATCAATTAATCACTGAAAGTTACATTTTATTGCGTCCTGATTGTTGTAATGTACTGACAGATATTGATCTTGTTTCCAGTGGTTCTTCCATTTGAAAGCAAATTTTCTCATTTTTAACTCTAAAATTTATGAAAAATTAAATAATCAAGAAGATCCGAAGGGAATAAAATAATATAAAAAAAGTATACAAAACAATATTCAATAAAATAGAAATCTCAACTTGTCATATGAAATACGGGAACTGTTGAAAGAACTCTGAACTTCATTTTCATGTTGCAAACACTTATACATGATAGAATTATACCGTCTTATTTGTTATTCACGATGGTTTTATTTCACGCATAACAAAGTAGATTGAGACCAGTTATTTGTGATAGCTCGGGATTGTTGGCTTGATTTAGTAGAGTCAAGCAAAATATGATCAAAAAGTGCATAAGTTATAAGAATTGGGCGCCTCCGCAGCAGCGAATTTAGAGGAAGGGCTCTGTGCCATGCCACCTTTCTTTTGACCTTACGGCAAAAAAAAATCAAAAACAAAACAATAATATACATTTGCATTAATTTCCAATTCTTTTCAGTATGTTATTAAAGACCTCTTTTCGCGAGGCAGCAGTTCACTTCATGCTAAATCATCGAGAACAATCAACCCGTTACATATTCTTAATTACTTTTGTAAACTTAATTGCTTTTGGTTAATTTTCATTTGCGTTACTGTTTCCTTTTCCCGGTCTATTTATTTCTGTGTAGTTGCTTTCTTGGATTTTGCGCATTGGTACGATTTTGTTTTAAACAAAAATACCACTTGAGATTTGTAATCAATAGTACATTTAAGAAAAGGAGGACAGTAGAGAGATGACCCCCCTTAAATAACATGAAAAAAGCAAAAACTGTAAACAAAAAGTTGTTTTTGGGACAAAGTTTTTGGTTACAAAAAGTCGATGTAAAAAGGTCTTTATGTTGCCTTGGAGACAACGATCCTCTAATATTTTTATGGTGTGCGCGGAATGGAACAATGTGTGAGCGGCAAATTTTGGTGTGTAAGTATTTGCAACATATTCATTTTAAAAGTCAGATGGCTCAACTAATTCCTTAAAACCAAAATTTTATTAAATTAAAATCAATTCAACAACATTTTTGAAGCCATATTTAGCTATTCTTGTTATACCAACATTTTGAAACCATTTGTAGCCTACAGTATTTTCACAATGAGTATTTCTTTTAAAAGTTTTTCGAGGCTATCCTTCTGCAATAACCACTGTCGATACACTTTATCAGCATTAATTTGCGCTACTAAAGACTGAAAACATTTTATTTTCATCAGCATGTCCAAATGATCAGTCTCTAATCGGTATCGCGTTTTGTTTTTTATAGAGTTCATTAAGCTAAAGCCTCGCAATCCGCACTTGCTGCTTGGAAAGTAGCGCAAATGTCCAATAGACCTGCCAGTATTGCAAACTATTCATATTTAAGTCTAAACTGAACAACATCACCAAATGTCTGTATTAATCCACACTTAATTTTTTCAGGAACCAGAAATCGCAATACCGTGCAGTGATGCTTCTCCAGGCTTCTTGGGAAATCTCAAAAAAATATTGGTACCTAACAATCAAACTTCTTAAATGACTTTCCCTAAAGGTAAAAGAAGTCGCATTACGCAGAGCAGGAAATTCAAATATACTGAGTGCGGGAGAAGTAACGCCCTTATTCTTATTTGAGTTTTCTAGTTTCTGCTTGTTTTCCTCTTTACTTTAGAGATACAACGTTTTTGTATCTGAGTTTTCTAATTATTAATTGTTTATTTTTTATTTTAGAAATTGTTTATCTTTGCTGTAAATCGCAATTCCGTCTGTGTGTCGTGTGTATGTGTGTCTGCTTCAACTCCTCTAAAACTGCTAGAGGTACAAGCATCAAACTTGGCACGATTGATCACAAGTGTCAAAGGGGGTTCGTGGCGTCATGATGTCGTCCTAATTGAAAATATTTCGTTTAGAATTTGCATTACTTGACAGAGGACAACCGCTTTTTCCTCAAACGAAAACCAGCTTCCGACTTACTACAATACAAAAACTTTCATTTGTTGGAGGTCTAAAATGACGTCACAATCAACGATTCATTGCACAATCTGTTTTTTGCTCTTTCTCAAAAACTACTGGCCGCACAAACGCGATTAAACCCTGTTTCAGGAGATATTAATAAGGTACTTTCGATAAAAACAACTTTACAACAATTAAGGCCTATTTTACTATGATACGAGAAATTCTTTATTTAAGCACTTTAAGCGTTCTACGCATTTTTTTTTCTCTTTTTTCCTTTGCACACTTAAAACTGGCACTATGATGTCATAATATGTCTTGCACGATTAACACAAATCTTCGCTACCGCATATCATAACATGAAAATGTTTTCAAAAATTGCAATCTTTTTGCAAAATCAGTTTACTTGAAAACTGACTTGTGACCTCATTTCTCAATTGATTTTTAAACTTTTTTTAACAAATTAAAGGTTATTTCAGAGCGATTCCGATAGTGTATAATATATGTTTTATATGAAAAAAACTGAACTTTAAGACCTGTGGTGTAACTTTCTACCCTCCCAAAAAGCGGTGAGCTCAATAAAAACAGGTAACTTTATTGAAAAACGTTATAACAAAGTACTAACAGTTACTGTCCTTTGAAAGCTTAGGAAATTTTCTTTCCAGCAATATGTGACTCCAATGATTTAAAGCTGAAGATATAATAGATATAATGAAAATATAATATGTATATAATAGCTAATCAAAAGTTGGTTGCCGTACATCATGATTCATTTTTAGTTGAACAATTAACCTACTTGACCGAACAAACATGCAATTGTAGAACAAAGTTATTTCTTTGGTACATTTTGACTACTTTTCCTCACAAGCATGTTTCTTTTGCGTTATCTGACGACGTTTTCAAAAAGATCTATCAAAAACTGAAGTCTCTAAATGTCCATGAAATGTAGTCTACGGTAAAAAACACAGAAAATTTTGGCGCCTGCAGTTCACAAAATTACGATTTCTAGAAAAACCTAAGTCCTTTGGTACATATTGTCTATTCTTTCTCGATAGCGTGGATCTCTGGCATTATCCATGAAATTATTCAAAAGGAAAATGCCACCAGTTGAGGGCCGAAACGTTCGCAGTATGTTTTTAACAAGTTGCTTGGCTGTTATTTTTGGATTAAAGTTATTCAAAAGGATTCCTCGAAAAATGAAGTCTACAAATTTTAATGTGTAGCCTACTTCAAGCAAAACATTTGGTGATCACCCAAGAAAAAGACGATGGGGTAAAGATGATCCTTTCTTATTGTTTGCAACAAAATGTAAGTGTCGAGCTACATATGGTCTAAATGTTGAAGCAATTTCCTTTGCAATTGAGTGAAACTGCCGCAGCAGCCAGCTGATTTGATATTCTTAATCTCGACATTTTTAATGAAGACCCACGCTATTGCTATAACTAAACTGGAAACCCCCGCTTAATTTTGGGTTAGTTTGCCCTTTGCATGGCAGCGTTTATGCCAGGGCCAAAAAACATGCGTCCAATCAGAGACGTTAGTTCATATTAATTCGCCCACATAAGGGTTTATTAACCGGGATAAATTTACCCCTTGAGGGCAAATTTGACCGCCCTGGGTGTAAATTTTGTTGGCAAAAAATTCGCACTTTTACCTATTACAATAGGTATTTCTGAAAGTGAAAATATAACAAAATTTCTTCTTTGTGAGTAACACCGGTCTTGATTCACAGACCAAGCTGATCACCATTACGTGCACAGGCATCATGGCCTATGTTTTCTACAACTGTTCGTTGCTGTTCTCACAAATGTTTGTACGGTGAAGCCGACACAGTTTTATCAATTGATGCGTTTTAACTCGGCACAGCAATGGCATGACCTGTTGTTACGTTGTGTCAATATATTTTGTTGGTTTTTATTTTATGTATATAGTAGTGTCGAACCTAAGTTCTGTGATCGTGAATCATTATTTGTTAAATGTATCGGCACGCTGTAAAATTAATTTACTCGCTTTGAACAGCCTACGGCTGCCCTCGTTTGAGCTGTCAAACAATCTAAAACTAGGAGATGATACTGGTATGGGTTTCTGGTTAAATTTTCATTCTAAATTTGATGTGTGTGAAAGAAGCTTGTGAACGCCTGTGGAAGAAAACTTGTAAACCGAATTGTGTGCTGTCGAATCGTGTGCTGTCGAAACGAATCTCGAATGAAACGAATCGTGTGCTGTCGAATCGTGTGCTGTCGAATCGTGTGCTGACGAATTTTGTGCTGTCGAATAGAATTGTGTGCAATCTCTACAATAAAGTCAACGGTCGAGTTTACAAAAGCTTATGTTAAGCCAGAGGTGAGCAGGCGCACCAAAAGGAATTAACATAAAAGTTTACAATTTACGCTTCGACGGGATGTTCGGCGACCGAAAAGCGCAAATTGTAAACTTTTATGTTAATTCCTTTTGGTGCGCCTGCTCACCTCTGGCTTAACATAAGCTTTTGTAAACTCGACCGTTGACTTTATTGTAGAGATTGCACACAATTCTATTCGACAGCACAAAATTCGTCAGCACACGATTCGGCCTCTGCTACCGAGTCAACATCTTCCTCCTCCGGAGATTGTACCCAAATTCCTAATAACTTCGCCTCACGAAGCTGAACAAAGCCGGACGATTCTAAAGACAGTGACTGCTGGTGAGCACGTATCTAATATATGTGTGTCAACTATTTGTAATAGTGTAAATGTGAATAACGTAAAGCCCTCTGTTGCGTCCAATACTTTTGCTGTGAAGCCTGTAACTAACAGTGTAAAATTTAATGACATTGTTAATGCACCTAACGTAGCAGAGCCTCTCTGTTCCAATATTTATTCTTCGAATAAGTCAAAAAATGAACCTGTTTGCTCTAATTTAAAAGAGTCCTTTTCTTCTGAATTTCAAGGCCCTTATCGGTCTGATTCAGTTTTCGCGCAATCTGCGCCTCGGGCCGTACCATGTCTAGATTTACCCTACCTAGGCACTCAGCATTATCCCAGGCCTAATATTTACCCTCCGGGTTTTGCACCACACAATTACCCAACTTATGATGAGTTATTTTTGCCCCGACCAGAATTTAAGAGTTTCAGTGGAAACCCTCTGGCGTACAGAGCGTTTATATCCAACTTTGAAACACATGTAGAACCACGATTAAATGACCAAAGAATGCTGTTTTGTCTGTTGCTACAGCATTGCGAAAGTAATGTCAAAGACAAGATTGAACATTTTAGTGAAAGGGGCTCCATGGCATACACTTTGGCAAAGGAAAGGCTATATCAAGAGTACGGGCGACCATGCATTATTGCTGATATTTGCGAGCAAACTCTTTTGCAAGCCCCACAGGTTAAGGCTAATAACCCTGCAGCTCTGAAATCTTACTCTGAGTTACTTGAAAGGATGCACGGTACCTTAACAAATGTGTGCGAAATGGGAAGCCTTAACTCTCTTGATTCAATGACAAAACTAGTGAATAAGCTGCCCTTTGACATGAGGAGACGCTGGGTTCGAGAATCAGTCATAGTCGAAGAGCACAGTGGTCGTGTAGCTAAGTTTAGCCACCTCGTGAAGTTTGTGAATCGTGAATGCCAAGAATTAAATTCGCTTTTCGGTCGCCGAATTTTCTCCGTAAATTCGGACTCGACCAGCTCAAACAAACCTACAAGGTCTACAAAGGCTTTATACAATTTCTCTGTCGGCACTAATACCGAAGAAAGCACAAAAAGCTTTGTGGTGGGGCGCTGTTGGTACTGTGATGACACATCTCATGTTATTCATGATTGTCCAAAGTTTAAGGGACTCACCTTTAAAGAACGTTCCAAGTTTGTGAGGACTAACCGAATGTGCTATAAATGCTTTAGTAAAAAACATAAAACTAATGACTGCAAACGCACCAATATGTGTAAAGTAAAAGGTTGTAAAGGCACCTTTCATCACACTTTACTGCACAATTACGACTCGCCACGTGGCATTTCACAAGCATCTGGTAACAACGAACCTTTGGGTAGCACAATCCAATTAAAGAATGGAGAGAGTGATAGTAGTACTGGTGGTGTCCAAGCAGTCACCTGCAGTCAGGCTTCAGATGGAGTTTACCTTTGCGTAGTTCCCGTGAAGGTAATGCATGGGAACAAAACTGTTATCACATATGCATTTTTGGATCAGGGTTCGACTCACTCCTTTTGTGACAAAAAATTGGTAAACGCCTTTGGGGTTGATGACGATCTACAGAGTATAACCTTGCACACCCTAGGTAATGCAGCAGCCACTCACTTAGGTCACACATTAAATTTGAAGGTTTTCTCTCTTGATGATTCTTATGTTGTCGACTTGCCCAAGGTATTTTCTATTGACGATATTCCCGTGCACCCAAACTTGATACCTGCTAAATGCGAAATAAAGGAAATGCCACATTTATGTGATTTGGCCTTCCCTAAGGTTGATGGCGCTTCAGTGACTCTACTGATAGGAGCTGATGTTCCTGAATTATTTTGTCCCGCAACTTTCCGCAAAGGTCGCCGAGGTGAGCCAGTAGCTATCAAAACCCCATTAGGTTGGTCTTTGTTAGGGCCCTCACTATCGCTTTCGAGCACTCAAAACTGTATAGTCAACTTCGTGAAGCACCACGACAAAACTGTCGAGCAGCAAATTCAAACTATTTGGTCCGCTGATTTTGAAAAAGGCACCACTGTACTTGAAATGCCCTCTTCTCGTGAAGACCATTTGATGTACAAGTTGCTTCAAGATTCTGTAAAAATGGTTAATGGTCGTTTTCAGTTGCCTCTACCTTGGAGATCAGGGGTTACTAGTTTGCCTAACAATCGAAGCGTAGCCCTTAATCGTCTAATGTGCCTAAAAAGACGCTTCGCTAAAAATCCGTCTTTAAAGGAAGGATATGTCAACACCATTGACGAATATTTGTCAAAAGGACATGCATCCAAAGTAAATCTTTCCACAGACAAACGCGACGATGTCTTTGTATGGTACCTTCCCCACCACCCAGTCATACATCCTTACAAACCATCTAAGGTGCGTGTAGTGTTTGACTGTGCGGCAAAATGCAAAGGTGTGTGTTTAAATGATGCGTTAATGCAAGGACCCAACCTAACAAATAGCTTAATTGGTGTACTTACTCGATTTCGCAAGGATCGTGTGGTTCTTGTAGGTGACATTGAGTCAATGTTCCACCAGGTACAAGTGGATCCGAAGGACACTAGCGCATTAAGGTTCTTGTGGTGGTCCGAAGGTAATATGGATGAAGAACCAACGGAGTACAACATGAACGTGCACGTATTTGGCGCAACCTCATCTCCAACTTGTGCGTCCTTTTGTTTGCGTCAAGTAGCACGAGAGTTTGGTCATATGCACCAAACTCTCACATCTGAGATTGTCAAACGTAACTTCTACGTTGATGACTGCCTATTCTCATGTGAATCTGAAACCGAGGCCATAAATCTAGTTCAGGATTTGGTGAAAATGCTAAGCAGAGCAGGGTTCCGATTAAGAAAGTGGCTAAGCAACAGCAAAGGGGTGCTCGAGGCGATTCCTGAATCGGAGAGAGCAAAGGATCTTGGTTGTCGTGAATTTGAATCATCTTTAGCGACCAGAGTTTTGGGAGTTCAATGGAAATATCAAACCGACGAATTTGTTTTTAACATTCAAGTTCCCCAAAGACCATTGACTAGACGAGGATTACTATCTGCTGTATCGAGCTTGTTTGATCCTCTCGGTTTCGTTGCTCCCATCACTCTTTTTCCTAAATTGCTTTTGCAAGACCTTTGCAAACAAGGTTTCAGTTGGGACGAACCGCTGAATGAAGATGAAGCGGACGACTGGAAAAAGTGGTTACGATCTTTGCCACATCTGAGCAAACTACAAATAAAACGTTGCCTCAAACCTATCGAATTTAAAGCAAACTCTTACGAACTTCATTTCTTCTCTGATGCTTCATTGCGTTGTTATGGCAGCTGCTGTTACCTGCGAATGGGAGACAGCGCGGGTCACAATTCTTGTTCATTCATTATAGGAAAGGCTCGGGTTGCGCCTTTGAAAGCTGTGTCTATACCAAGACTTGAACTAACAGCAGCAGTTTTGTCCGTTAGGCTTTACCTACTCGTGACCAATGAGCTAGATTTGCCAAACTGCAATTGTGTGTTTTGGACGGACTCTACAGCTACTCTCCAATGCATACAGAACAATACCAAGCGATTTCCTGTTTTTGTGGCCAATCGCCTTGCCATCATATGTGAACACACTTCAACTAATTCCTGGAAATACGTTCCATCAAAACTAAATCCCGCGGACTTTGCCACAAGAGGTATTTCAGCAGAGTTATTTTCTCATTCTCACGCTTGGCTACAAGGACCTTCATTTCTTTGGAAAACTAATGATTTGTGGCCAGCCGGGCCTCCAGTCTTACCCGAAATGCCTTCAGAATTTTGCGTGCAAAAGGACAGATTTCCAAAACAAAACAGCAGTTTTGTAACAACTACTTTGTCTACTCAAACTATTGATTGTCATCCCTTTAACGAATTAATCAAACAATGTTCTTCCCTAATGAAGTTGAAACGAATAGTAGCATGGTTGTTGAGATTCAAACAAAATGTTCTCGGCTTGATTCGTGGTTCTGTGACTACTAATAGGAACACATTGCTTTCAGTAACTGAACTTGAAAACGCAGAACTTGAACTTATAAAACAAGTTCAAAAAACTCACTTTCCCTTTATTGCATCTTACTCTTCACCTGAGGTAGATTTTCAACGCTTGCCACGCTCTATTAAAAGGCTATGCCCAATTATCATAAAGGGCATTCTTCGAGTCGGAGGGCGTCTCGATTTCACCGATTTAGACTTTGATTTAAAGCATCCAATTATACTCCCCAACGATTCTCATTTTACTGAACTTCTCATACGCCAGTGTCATAGCCAGTTGGGACATTGCGGACACGGACACACATGGTCGATATTAAGACAGCGATATTGGATATTGAAGGGAGGAGCTGCTGTTAAACGAACCATTGGCCACTGCATTTATTGTAAAAAACGAAACGCCAGTTTAGGAAAGCAGCTAATGGCAGACTTACCCTCCGATCGGCTTCAAATTGAACAACCGCCATTTAGTCACGTGGGTATTGATTATTTTGGCCCCTTTAACGTACGCCAAGCTCGCAGTACTGTTAAAAGGTACGGGTGCGTGTTTACATGCTTAACTGTTAGAGCCATACATATAGAAGTTGCTTACTCTATGTCCACAGACTCATTTCTTTGTGTGTTGCGCAAGTTTATTGCTAGACGTGGAAAACCTCGACGCATTTTAAGCGACAATGGCGCCAACTTTGTTGGAGCAGCTCGGGTGTTACGAGACTCTTTAAAAGAGTTGAATCAACAGCAAATCCACGATTTCCTTTTGCAAAAAAATATCGAATGGCGTTTTAATCCTCCCACAGCCAGTCACATGGGTGGAGCTTGGGAGAGGATGATACGGTCTATTCGACGTATATTTGGAGCCTTATTAAAAGGCCAAACATTAACTGATGAATTACTTACTACCTTAATGGCGGAGGTTGAAGGAATTATTAACTCCAGGCCTTTAATTCCAGTGACTATGGATCCTGAGTTTGATGAACCTCTGACACCTAACCATCTCCTGCTTCTTAGAGGTAATCCAAATCTTCCTCCAGGTATTTTTGACCAGAAGGAATCGTACGGTACTCCTCGCTGGGCTCAATCTCAGTACTTGGCTCAGCAGTTCTGGTCCAGATGGATCAAGGAATTTCTTCCCAACCTTGCCCTTAGACAAAAATGGTTCAAACCTCAGCCTAATATGCAAAAAAATGATGTAGTCTTACTGGTGGACGACACACAGCCTAGGTCTAAATGGCATATGGGCTTGATCATTGACATCTATTCAGATAGGAAAGGAAAGATCCGCACCGTTCTAGTTAAGGTCAAAGGCAGTTTAATAAAACGACCCGTTCACAAGCTTTGTGTGATCAGCCAAGCAAACGAATTGAACTCGCAACCTTGAAATTGCTTCTCATTTTCTCATTGACTGACAACTTCACCTTTTTCTTTCTAAAAAATGCTCCCTCGTTCTCATTTTGCGTGGGGCTGTGTTACGTTGTGTCAATATATTTTGTTGGTTTTTATTTTATGTATATAGTAGTGTCGAACCTAAGTTCTGTGATCGTGAGTCATTATTTGTTAAATGTATCGGCACGCTGTAAAATTAATTTACTCGCTTGGAACAGCCTACGGCTGCCCTCGTTTGAGCTGTCAAACAATCTAAAACTAGGAGATGATACTGGTATGGGTTTCTGGTTAAATTTTCATTCTAAATTTGATGTGTGTGAAAGAAGCTTGTGAACGCCTGTGGAAGAAAACTTGTAAACCGAATTGTGTGCTGTCGAATCGTGTGCTGTCGAAACGAATCTCGAATGAAACGAATCGTGTGCTGTCGAAACGAATCTCGAATGAAACGAATCGTGTGCTGCCGAATCGTGTGCTGTCGAATCGTGTGCTGACGAATTTTGTGCTGTCGAATAGAATTGTGTGCAATCTCTACAATAAAGTCAACGGTCGAGTTTACAAAAGCTTATGTTAAGCCAGAGGTGAGCAGGCGCACCAAAAGGAATTAACACCTGTCGCGGTAAAATCGCACCATACTTAGGGGAAATATTTTTTCTGTTTATAATGACGTTGTAGAGCTACCGAGCTCAAACCTACACTAAAGTTTGAGCAACAATTAAAAGAAAACAACGTCACTGCGTAAAATTGCATCACATCAAAGACATTTTGTTAGGAAATGGCTCAATATCACTAATGTGGTCCCTACTTCCAAACTTGGTTTCACGTAAGCAATGAACAGAGCACATAAACCCAAGGCAAAACCAAGACCTTGAATCAGAAATTCTGTTAAGAAAAGGAACGAACCAACTTATGAAAATTTTATGTGCAGAAAAAACATAACATTTTCGTTACTGTTCACTTAAAGCCCGATGGGTGAAGCAGGCGCAGCCGGCTGATCGAAGATTCTCAATTTCGATGTTACTGATGGGTCCTGCGGGCGACGCCGACATATGCTAGAGAGCAAGGATTTTATTATTTTGCTGATATGCTGCTTGTTAATTTATCTATATCTATACTATAAAGCAATGTGACACAATCAGAAATTCAAGAAAAAATCTAAATAAAACCATAAACCTAACAATGTGTGAAACTGAATTTAGTGAGAATATTTTGTTTGAAAGTAACTTGGCCCGATGAGCTGCTACTAGAATACGGAAAATGATTTTGGAAAAGCCGTTGCGGCTTTTATCGCTATGCCGGAAACAAGGAAAATAGCGCAGCAAAAAAACTCAATACCACAAATGTAAACAAAAACGGGGCTAAAACAAATCGCAAAATACGCTTACCATTGAATAGTTTATCTTTGTGAAAACAACCATCATTTGGCCGCCACCATCATTGATGTCTGTGTTTCAATCCCTTCCCCTCACACTGTTTAAAAATATTAAAGGCAATTTGTGACAACATCCTTATTTTGCGGGCATTACCAGTCTTGATTACGAGAATAATATGATCACTATTGGGAGTACAAAAATTATAGATATGCATAAAAAACATAAACATAAAAAAGCATAAGCATAACAAACAAACAGTCTCGTAAATAGTACAATTTTTCGTTTCTGTTTACTCAAGCACCCAATGGGTGAAGCCGACGCAGCCTGCTGAACCGACATTTATAATGCCTACGTTAGTGATGGGGGAGCCTGCCGGGTGACGCCGGCAGAGCCGACTAGTTAACGTATAAATCAATTCAAGCCTTAAAACAAGTTGCTGTTTGTTGCCAAAACAACACGATTAACAGAAATTCTAAATGTAATTGCATTTTGTAAACGAGCCTTTTGACTTATCAAAAAACTTTCTGCAACGCGACGCCTGTACGCATGTGACTCTGATGGGCTCGTTCACCAAATGCAGTTAATTGTAATAATGGAGCAAAATTTTCCTTCTGTCTATAGTGTGTTTACCGCTAATAAATGATATCATACATTCCTTATAACACTTTGTACTTGTGTTCACCCCTGGGTCTATGATGTAATAATGTTTTTGTTGTTACATAATTGCCTGCCTTGTTGGTAATGATTTTTATTGTTTATAAAATATAGAAGTTGCTAGTTGTTAATTAGCAATTTTCAAGGTAATCTCCTATTAAGAGGGATCTGTCTCCAGCATCACACTAAGGTAAAATAAAAAATTTTGCTTTAAAATTATCACCAACATCATTTGGTACAATAAAGCAATCTATTGCATCATGTAAATAACCCATAAAAATGTTGGTGATCATTTTTGAGCAAATTTTTTTTTAGTGTTTAATAATACAGGATGCCTTGATATTTTTGTGTTTAACAGTTTATATGTTACATTGGTAATAATAACTATCGCTTATTAAGGAAGCTTTCCGGTTACTAAGAGGAGTGAAACATCAAGTTTTAAAAATAATTTGACGAAAAAAACAATCTATCTGTTTATAATACTGATTATAGCGTCTAAACTTACGACACGAGTTTATATCTCGTTCGTGATGTGACATAAAATTTAAACGTCTGAATTTTACCAAAAGTTTTCCTTTTACACGCATTAACCTTTTTCTTACCGAGGATAGTTCTCGTGTTCAAATCTGTTTTATTTGTATATATGTTTGTTTCGTAGGTAGTAAATAACTAGGGTTACCATATTTGGAAAAGCAAAAATCGGGACAATGGATGGCCACTTTTCACGAGACCAAATATTTGGGCTTATCATGTTTTTTGATCAAAAACGGGACGCTCAAATTCAGTTCGAGACCTTTTTTTGATTTTGGGGGACGGGATCAGCTTCACATCGGTTGCAATTAGGCGCGGTCTTGCCTACGATGGGGATGATCTCCAAAAAGAAAAAAAGACCATCACCTGTTTGGCTGCCCTATTTGTGCCATTTTCGGCCGGAATCATCATTGAGAAAGGGTTCGCTGCCATAATGCTATAGCTAACCGGCGCGATGGTGTAGTGGTTAGAGCGTCCGCTTCGCAGTCGGTAGACCTGGGGTTCATTTCCCTTGTCGAGTCATACCAAAAGACTTTAAAAAATGGTATTCACAGCTTCCCTGCTGGGCGCTCAGCAAATAAGGGCTAGTGTGGAGAACAATCCGGCAAGCTTGCTTGTTGTGTCCTTGGGCAAGGCACTTAACGGGATGCTTCCGTCTTTATGTGGCAGACAGATGGTGGGGCCAAGCAGTCTACCCGTCGTGGTGGCCCAGTCTGACGAAAGACATGCAAACCGAGCATGAGCTCATACGCGTGAATGAATGAATGCTATAGCTTATCGGGACTAGCGTTTGCATACCCTAGTTCAAGCTGTGCTTGCTGGCTGAATGAAAAAGCGGGACTTTCGATGATTTAAGCGGGACAAGGCCTGAAAAAGCGGGACTGCCCCGCCTAAATCGGGACGTATGGTAACCCTATAAATAACTTAAATACTAATTTTTATGTTCATACCTTGTTCCGGAAGTTAATTATGTCATGTTCCATTTGAACTGGCGGGTTACCGTACACAAAATAGCGCATTACTAATTTGTGGCTTCAGTAAAAGCGTTTCGCTTTTTACGTAATACTCCATAAACTCAATCAGCAAAAGCATACTTTGTTTTTATTCGGGGGCATCTTTATTGCTTAATATGATGCATCTCAGAACAAAGCTTGTAACGTTTCGCATCCAGATGTACATTGCATTTTTCACATGGCTTTGGTGTTCTTTTTGCACATTTTACAACTTACTTGAGTAGTTGGTCCACGGAAGTGATTTATTCCATCAAACCTCACGTTTTGTGGAAGTTCAGCTTCACCGTCTGGTCTACTTTGGAGTTCCTCATCTGCTTCAAGCAAGCCAGGAGTCACCAGTCTCCGAAACTCTCGGTGAGATATCTCTTGCTGGCCAAATCGGCAATATATCATCCATACTGCAACAACTGTAGCGTTGAGAAAGTTTACGCGCAGGATCCAATACCATTTTTTTCACGTATCATTTGGCGATATGATTACAGCAAACGGTCCATCAGATCAACACAGCCCATACCTTTGTTATGCGAACCAATGAGATGTGGTTGCGTGACTTCTCCGCCTTACTTTGCGCACAGGTTCATGATTTTCCCAGTTACTTGCGTTATTTACGATAGAGTTGTCGTGCAATTTTCCTTTACTGCAGTAATTGTATGTGCCTCTTTCTTTCTTCTAAATCTTTTTGCTTTGAACAAGTTGTTTGTTTGCACCCTCTGTTCTGTTTTCTTGAATAATTCCTGTGCCTTGCATGCTTTTTTCAGCTAATTCAGTCATCAGGTGGCAGATAGTGAAGAAGTTATCAAGATAAAGTTAGTATTACAAAACATTGGAATTACCAGAGGTGATAGAAACCACACTATTGACGACACGTGTTCCTAAAGGCTGGTCGATCGCCTTTGGCTGCTTTCCCTGATATATCTGGATTTGATACGGATAACCATCACAAATTTTGTAACCAAGAGAAAATGACTTCCCTCTGATAAACATTTTGGCACTCTGGCGTTCAAAGTATGGCGCCATTGACTCATCTAGACTCAATAGTTCATAAAAAAATACCTAACGGAACCAAATGCAATTCAACATGTTATACAAAGAAGATATTTTGCTCATTTTATCTCCTTCTGTGAGCCTTTAATTGTCAGCAAAATGTAGATACTTTTTGATTTTGTGATAACTATTTCTACTGGTTATATTATACACTGCTGAAACTCCAAAATCAGGCTGCGTTCACCAGTAATGATATTCTTCCCGTAAGCTATGGTAGGCAGTAAGCAAAAGCATTCCTTACGATGACAGCGCTTTGATCTCGATTGCTATAAAGATTGGTTTGAAGAACAATGTGCTCCAGTATGTTCTTGTAAAAAAAATTTTTCCATACATAGTGAGATGAATTTCCCTCCAAATCTGACTAATTTTCTGCGAAATTAGGTTGTTTCTTTTGGAAAGCTTTTTCAAAACCAGAGACTTTTTTCCATCTAGGCAGTTCTTGTCGTATTCTTTTGGTACGTGTTGGCAAAGACAGTTAAGCTTCGTCGTCACTTTGAAGATCTTCTTTAATCTCAAGCTCTCATGCTGGTTCGTAAATTTCTTCCATACTTTCAGTTGAAACCTCTTCTGTATTGCTTTCCTGATTACCGAAGTCACCGCATTTGGCGGAAGTAAAACGTTATTGACGACATTTCTGAAACATTTGATAGCTTCATGCGCTTCTGCAATAGTTGCTACTCTTGTCGTTTTTTCTTACTCCATAGAAAAATCTGGGTTCCATCTTCACTTATAACTATTAACCACTTGCTTGCCTTCTAGCAATTAACTGCGTGTTAGTAAAAGGGAAAAGTGTAAATGCGATAGCTATTTTGTTTACTGAAAGTAATTTTTTACGCGTGATTAACGCTATAAACGTCTTGGCAGAAAACTAACACTTGCTCGTCTTCAAACGCAGTTGTACAGTAACCCGCCACTGTTCCATAAATGGAATATAAAACTTTACAACAAATTTATGACAAGTTATTGGCCGCTCATCTTACTTCTGTTTGGTTGAAAATACTATTATATCAGTAATCTAAATTGTATCAATCTTCGGATACTTTTGCATAACAGGAAATACGTTTGGTACTGCCTAATATTGCATACACCTCAAAACGTAATTTTTCACGAAATAAACGTTCTTGTAATTTGCTCACTACGCGAGATATTAGTAATAATTATACCTAGCAAGAAAGAACAACTTCTAAATAGTAGGGTAAAACCAAAAAGTAGTTTAAATTTAGACAATAAAATAGTTTGCAAGCGTCGTGAAGTTTTGTTCCAATTATGGAACGCTAATAAGAAAAAGGTTTAGCTTTCTTTAAATGTAAAACTCTTTAATTTGCTTGGAGCAAAATCACTCCAACACATATCCTTACTATATGATAAGTTTTAAAGCGCTTGACCAATATTCCTTACAGTCCGCTTCTTAGACATGAGTTTATCTCTCATGTCAATTTATGCCAAGGACTCTAAATTGATATTTGAAGATCTTCTACTTTGTGCTCAGCTATAGGGAAAATGTGGAAAATGAAATAAAACAGTCGTGATTAAAACATGTCATGGCACCATAAATCACCTCACTCGAAAAGCGCTAAAAACGGCATAACATTTCATTTCCAAATGCGATCTTGTGCAATACAATTTGGTTTCACAAACCCCAAAAGCACTATTATATATTTTCAGTGGCTATTTTTTTGTTCACTTTAAAAAACTGCTGTGATGAAGATACGTGAAAGAACAAAAAACTTAGGTGTTGTATTTTTTTGACAGAGTGGTCCAAAAGTATATTTACAGTTATCAAGAAAGGAAGTAAGTATATGCAGTTTGCTTGATGCGCCCAATTTCCCATACGCCCAACGCCAATCTGGATGCTACAATTCCACTTCAAAAGCCAAAGGTGGTTACATATCCACTTACGGCGCTAATGATATTGTGGCGACACAACCTTTGTTAATAGCTTTCATGTCTACCAGTATAAAGACTATGGTCATATCTTAAATCAAACAATGGTGCTCAACCTGTAATCTCTGCTGCTTTATTATTCAATTTCATTGCTGTTAATGCAAATTGTTTGACATCATCCTTTAAATAATATCATTTGCAAAAGGAAACTTAGCTTTAGAACATAAAATAAGTTGAATTGTAAGCAGCCAGAAAAAGAAAAAAGCAAATCGAAGTTAGATATACATCCGGGGGGATATTTTGTTTGTGATATTTTTAGCAAGCTACTTCAAGCACATAAAACATATTTCAATGACTGTAAACCTACTTTTGGGCCACCCTGTATTCAGGCCAATTATTGACAGGCCTAAAAAATGTTTGACTACTGAAAAGTTGAAAACAGTTTTTCGTTTCAAAAGATTTTAGAAACTTTAATAGGATTGTACAAAAAAATAAATAAATAAATGCGATTGAAAAATATTTAATAATTTGTGCAAGATTAAAAATGTTTTAGTCTGTCATTCAAAGCGTTTCTCGTTTGCATGAATCTTAACCACAACATTGGCTTAAAAATTTTAATTGAAAAGTTACAATTTGTGCATGCATGACAATGACTCGTTAAAGATTTGCAAAAAAGAATCTCTTTATTCAATCGTATCAAGATAGCAGGATAAAAATAAACGTAAAAAAATTTGGAGACAGCATAAAGCGCAATGTTGAAGCTAATTGTTTGGATCATAGGTTTAGCTGCAGTTTGCTGTGCATCACATGTTCGATAACCGATGACGTATTGAGTCAACAAAATCCACAAACACCCCAAAGAGCTGCACAGAGTTCTCCGGGCAAACGGGGACCAAAAGGTCAAATGGGGTCATTGGGGAGCCCCGGCCAGAAAAGGGGAGCCTGGAATTCCAGATAATCGACCAATCAACTTGCTCCGAGATCAATTGAGTTCTCTCTCACGGAAGTGGAAGCTTTAAAACGTCAAAGTAAAAAACTCTGGATCTAATTGCAGCAGATGGAAAAAATTGTATGTTCCACCTTGTTATTGTATTTGTCAACTCACTCCTGGTCGTCAGCTATGGCAGCAAAATCGACAGTATTGCCAAACGTGGGGAGGCGATCTGGCGGTGCATGGTGTGGAAACTCTGAACAATAGAAAAAAACTGAAACAAAAACTGGTTATCAACCAAGATTATATTTGGATCGGTGGAAGTGACGTTGCGTCAGAAGGAGACTGGATTTGGGTGTATGGTGAGCGTGCGAGTAGTTCTGAGTTAATCTGGGATGGTGGACAATCGCGAGATTTAAGAAGTCTTAACTACCTTCTAATGGTGACGAATCCCTCCGTCTCTACTGTTGGACTTGCTCATGACGGACCAAATGGTTTTTCAAGACATGGTCTTTGTAAGAAGCAATTTAAAATTTGTCAAAATTTAAAGGGCCGTGCTTGGAGAGGTGAATATATTCCACCTTTTGAAATGCAGAAAAATCATGAGTTATAACAATATTTCCTTATGTATATTTGGAATTTGTTTTTCATTAAATAAAAACGTTTATAAAATACATTCCTAAAACAATTTCCTATTTATCAACCTTACAATTTGTTGCAAGTAGTTACTTAATCCACCTGCATAGTGATTTCATTTGTAGCAGAAGTGATCACGATTTATTCGCATCACGCACTGCTGCATCAAGAGGATTATCTACTGCACTTCTTGGTCTCAATATCTGATTTTGTTTTACGTAAAGATGGTATAGAGTTTCGAAACCACACTCACACAAATCAGTTGAACAATATTCATCGACTAAATCGTGCTCTGCACTTGTTAGCCATTGACTATAGTTCAAGCCGTTGGTATGGATGTAGGTTCAAGTCCAACTCTCAGCATTGTTTCAACGAATGGGAGATGTACAATCTCAAGATAAATCCAATTTTCCAATCTTTACTTTCAGTGATACTGCTCTTGACCTTATCATTCCATGACAGTCAATTTTTCAACAGAAAATAAAACTTTATCAAGCTGATAATGTATCATAACACTTCTAAATACATTTGAGAAATGATAAAAATTGTTAAGATGTCAAAATTATGTTTATGTTGTAAATTGTATGTAATTGACTAAGAGCAAACATAAATAAATAAATAGCTCATTGGCAATGCCTGTTGAGCTGATTATATTCTTAGCCTCCAGTTACACAAAACTATTGCAGTTCATTGGCGTTACTGTTTCCCTTTCCCGGTTTTATTTATTTCTATGTAATTGCTTTCTTGAATTTTGTGCATTGGTATGATTTTGCTTTGAAAAAAATGCCACTGGAGATTTGCAATCTGTGGCACATTTAAGAGAAGGAGGATAGCAGGACAATGACTGCCTTAAAGGGCACGAAGAAGCAAAAAAATGTAAACAAAAAGTTGTTTTTGAGACAAAGCTTTCAATTTCAAAAAGTGAATTTAAAACAATGGTCTACATGTTGCCTTGGAGAGCAAAATGAGTAAAGTTCTCACTGTCACTAGTTTTTTTTGTTTAAAGCTCTCCCCGCCACCCCCTTTCCCACAAAAAAGATTGAGCTTACTTCTATTACGATTTAAGAGTAATCTTGTGGAGTCGTTCGCTTATAAATGCGCCATTGTAACGCATTATATATGCGCTATCTTATGATGAAATAATTAACGTTGCTACGTATACAACAAACGGATATAAAGCCTGGTTTATCCATTCGTTTCAAATACTACTACGCTCCTTGCGTTGTGCATTTATAGGTAAAATTTGGTATTGAATATTCACTGTAAACCTACACACAATGCAACACAAATACAAATTTTGCAAAGAGCCTAAATTTTATGAACTTCCTAAAAATTTTTTGGGCTCTGTGCTTCAGCTCTGTCAGTTCCCTTTAATCCTCCTGTAAATAAGCATCATCCGTCTTTAGAAGTCGATTATGAAGTTAGCCTTGCTTTCGTTGAAACGTCGCTGTGTTAGCAATCGATTGATGTGTTCATGCATATGAGCTCATACTCTGCTTGCATGTTTTTTGTCAGATAAATCACCGCTGTGGATAGACTTCTTGACCATCAGCCACAACCTTCCTAGTCTTTCACATAAAAATACAGGTACCAGTTCCGTACCTTTCCCCAGGACACAATGAGTGAACTTTTCGTTTTTTCCTGCAAAACGTCAAGCAGGAAAACTGTGAATATCGCTTTGTAACTCAGCGATAAGACTCGACAAGTACATCAAACTTTGATTAAACCCACCTAACCGACAGCGCAGAGGCCGCTTTAACCTCTACACCCCACCCGCCTGATTTTGACTTTGAAACTACCATACCACGTAATAAATAAATCAAACATAACTCCTACAGATACTTGAAAGTTTGACGTACCGCTTGTGGAGGGAAGCTTACTGTATACGGAAGACAGCTTTGAGTAATTCAAGTAGAATATGCTAAAGCACTTGCTGCAATAAAATAGATTGCATTATCATGTTGCAATCACTGCTTGCAATTGCTACCGAGAAAAATTCTGCAATGATGTTGATCCCAGGCACTCATGCATGCGCCGTAACTTTCCATCAAATACTAAATGCAAGTTGTATGTATTGCGTAACTGTTGTATTTTTAAATATATATGATGACAACTTTGCACGCAATGTTTAACTTCAACTTACAACGATTCATTAGAATTATAAGAACGTAATGGAATGAATGAAAACGTCCAGACACCTGCTTTATATATAGTGCCATTCTAATTGTAATTGCGTAATCTGGACCTGTTGTTACTTTACTTGTTGCATTGCGCCAGAAGCATGTGCGCTTGCGGGGTTTGCATAATTTAAGAAGGCAAGGCGTGCAAGGCGCAAAGCGGTGTTTGCAGGATAAAATAATCACACACACAATATAACACAACAGCAACAAAACGCAAATGAACAGACATCCATGCAAACATGTTTCGTAAACAACATAACTTGACCAAGTCAGTACAAGGCTTACATAAGCAGCAGCTAGGGATTGCGATTCCGCTAAACCGAGGCTGAAGAGCATCGCCTGTACGAAGCAGCTATCTGATTGTTTTTGCACTACTTGTCCTAAGATCGAAAAAATAAAGAATTGTAGCGCAATAACAACTAAATAAACACACTGATGGAAGTTGATTTTAAATTTCCTCTGTCTGTGTGGAGGAAATCATTTTTCACTAAAAAGTTCTAATTCTTTTTTTATTGAAGGGTTTCGAAAGTATATAATACTTTCGTGTATCAACATTTTTCTGGCTAACATCAACCTTGACAACAAACCAAATGATATGCATACATGCAACAAAAAAAAAACCTTACAAGGGATCATACAAGTTGCATTTGCTAGTGCAAAAACTGTACTAGCAACCCCTTCAAAATTTGTGCATCGAAAGAAGACAAAGAAAATATTATAAAGGCAAAATAAAATCAGTCCAAGATTATTTAGTAATGTTTAAATTTGTAAGTCTTTACGATAAAAAAAAGACCCGATTTAAAAATTTTCACCGTCCTCTTCTTTCGCCCTTTTGTTGCATCGGCACTACGTTTAATCAATTAAAGTTGTTTTCAGTCAGTGGTTTTTAACCTGGGGCTTTGCAAAGTCTACGTTGTTGTTGTTTACCCGACCCCTTCCGATGGATAGGGGCATGGCGGAAGACCATGGAGCCCCAGTAGCCGGGCAACGCTAAATAGGTTCAATCGCTTTCAAATAATTGATCTCGAAAACACAAGGTCTTCGATTTGATGAAGAAGAACGGGTTCAAATACTAGAAGGCTTTCAGCTGCCGTGCTCATTCTGACACCCCAGGATTTGTCGAAGTTTGGAAAATAACTTACGATTTTGGGGTTTGGTGAAGATTAACATTTCTTGAGCTTTGGGTAGGGATAATTTAGTGAACAGCCGACTTCAATACAATCGATGGAGAATTTCGCAAAATCAAGGGATTCAAACAATAAAATTCTAATACAAAACAACCTAGAAATGTTGCCTGAATGATTTAATTTGGTTTTGAATGTTTGTGGCTAGAACCCTAGCTACGCCGGATTTGTTTGATGCGTGGTTTGCAATTAATTGCAATTCTTTTAACTTCAAATTTGAAACCCTGAGCTTTTTTGTTTATGTTGGACTGTAGACGTAAATATAAAAACTGTAATCACATTTTCGGTATTTATATTAATCATCTGCGTCTGATAATTTTAATGTGGCATTGTACATTAGATACGATTAAAACCCTGCTTTATTCGTTCAATATTATGCTGATTATTATTTGCTCTAATTTTGCTCAATTTTTTGCCATCCTCACTAGCCACAGAATTGATCAATTTTATCGGACGATGTAGTATAGCTTGCCTTCGGTGCTAAAAGCATGAAGAAAAATTATAAAATTAATGAATCAAAAACTGCTTCCTATTGAAATGTGTAGCATTCTTAAAGCGGTACAATTACTTGGAATTGTAGCACCAAAGGAAGAAAGTTCATTGCATTTGGAAGTAAGCTTTGAGTAATTCTGATACATGTCTTTCTCGACTCGAATATGCTAAAGCATTTGCTACAATCGTAGACTGCAATATACAGTCGTGGCCAAAAATTTAGAATCACCATGCAGAAATTAATATTTTTGCTCCTACACCCGCTGATTGCAACAGAAATCAAATTGATTGCATCAGATTGTGTCATTCATCTGCCAGTCGATTGTAATCACTTTTTTCTTTTCTTTCAAGCAGTAAGCATCATCTTATGAGTGATTTTTGCTTGTTTTTGAGCTTTAGAAAATCCATAAAAATGGATAAAAATTGTCGCTCTCTGATGTTCAGCGTGCTCCAATCGTGGCTCTTTACAAGGAAGGATATTCTGAACGTTCAATTAGTGAACGAATAAAGAGAAGCAAGAATGCAGTTCACAATGCAGTCGTGAAATTTAAGAAAAGAGGGACTTATGCCAAACGGTCTGGTCGTGCACGAAAAATCATGCCAAGGAATGACCATATCGTTAGGAGGGCAGCAGTTCTGTTTCCAATAAGTTCGGCAAGCAAGATACGGTCCGTACTGCTTGCAAAAGGTGCGGACATTAGTTTGAGAACCGTAAGTCGGCATCTGGTCATCGATTTTGGTTAGAAAGCCCGTAAACCTTCAAAGAAACCCAGACCAACACCTTTCATGAAAGCTAAGCGTTTGGTCTTTGCTAAAAAGCACGCGAAACGGATGATTCAGCAGTGGCAGCAAGTGTTTTTTTCTGATGAATCTACAGTTCAGCAGTTCACTACGCGCAAGCTCTACGCTCATAGACCCACCGGAAAGCGATTTGATGAACGGTACACCGCGTAAACAATGAAACACCCCCAAGTGTGGTGATTTGGGGTGAAATGACCGTAAACGAAACTGCCAGACTGTTTTTTTACCACCAGAAATAACCATGATGGCCAAAAATACGTTGATTTCCTGAAGGACAAGCTGGAATTGCACATGGCCATTCATAAATGCAAAATTTTAATGCAGGATGATGCACCATGTCACCACTCCAAAATTGTTACTCAGTTTTTGAAGTCGAAGAAAATTCCAATTGTGGACTGGCCCGGAAACAGTCCAGATTTGAACCCCATCAAGAATTTATGGACTGTTTTGAACGACAAAGTGTCTGAGAAAAAAACAACTAAAACTAAGGAACTGGAAGAGGCAATCGAAGCAGTCTGGGTGCTTGAATTATCAGCAGAGTACTGCCAAAGTCTGGTGGAAAGCATGCCAAAACGTTTGGAGACTGTAATTAAAGTTAAAGAAGGATCAACAAAATACTGACTTTTCTGAAAATTCTGTGTCGAACGTATGTGATTTATATATATGCAGTGTACTATTCAAAGAGTTTATAGTAGGCGAGATCTATTTAAAGCCCTTACCTCCATGAACATAGCACGTGATCACATTAACCATATCATATATCGATTTATTGAATTATAAAGACAATCTATGCGCTTTATATGCATGTTCACACAAATGACGTGGTTATTTCACAAAGTAATAGTATTGCAAAAAATAAAAGCCTCACTCCCATAATTTGACCAGACCATCCCTGGACGCATTTTGTCGTTTTGGACTCATCAGCAGGGCCTGTCCCGTCATCACCAAAACCCAAAACTCCATATTTGCAATAATATGAAAAATGTATCATTCTATTACAAACTCCTTCGTACACATCACGCGCGTGGCGCATGCTATCACTTTGGCACGGGGATCCCATCCTTACTATAAACTCTTTGAGTAGTACACTGCATCTTCGACATGGATGATTTATTTTCTCTGTAATGTCTTTTTTAAGATGAACAAATTAGAAGTGTTTAATAACAAACAACCACTTTGGTAAATTTGTTTTCTTTGTAAAAATTAATGAGCTGGATAAAAACCATTTCTTTCTGTATATTAGTAGAAGTGGACAATCATTCCAAACAAGCTACGTCGCCACCACTCCCGCTCCACGCTTTTTTATTGAAAACAAATTGCAGTCGCGTTCATACATTCACTTCAAAACGAGTAGCCTGTTCTTGCAAATAAGAAAACAAATTTTATCAATGACCTGTCGGCGCGCGCAGCACAACTGAAACATGTACAATGTGAATTAAATTTGTTCATCATCTTTTCTTGTTCAACTTCACAACGGCACAGTGTTGATGTCATCTCCAAATAATTATGTGATTAAATTAGACATTGATAATGACAGGAGCGCTTTCAGTATCAACAAGATCAAAAATAGTTTTGTCCAAACTAGAGATATTGCTTTTATGAAACTATTTTTTTCCATGCAGGCAAGTACGTCGGCAGAGGAAGCAGTAGACTCCTGGAATTTAAATTAGGGATGTGCAACCTGCGGCCAGCGACTTAAAGTGGATGTCAAATGTACCATTGCGATCTTCAAAAAAATTAATCTTCAAAACAAAAAGTCATGTTTTTGCACACAAAATCGGAACGGCCCGTGAAATTTTCAACTAGCCTACGTTGTTATGCAACCTTCTAAAAATTTTCTGCCTAACGTTCTTAAATTTATATGCTCGTTTCTTTATCATAGAATTAATGGTTGGAAGAGCGTGCGTCATTCCATTTATCAAATCAATATCCCACCGAGGTTGTAATGGCCTTGTATGATTGACATCATAGCCTACAGATCATTGATGTAATTTCTGAGTACGTGTTTAAATTGAACTTTGTTAGTGTCAGGAGAACATTTTGTTTGAGCGAGAGCAAGCAATTAAGCAAATTTAATTGAAAACTTGCATGCACAGTTCGCATAAAACATCAGCAATATTTCGTTAAAAAATTTAACTTGCACTTCTAAGATTAGCGAACGATCGTCTTCGCTTCTAATGAGGAGACTTTTATCTCTATCGCGGATCTTAGTACGTTCTGACTTCTTTTAAATGCATAAAAATAAAGCTGGATCAACGTATATTTGCTAACTGCAAAACTTTAAAAACTCACCCCACGCATAACTTAGAACTTTGCTGGTCGTTATCACGCAATCAATAACTAGAACTGATAAAATGAAAAGGTTGGGGGGACACAGCTTTTCTCGCAATCCCCTATCCATCTTACCAAAACAGCAAGCTCCAGTTGTTTCCTCTTTTGACGACGATGATGACTCATCGCAATAATCGGTAATATCGGTTGCGAGTAGACTGAGAGGTTGCGTGTGAAAACAGCTCAGCCTAAATATCAATCGGGAGAAACACAGAGAATGAGTGGGAATACCTTGGGGCAAGTTCAATGGAAACTTTAGTCACATAAAGCGCAACTCTTTTCGGTATAAGATCCAAATAAGACTTCGTGTTTTCTGATACACGTTTTAAGAAGTAAGCATTCTCATCATAAATCATAACATCAAAATAAGAAACAATATGTTATTAACTCGTCGACACCTCATCATGAAACTAAAATTTAGATAATTAAGGAGAAATTTGTCGCATGTTTCAAACAGGTTGGTTTTTATACATTAGAACAGCGGGTATTGGAATACAGATGCCTATCAACCAATAGGCCTGCCATTACGCTCACTAACTTTGACAAAATAAGTTTCTTCCACGATTAAATACAAAACACTAATAAATTTAGTGCAACAGTAAACTGGGCACAAATGAAACAGCTTCAGTAAACGTACACTATTACCTGAAAGGACGAGACCAATTCAAAACCAAATTTTTTTATGCGCGTGAGCTCATGCCCCATATGCAAATCTTTGGTCAGTCTGGGCCAATGTGACAGGTAGCATACTCGGGAAGATCATCTGTCTGCCACGTAAGAGTGGAGAGTTTACGTTAAGTGCTTTTCCGAAACAAGAAAAGGAACTTGCCGGGGTTGACTCCCTTCTATTCCTTTGGTGCTAAGTGCTTAGCAAAACAATGTAAATACCATTTCTCAATACTTGGTACAATTTGGCGCAGGATTTAAACCCACATCTATTGACTCCGAAGCAGACGCTCAGACCACTAAACTGTAATGCCGGTTGATTAGAAGACTAGAAGAACTTCAACCGCGATGTGGCCGCAAACATGAAAAAGAGGATTTAGTATTTACCCGTACACCTGTAATCGAAATGAAATGTAAAAGAACAATTCGTTTGGAAAACTTTTGAGAGCATGTTTCTGTGAAATGATAACCAGTTCGTGCATATCAGCTGCAGCGGCAGCACGATTAAATCATTTGTGATTAGGATTTAATTGATTCGATTTTTCCTTGTTTCCAAAACAATTTCCAATTGTAGTCATGGTAAGCTCATGTGACTGCCAAAATAGGATTTCCAAGTATGTAATTTGAATCAAAATTTGTTGGTGACAGGAAAACATTTTGTCTGCACGAGAACAAGCAATTGATTTTGCTTAAAGTATGCATGCATTGTGCTAGAAAACAACATCGGTAATGCTGCTGTTTCATGGAAGAGAACGAGATAAAATATGTGGAAAATTGAGTCTGCGGCTAGAACATTCGATATACCTCGTGCACCGACCAACTTATTCTCAAAAAACTGCATGTATATTTACGCTAAAGCTAAATAATAATAGTTATCTGAAAACACATTAAAGTACATAAAACATTTTTAGTAAAATCCACTGTTCCAGCACAAATGGGAATGGAAATTTGGAAAAATCGAGCAATGACTGAAAAAGCACTGCAAGAAAATCATGACCGAGATGTAACCGCAAGAATGAAGTCGGAATGAAGGGCATGAAGCCATCACCATAACCAATAACAAAAAATGGGGTATTGCAATGAGCTTTCAACTGGTTTGATATTTTGACCATTACAACAAAATTCCACTTGAAACAATGCTGCAAGCAAAGCAAACTAAATTGGGCGGCAAAGAAACATTGCGGATCACATGGACCTAATTGATGATCATTTCAGATTACACGAGTTTATGCAATTACCGGATCAGACGATCAATGACTAATTTTCAACTTGGCTTTCTGCAGCAATATTTTGCATAAATTGAAAAATAAAAAGTGATTTGCGTTTAGAAGGATAGTGCCTTGCATTGCAACATATAAACCTATGGCACAATATTACTCTCTTGATATTAAAGATAATATAAAAGACAGAATGATTAAAGCCCTCTTATCTAGAGTTACGTGCGCAATATCAATAATTCGACGCTAATCCGTGCAAAAATTGGGGAGCGCAATTGATAAGAAGGGAGGTAAACCCGCCAGCTCCTCCCATAGCGATGGCATTACTTGACAGACCGATGTGATTGGGAAGTGCTCATGCGATTTCCAAGAACGTAATCAAATCGAGCTTTGTTAGTGCCAGGAAAACATTTCGTCTGCACAAAGCAAGCAATTTACTTTACTTGTAGCATGAATGCACAGTTTCCAAACAACATTGGTGATGTCATTAAGTTTTCAAGAGAATGGGCTAATGATAATGCATCCACATCTCTGATTTTTGCATTTTATTGTTATTTGATTCGGTGGAATCACAATTTTGACTTCATCTCGGCCTACATGTACTCAAGCTACGTTAACTAAATGATTACATTGTAATTACAAGCTTTCGTTTTCAGCCGGTTGTGAGCTGTACAGGCAATAAATACAACATTTGAAGACTTAAGTTAGAAAAGCTTCAATACCGCCGGCTGTTCCGAGCGGCACCGTTAGTACTGTCAGTGAGCCGTTGATTTTATTGAAACTGGATTTACTTCCACAAAACGCTAGTAAACGCTAATGCTCTGCAGCAATATATTTTGGGAAACTGATTGCTTTTGTTTAGAAAATAAATAAGAGCTCCATTAAGGCATCGTGCTCAGTGCAATAAATTGCTGGTATTTTATTTTAGAGGTCGCAAGTACAAAGTTTGTATGACAATTTCTCCTGCTGGGTGGCAGTGCTTGTCGTAAAACTACTTTGAACTGGAACTGAAGCTCTGTTTCTAAATGATATAAGCATTGAGCGAACTGCAAATAGTGACACTGTTTTGACCTATCAGGTCTCTTCAGCGCAATTGGTGACCGGCAAGTGGCTAAAGGCTTTAAAAAAAAGATAGCCCAGAACGTCAAATTCGTGGGACCTAAACTAGATTCACTGCAATGAAAGTTCTGTCTTGCAACATCCAACATCTAAGGAGCAACTTTGTTTCAACGAATAGTGAACAATCGAAAAAACGTCTGCTCGATTCCTGCACAAACTGTGGTTACTTACATAAATACATCTTATACTAGCTGGTCATCTGAAGATGATGTCAGATGATATTAGAAACAAAAATTGCGATCACATTACCCGACGTTCATATCTTTAAAAAATTGATAGCTTTCTTTAAAGTGATTAAATTGTTCATAGTACTAATATAAAGAAATAATTTAGCTTCAGTTTATAATTGGTGACGTAAGACCAACGCAATGTTGGTAATTAAGGTCCCTTTCTTGTCAGCATGAATTTGTTTATATAACATTTTTGACTCTGCTGATATCTAGCGATATAAGATCTATCACAAGAAATAATAATTCTGCACACGACACTTTGCACGATAAGTCTGTACAACAACACCATTGGTTTACAAGAGTCTTTCCATAATAAATACACATTGTTTTGTGATTTTTTTCTGATCGAGTGGAATGATATGAATTCCATTATTCAATACCACGCACTTCGCACAAATAGAATTTAAACCCTTTTTATTTTATTTGTTATGAAAAAATGCCTTGAGTTTGTAATAAAGCCACAGTTTATGATCTCCAGGGAGGTTTTAATTTAAATCGTTTAAATATTAATTAACGTATATACTCATGTATAAGCCGAATTTCTGGGAGACGATTTTAAGGTAAAATTTTTGGGGTCGACTTATACAAGAGTAATGTTTATGGACGTGTTGTTGCCGAGTGGTATAGAATGTAAATATGAAAAGAAAACTCCGTTATTATACATGCAATAAACACATCGTGTATGAAGCCTTAACAACGCTGATAATATGGTGCATCACCTTATAAATGTTAACGTTACTTCACAAAAATATCGAATATCGGTGAAATTTATTGTAGAGGTGTTGAATTAGCTTAAAATATACGATATATATTATTAGTAAACAAGCTTACGACGGCATGCTCAATCATAACATGGGAGCCGCCATTATTGTGCTGTATTGCCACCTGTCGGTTTTGAGTTTAACAGATTAATATATTTGAGAAAACATTAAACAAAATTTTATTACTGTAAATTTCAATCAAAGTCTAATGTGCGTACCTTTACATAGACCTTGATCTATAAATACCGGTAATTATCCAAATATACAAACATTTTAAATCCAACAAACAGTCAACATTTATGTAATAGTAGTCTAATAAAAAGTTTATTTCAATCCTTCAAAGCAATTCTGAGCATCGGTATTGCTATCCCCAAACAGTTCAGTCCACTCCTTAATACCACAAGTCCATCAAAATATGTTGTAATGCGGAGTAGACTTACACACGAGTAATACTTATAATGATGTAATTTTTTGTCTTAAAATATACTTCGACCTATACATGAGATCGACGTATACTTGAGTATATACGGTAAAATGCTCAGCGTTCTCGGGACACACCTCAGCCGGCATCCGAACTAGTTTTTCTCTACATGATGCTTTAATTCTTATGGAACACATGCCAGTCGTTCAGGCTTTCGCGGCAAAGACTGAAATACATTGACTCTGTGTCGCTTTTCAGCATCTAAACCATCGATGTGGAATGCATTTCTTCAGCAATTTATAACACAATTTTATAATCTGCTTACACTCATTTTGTTGTAATCTTAACACCTGACCTTGAAATCTTAACACTAGAACGACCACGCTTTCAAACTACCTAGAACAACCAAGTGCGTCAATTGATGCATTATGTAGATAAGCTTTAATTCGTCCATTTATTTGATCAAGTAAACATTCTTGATGTCGAGATGTCATTTGTTGCACCTTAAAAATAATCAAATATCGTGTAAAACATAATTAGCAAGAACAAAGTAAAGTTATAAACGCAACTTGCCAAACATAAACCACAGGTTTTGGATACTAGCAGTATTTGAATGAAAAAAATAGATCAACAAGCTGTTGTTTACAAAAACATAATCGTAACAGTTCATAAACATAAGCAACTTGTCGGTTGCATTCAATTAAAACAGTTTGGGCAAATTTTTATAGCGCATTTATTACATATTGTGCCCCGGCAAGTGTTGCACAAATCCATTGTTCTGTTACGGCACTTTGAGGTTGCACATGTTTTTCGCTTCCTTTCCTAGAGGTTCGTTGGTTTCTAAGGGATTTCTTTGGGCAACTGTATTTTTTCCAGGAGTGTCTCCTGAAGTTGTTCCTGTAAGTTCTTCAACCATACGTTATGCGAACTTTCGGCGACTGACGTCCGACTTGGCAAATTTCTTGGAATAGAATTTAGCTATTGATCAGTGCCAAATCAATAACATTGTAAAACACATAAATGGGCTACCTTGTGCTGGCAGCTTTTACAGAGTATTTCCTAGCCATATGATGAATGACATCAACGCCAGTTTTCATTTTATTATAGAATAAAACAATCTCTGGTTTTTTCCTAGAGTTGTTGTCTGAAGGAATTTCTACATCACGATGTGATGTGTTCGCTATTAAAACCGACTTTTGTATTTTATACTAATATGAAGTCAAAGTAACAGTAGCTGTTTGAGTAGATGCAAACAGGGAAGTTTCGTGCTGCAGCTGCTTTTTTTGGCAGCTTCTGACAGTTCTCTCCGATTCTGTCGGACTGCGCCAACAATACTATATTTTTGATCTGCTAGATGTAGGATAACATCAAGACTTGTGAAAAAGTTGTCACAAGTTGCATTACAGCTACCTTTGAAAATCGGTTGTATCAGCTTTGTCACAACCTATTTTGGCAGACTTACTGAAGTGTCCTGCTGTTATGTTTCCCAAGATATGGAAAGCTATTGAACGGATGTTTTGTCTCCCCGTCAACCGCCATCGAGAACTTGATTCCAAACATATCCAGTTTATTCCGCATGTATTGTATAAACCTGCATCTAGATTTACATGGAAGTAATTGCTTGTCAATAGTAATGTAATGAGCCAGGTACATACGCCTTCTGACAGTTCTCAATAATAGGGTTGTGTAACGAAGAAGCGAAGCAAAACTTGTCACGTATCACTTTTTGACGCCTATTACTCTTCAGGTCCAAACGTAAAAATCGCATTATTTTTTTGAATCTATGTCTTAATAGAGTGTTGTTGAACATCTGAAATCCCCAGGTTGATTCCCAGAAAATTTTCCACTGGCAAATTTCTCTGTCCTAAAATCCCTCTCGCAACAACCAATCCAATAAACTTATCCAGCTCATCAAGCGTGACATCCCAGTTAATTTTGTCAGAAATACGATGGGCTTTAGCTACGGTGCATTTTTTATATTTTTGAACATTGCCTCATCAAACAAAACGCGAAAGAATGACAGTGGGCTGTTTTCCCTAAATCTGCTTGTCGCAAATGCAGTTGGGCCAGGCTTGAAGCTCTATATGTTTTACTGTTGTAGGCGCCCACGTTGTACATAGGACGTAGTCAAAGCTTGCCAAACTGTTCCGTCTTTTCCAACCAAGTCCTAATTTACCTGCTCTTGATTCGGTGGATCGTTGTCATCGTCTTTACTAGAACTATTGACGGCTGATGCTTCCCCACTTAAATCAAGCTCCAATTCTTTTAAACCGTTATGTAATGCATTATCTCACTGTTGGAATCCTCACCATACGAACAGTCTACTGAAATATCTTGTAACCGTAACAAAGCCTGCGGAGCAGTGAAATTTCGTGACATAATGCATAAACTATTACTAGCAAAATACGTTTCCAAAGCAGTCTAAACATATTGCAAACCTTGCACCTAATTGGTAATATAGCATACGAGCGAAAAGGGCATTAACAATTTATTAAATTAAGTCTGAATATGCTAGGAAACAATGATGAGTATACAACCCAAACAATTTTGATGAGACCGTTCCTAGACTCGTTTCGAAAGAAGTTATCCCTATGGAAAAAGTGAGTAAAAACCAGAATTTTGCTATGTTTTCACTGTTGGACAGTAAAAGTGGTGATCAGGAAACTAACAAATGGTTGACTGCTTTAATTGATAATTACATAAGCAACCTCGAGAAAAAAATGGAAGATTACTTTCCAACATCTGAACCTTCTTCAGCCTGGATTCAACAGCTTTTTATTGCTGAGATAAACGACAATAAGCAGCTCAACCTTCAGGAGCAACATCTGGAATCGCAGAGTTCTCAAGCTGCAAAGACCAAGTTCAGCTCCTCCTCACTAATAGAATTTTGGTACAGTATGTTTCAAGAATATCCTGAATTGGCAAAAAAGAGCTCTGGAAGCATTAGTTCCATTTCTAACGACATGCCTCTGTGAAGCTGCCATGTTTGCTTTGGTAAATATCAAAACTACCTACCATAAATTGCCTTAGAGCTGCAAATGACATGAGAATTACTCTTAGCAATGTTAATCGAAGTATTGATGAGCTTGTTTCGAAGAGACAAGAACAGAAGTCACACTGATTATCATTTGTGCTGTGTTTTCCCGAGTAAATTGTGATATTCCAGTAACCACTTGTGTTATGCTTTCATAAAAAGAGTTTTTTTAATTAATTAGAGATCCAGTAGTAAATAACTTATCCACCTTATCACAATAGTGCTTGTTCTTTCAACATACACTTCTTTCACAGATTGCGCAAACAAGGGATCCCCAAGCCAATCTCTTTTGAAATAGGGGTCCCAGGGATTGGAAAGGTGAAGAATCACTGTTCTACAGCGAAGTGTAACGCCTGCTATGACCTCTCAATATTCAATTATTTCTCAGACAAAACTAATTGCCACATTGTCTGCTTTCTCACATGGTAATAATTCTGCAAACTTTAAACCTGTAAACTCTAGATGAAGTTTCCAGCTGTGGGCGTCAATTGACGCGCTTGGTCGTTCTAGGTAGATATATGACTAAATTTGTTGTTTTAATCGTAAAACCCTCAAAAAATACACAAACTCAACGTTGCAATAATATAAAAAATGTCCATAAGTTTCAGCAAAAAAAGATTGATATTTGGCGGAGATATAAGAATTTAAACACTTCAAATGCGTCAATTGACACGCTTGTTCGTTCTAGTATTAACCCTCAGCAGGTACCACAAATTTTGTTTTTCATTTGGTTTATTGGTTCAGAGAAGATTGGTTTGAAGAAGGAGGATGCCCTGAGACGAGACAAGTGGAGTTACGGAGTGCGAGCAATTGCAGAAGGAATGGGGTAAATCCGGCCATCTCTGTTAAAGGGACAACACCGGATAAAAACTGAATCAAAATTTGGTACCATGGCGTCTGGTGGACCCCGCTTGCTCATTTATTTTTTAATACAAAAAATGATACAGTAATTTAAAAAACTTTGTTTATTCTTCAAATAAACAGCTAAAATATTACTTACATGAAGTTTGTAAGTTTATTTGTTATGACATTGAGTTTATAGAGTCACACTATGCATATTACAAGTGTGGTTTTTGCACATCACACAAACAATTTTTGTTTTTTATCAGACGACCTAGGACATAGGTAGCATCTACTTTTGGTAATCGTCTGTGTGTCTGCAGGTTGTAGCTCGTGAATGCGATTGTGATGCTATTTTGGGAGTTTGCTGTGCTTGTAATCGTTACTGAGCATGTGGGCTGATAAGAGATCTCGCAATGTTTTTCATGAAATAAACTCTTTAATCTTTCCTTTGGGAAGAATATGCTGGTCCATTTGCAAACAGAATTACATAAACATTCACCACAAAACTGTCTAACATTCCATAGGAAAGTCTCATTTGCTAAAGTTTTGTTTTGCACGCAGTTGTAAAAAAAGCACATTTTTGGCAATGATTGCCAACGCCCCCTTTGTTTTATTGTAAAATATGTTTATCTCTTGCTTGTCTGTATCAGGATCTTTACTTAGATTAGAGTGTATAAATAGGGAAGCAACTTTTCTATTTTTTTAGGAGTGACAGCCAATTAAAGGTGATAATTAGCTAGTTTCCAGTCTTTTTTCTGCTGTTTACCGAAAAATACCAATTATCACGGATTCATTCTTCATTGTCATCGCACAAAGCAGTGACAATAGTATTTTTGATCAGTGCAAATGATAGGATGCAGTTGATTGTGACAGATTAATGAAATTCTAGCAGCATTTGCAGCGTAGCAAAGATGAGAGCTGTCTAAAATTGATTATTTCTTGAAAACCAGTTGATATGGATCTACGAAAATGCTTTTTTTAAAGTGCTATTTTTAAAGAAAATTTGATGGCAATTTTGTGCCTCCTTCAGGTCCTTCAGACAGCGAATTTGATGATTGTACTCAAGAAATTGGCGGTACAGCTAAACTATTGATTGGATAGATTCGAATCAAAGCTTTTAGTTTTTTAGTTGCAGGGGTGCTGCCAGCTTGTTAAGATCCGAGGGGATATATTAAGGGGGCAATGTTATTTGAGGTATATTGAAGGTCTTAGAACGCAAATTTTGATCTTGGGACCTGCCCTTTCAACGTTGGCGACGCTCTTGCTCAACTGACACTGTATATGCCACAATGAAGCAACTATTGTTTTGTTCATTTACTGTGATCGCCTAGTACAGCGACAAAGTAAATTAAAAAATACTTTTCTTATAATTTTTGGGATTAAATTGCATTAAAAATTGGTTCAATGTATTTTACACAGCAAGTTTGTGTATTCAGCATGTTGACGACCAGATTGCAAGTCCTAAAGCTCCGTTACCGAGGGAAAGTCAATGTAGAATTACAACTAATAATCAAATCAAATGCATTTCAAGTTTTATATCAGCATTCAAAACCTTAAAACAAAATATCTCATGGGCAAAGATTGCTATTAGTCAAAAGTGTATCCCGGTGTTGTTTTATCTTGACGGGAAATCATGAGATTTGTCGCGACTAATCAAAACTATGATGGCGCCTCTAAAAAAAACACTTTTGAGATGTGTAAAATCACCCATTGTTGAAGTGTTTCTTTTGGCAAAATTGTTGGGTATTTAGGTGAGCTCTGGTCCTTCTAGAAACTTTAGCTTTGGTTTCTTCTTCATAATCTATTGGCACTGGTCCTTCCATGAAAGGTAGTAGATTTTATTGCATAAATAGAGAAATATTTACAGATTCTAAACCTGACTCCGATGGGTATAGCTAGGTTTGTGGTTGGAGCTTAGACTAAGTGGACCTTTTTTACAATAACTAATGCTACCTCAGTTACCGCAGATGCTACCCACGTTTGAAAGTGTGGTCTCTGACAAATACAAATACAAATTTGTTGTTAAATTACTATTTTCACTTGATTTGAAATAATTAATGTCTTTGATTGAGGTAAAAGTGGCATTTGCGTAGAGACTCATTCATAACGAGAACAAGAAAATTATAAAGTTATAATTTTTCAATTCAAATCAAACTATTCCAAAACATTTTAAATTCAATTGCTGCTTATTTGCCTCTTAATAAACTTTGCTGTCGATGACATTGACCTCCCACTTCGTGTATTAGTGTCCACTCCCCACACCACTGTTGAGAAAAAAATTCTCCATGGAATAAGCACCGCCTTTGATTTTATATTTTTCATCATCCCAGCTTCTGTAAATCATCTATCAAAAAACTGTAGTTTTTTGGTTTAAAACTTTCTTGAAAGAAAACAATCTGATAAATAAGACCCACCAATTTTGTGCAATATGACCAATTTCACAATTTATCTTTGTCTTTATTACAAATAGAAAATATGCTCATTCGGAAAAGTTAACAAGAGGATCCAATTGACCCCCGAGAGTATTCATAAAGTTTTGTATTTGGTAGAATTTCTAATTGGATTTTTGAAACTATCTGTTTGCCTAATGGGTGTTTACGTGGGTTCGGATACCACTACCAGCATTGCTTTTAATTTACTAAGAATAAAAAGACCTAGGTGTAGAAATTCTCACGGTATCGTATTAATCAGTTCATATCAAAAAGCAAATAAAACAACACATGTCGTGTTTAAGATGAACAAATAAGAAGTGTTCAACAACAAACCCAAATATTGGTGAGACTGGTCGATCATTTAAAACACGACGCAAAGAACATCAAAGGGACGTCAAACCTGATATAATTGCCCAACTAATAAACGAGGATTTAAAAAAAAATTCTGCTCTAGTGAAACACGTTTGCTTAAATGGACACCAGATTGATTGGGAAAGCTCTGCAATTTTAGCTATTAAAAGTGGCTATAAGAAAAGACGGTTTTTAGAATCATTTTATATGTACAAAACTGATTTTTCTTTTAACCCTTTAAGGATCATTAGATTCTAATTCATAAAATTTGAGACAGTTTCTTAATTGTTTGCTAACAACAAAATTACAATGAATTTCAGAAAAAAATGGTTATTACGTTATAATGATAAAACAATTAACAATCATGTAGCATATGTGTTACATTATCCCTCAAAGGGTTTACGATAAAATTAACAGTTTTTATCCTGGGTTGTACAAATTTATAAATTTTTGACCGCCAGTTGTCGCTACTGTACTTGTTTATTACCATAGTTTTCTTTTCTCCTTTTCGTTCTGTTGATTACTATGTAACCGTTGTCTGTGTTTGAACTTTAGTCACTCCTGACGAAGAAAAACTGATTTTAGTTTTTCGAAACGTTGTGCTCTTTTAAATTTTATGTAGATTTTAAATCTAAATAAAGATCATTTTAACTTTCAATTACACCAGAAGAGCTATATTGAGAAGTTAAAAGAAGCCTGGTGACAAAAGCAAAATATGACAAACACCCACTTTGGTAAATTTGTTTTCTTTGTAAAAATTAAAGAAGTGGATAGAAATCGTTTATTTCTGTGTGTTAGTAGAAGTAGATAATCGCTCCAAACAAGCAAAGTCGTCATCACTCCCGCTCTATGTTTTTTATTCAAAGCAAACTGCAGTGGCGTTTATACATTCACTTCAAAACAAGTAGCTCATCCTTGTAAAGAAATGTTGAAAAAGGGTCTACTACTAACAAACAGTAATAAAGTCAGCTTAGACATTTATTTGCCATTAGAAAAATTAATTTCGCTAACGCATCCTCAGTTTCTGCAAGAAAATAATAAAAATCGCACAAAAAAATTAAATAGAAATTGTGCGATTTTTATTTTTATTTTTGCAGAAACTGAGGATGCGTTAGCGAAATTAATTTTTCTTATGGCAAATAAATGTCTAAGCTGACTTTATTACTGTTTGTTAATAGCAGACCCTTTTTCAACATTTCCTGATATGGAGTAGAGTCGCTTGGATAGACTATCCCGCTAGGGTTTGATTACTGTTTTCCAATTTTAATTGTTATCCTTGTAAATAAGAAAATAAATTTCATCAATGACCTGTCAGCGCATCGCAGCACGACTGAAACATATACAATGTGAATTCGATTGGTTCATCTTCTTTTCTTGTTCAACTTTACTATGGCATAGTGTTGATGTTATTTCCAAATAGCTACGTGATTCAACTAGACATTGATAATGACGGGAGAGCTTTCAGTATAAATGAAATCAAAAATAATTTTATTCAAACTCGATATTGTTTTTATGAAATTATTTTTCCATCCATGCAAAAACGTTGGTAGGGCCACTCCTGGAATTTAAATTAGGGGTGTGCAACTTGCGGCCAGCGATGTAAAGTGCATGTCAAATATATCATCGCGATGTTCAAAAAATCGACCTTTGCAACAAAAGATCTTGTTTTGCCTGCAAAAAATTTGACATACAAACTTTGAGCGGCCCGTAAAATTATCAGCTAGCCTGCATTGTTACACCGCCTCTTAAAAAGATTTCTGACAAATGCCCTTTAATCCGTTTACTCGTTACTCTATTAGTGATTGGAAGACCACGCATCATTCCATTTATCAAATCAATATCCCAACAAGATTATGATAGCCTTGTATGATTGACATCATAGCCTATCAATCATTGATGTAATTTTTGAGTGCGTAAATAAATTGGAGAAGTGCAAGAAGAATATTTTGTTTGCAAAAGAGCAAGCAATTAATTTAGTTCTTGCATGCACAGTTTGCATAAAACAGCACCAATACTTGGCCAAGAAGTTAAACTTGCAGTCGTTAGATCAGTAACCGGCCTTCTTCGCTTCTAATGGCGAGATCTTTGTCTCTATCGTGGATCTTAGTAAGTTCCCACTTCTATTAAATGTATATTTAGAAGAGGACAGAAGTGCGCTGTTTTTCATTAAGCTAAAAATTTTCGCAGCTGCATTTTTCCAGAGAACGTGGTTGTGTTGTGATTACCCCTCCTCTTCTTCGGGATAGAAGTACAGAATGAATGGCAACTCAAGTTTATGCCGTCAACCTAATTGAAATTAGGCTAGAGGAAAGATGGCAGCCCATTTCGAATCAGACATGAATGACTGGTAGCCCCAACACCAACTAGGCGGACTGCCATGGATGGGTGCCCAATAGTCGCCTCTTATGACATGCTGGGTGAGCAAACCAGTAGGAACAAGCACAGAGAATGAGTGGGAATACCTAAAGGCAACTTTAATGAAATCTTTAGCCACAGAGAGCGCAACTCATCCCTGCGTAAGATCGAAATAACACTTCGTGTTTTGCGATAAACGTTTCAAGGAGTAAGCATTCTCATTATAAGTCATAACAGCAAAATAAGAAACAGTATGTCATTAACTTGTCGACATCTCATCATAAACTAAAATTTAGATAATTAAGAAGTAATTTGTCGCATGTTTTAAACAGATTGGTTTTTGTGCTTTAGAACAGCCGGTATTTGAATACAGATGCCTATTAACCAATAGGCCTGCCATTACGCTCACTAACTTTGACAAAATAAGTTTCTTCCACGGTTAAATACAAAACACTAATAAATTTGGTGCAACAGTAAACTGGGCACAAATAAAACAGCTTGAAAGGACGATACCAATTCAAAACTAAATTTTTTTACGCGCGTGAGCTCATGCCACATATGCAAACCTTTGGTCAGCCTGGGCCAGTGTGAAGGGTGGAATGCTCGGGCAGATCATCTGACTGCCACGTAAGGGTGGAGAATTTGCATTAAGTGCTTTTCCGAAACAAGAAAAGGAACTTGCCGGGGTTGACTCCCTTCTATTCCTTTGGAGTCGAGTGCTTAGCAAAACAGTGTAAATACTATTTCTCAATACATGGTACAACTTGGCAAAGGAATTAAACCCACATCTATTGACTCCGAAGCAGACGCTCTAACCACTACACCGTAATGCCAGACTACAAGAACTTCAACCGTGATGTGGCCGCAAACATGAAAAAGAAGGTTTTGGCACGACAGTCGTGCGCCTGTAATCGCAGACAAAGGTAAAAAAATCAAATCCTTTGGAAAACTTTTGAGAGCATGTTTCCGTGAAATGATAACCAGTTCGTGCATTTCAGCTGCAGCGGCAGCACGATTAAATCATTTGTGATTAGGATTTCATTGATTCGATTTTTCCTTGTTTCGAAAACAATTTCCAATTATAGTCATGGTAAGCTTATGCGACTGGTAAAGTCTTGATGGGCTTCCAAATATGCAATCAAATCGAACTTTGTTGGTGCCAGGTGAACATTTTGTCTGCACGAGAGCAAGCAATTGATTTTGCTTAAAGCATGCATGCGTTGTGCTAGAAAACAACATCGGCGATGCTGCTTTTTGATGGCAGAGAACGAGATAAAATATGTGGAAATTTGAGGCTGCGGCTAGAACATTCGATATACCTCGTCCACCGACCAACTCATCCCCAAAAGACTGCTTGCATATTTACGCTAAATAATAACAGTTATCTGAAAAAATATTAAAGTACTTTAAAACGTTTTTAGTAAAGTCCACTACTTCCGCACAAATGAGAATGGCCGAAAACAATTTGGAAAAAACGAGCAACGACTGAAAAATACATCAGGGAAGATCATGACAGAGATGTGACCGAAAAAGTAAAGTCGCAAAAAGCGAGAGGCCATGACTTACAGCAATCATAAAAAAATGGAGTATTGCAATGAGCTTTGAACTGGTTTAATATTTTGGCCATCCCAAAAAAATTTCAAATAAGTCTTGAAACAATGCAGCAACCAAAGCAAAATAAATTGGGAGGCAGAGAAACAGTGCGGGACAGATGCATCTAATTGACGGTCACTTTAGATTTCAAGAGTTTTTACAAATACCAGATTAGGCGATCAATGACTAATTCACAACTTGGTGTTTTGCTTCAGTTAAATGATAAAAAGTGATTTCCGTTTACAATGAAAGTGCCTTGGATTGCAACATATAGACCTAAGGCACAGTATTATTTTCTTGATATTGAAGGTGATGTAAACGACATAATGACTAAAAAGTCCTCGTATCTAGAGTTTTTCATGCAATATTAATAATTCGTCGCTAATCCGTGCAAAAATTGGAGAGCGCAATTGATATGAAGGGAGGTAGACTCGCCAGCTCCTCCCGTAGCAAAGGCATTATTTGACAGATCTATGTGATTGGGAAGTGCTTGTGCGATTTCCAAGAACGTGATTAAATCGAGCTTCGTTTGTGCCAGGAAAACATTTTGTCTGCACGAGAGCAAGCAATTAAGTTCACTTGTAGCATGAATGCACACTTTGCAAACAACACCAGTGATGTTGTTAAATTTTCATGAGGATGGGTAATGATAATGCATCCACATCTTTGATTTTGGCATCTTATAGTTATTTTGATTCGGTGGAATCACAATTTTGACTTCACCTCGGTCGACATTTACTCACGCTAGGTTAATTAAATGATTGTAATTATAAGCTTTCGTTTTCAGCCAAAGCTGTAAGCTGTACAGGTTGTAAGGTGTACCGGCAGTAAATGCAGCATTTGAAGACTTAAGTTAGAGAAACTTCAATACCGTCGGCTGTTCCGAGCGGCGCCATAAGTACTGTATGTGGGCCGTTGATTTTAATAAAACCTGACTTACTTCCACAAAATGCTAGTAAACGCTAATGCTCTGCAGCAATATATTTTGGAGAATTCATTGTTTTTGCATAGAAAATAAAATAGGAGCTCCTTTAAAACATCGTTCTCAGTGCAATAAACTGCTGGTATCGCATTCGGGAGGTTGCAAGTACAAAGCTTGTATGACAATTTCTCCTGCTGGGTGGCAGTGCTTGTAAAACTACTCCGAAGTGGAACTGAAACTTCTGTTTCTAAATGATATAAGCATTGAGCAAACTGCAGACAGTGACACTGTTTCGACCTATCAGTTCTTTTCAGTGCAGTTGGTGACCGGCAAGTAGCAAGAGGCTTTAAATAAAGCATAGCCCAGAATGTCACACTAGTGGGGCATAAACTAAGTCAACTGCAATGCAAGTTCTGTCTTGCAACATCCAACTGTTGTACCAAGATAACTCTAAGGCGCAACTTTGTTTCAACGAACAGTGAACAATCGAAAAACGCCTGTACAAATTCTCCACAAACTGTGCTTGCTTACAGTGATACATCTTACTCTAGCCATTCATCTGAATATGACGTCAGGTGATATTAGAAACAAAAATTACGATGACGTCACCCCACGTTAATCACTGCAAGCGTGTTTGATTTCTAAAAATTTTTAAAAACTTACAGTTTTCTATTAAGCAATAAAATTGTTCATACAACTAGGTTGGAGGAATGATTTTGCTTTAGTTTGTGATTTGTGACGTCAGATCTAAGCAATGTTGGTAAATAAATTCTCTTTTATGTCAGCACGAATTTGATTATATAACATTCTTGACTCCTGACTGATATCTAGCGATAAAAGATCTATAACAACAGAATTGATCATACGAGACATTGCACGATATGTCTATACAATAACAATATTAGTTTACAAGAGTCTTTCCATAGCGAATTCACATGGTTTTACAATATCTTTTTTTCTGATGGAACAGAATGATATGGATTCCATTATCCAATATCACGTACTTCACATAAAAAGAATTCAAACCCCTTTTTTCTTGTTTGAATGAAAAAATGCCTTGATTTTGTATTTCTAAAGCCGCAGTTTGTGATCTCCAGGAAGGTATTAGGTTGTATTAAAATGCTCAGCGTGCTCGGGAGGGCCTCATGTGGTATACGAATTAGTTTTGCTCTAAATGATGCTTTAATTCTTGTGGGACACATGTTAGTCATTCAGTCTTTAACGGCAAAGATTGAAATACAATGACACTGTGTCGCTTTCCAGAATCTGAAACAGCGATCTGGAATATATTTCTTCAACAATTCATTACACGATTTTATGAACATACAATCTGCTTACATTTATTTGCTAAAAAATTCCTTGAAATTACTCCCACGGCGTATTAGCCTTGTGATCTTAAATATTTTTAAAAACTTTTAGATACAAAAAGTTAATTTTTAACGCAATGGTTATTTTTAACGTCTAAAACTGGGCTGCACAAAGTACGATCCGTCAAGACTTGATATTTTTGTGAAATGCGAACCAAACCGTAAAAACTTTGGGTACGCCTGTAACTTAATACTTATGCAATATCTTTTTTTTTGAGACCAAATGAGAGATTTTTTTCTCTTCCACCGTAAAATCGATTGCAGTCTAGAGTTTTGTTGAAGAATGTGTCACAGGGGTGCCAAATATGTCTCAAATTCTTGAAATTAGTAACTCCATAATTGCTTAACACTACTGTAGAATGTCCAATGTGGTCATTTTGACTACCTTTTAATTTCAAACTAATATTTCGTCAATGTCGCTAGGTTTTATAAAGAATATTTTGGTGGCTTTCAACCATTTTAAAAGTTATCTGCCTTCTTGTATTTATTTGTACCATTGCGTGAAAAAAATGCCCAATATTGTAAAATTTACCTCAGATGCCCAAGGAAGTCATTTTACTACTCTATTGATTTTCATCTAAAAGGCGACGATTAGCAGGTTTCCTGCCTTCTTTTCTGCTGTTTACCGAAAACTATCAATTATCTCGAATTTATTCTTTATTGTTATCTCACAAAGCAGTGACAATATCATTACTGATCAGTATAAATGAGAGAATACAGTTGTTAGTAAAAGATTGATAAAAATCTAGCAGCAGTGTAGCAGAGATGAAAGCTGTCCAAATTGAGGATCTCTTGAAAAGCAATTGATTTGGATCTACGAAAACACTTTCTCCAGAAGAAGTGCTGTCAAGCATGCGAGACATACCAAGTGATACTTCTCGTATTGAAAACAAAACTGTTTTTGAAGAGCAATTTGATGGCAATTTTGTGCCTCCTTTAAGTCCTACAGACAGCGAACCTGATGATTGTGTTCAAGAAATTGGCGGTACAGGTAAAATACTGATTGCTTAGATTCGAATTAAAGCTTTTAGTTTCTTAGTTGCAGGGGTGCTGCCAGCTTATTAAGATCCGAGGGGATAAAATAGGGGCAATGTTATTTGAGGTATATTAAGGGTCCTAGTAAGTAAATTTTGATCTTGGGATCTGCCCCTCCCACGTGGGCGACGCTCTTGCTCAACTGACACTGTATATGCCACAATGAAGCAGCTATTTTTTCTTCATTCACTGTGATCGCCTAGAATTTATGCATCTTAACTCTTAATAGGTAACCTGGGGTCTTAGCAGACCCCGAGTTTTTATTTTTTCTTATTTTATAAGTTTCCATAAGGAACTCGTACGTGTTACTTCAATTACCCTCCTAGCATAGGGATATGAAAAGTATCATGGATACAAAAAAATAACTCATTGATTAATCTAAGCAATACAGACATTTTGGGGTCACCAGGGACCCCAGGTTACCCTTAATGTAGGCCTATATTTTTATATTTTTTTCATTTCAGGTTTTTTAGAAAATAATCACTAATTGTTATATTTCTATATAGTGATTTTGATTTAGTGTAGGACCATGGCTATTCACACTACATAATTTTTGTATTTAGTTTCTGTTCTGTTCTTTTGTTTACAAGTAGTTTAGTTTTGTTTTGAGAACATTTTTCACGGTGTTGCAGAGAAATGTCTTTAAGTTTAGTGAAGGAAATTGTTCACACAATAAAGGATAATTTGTACAGAAATTAAATAGTATTATGTTCTACTGTTTTGTTTTACTGTCATCCCTTCTTACTATGATAAATAAGGAATTATTTCTGATTTAAATAATGACTTTTTGAATGTTTTTATTATCGTAGGTAACCTGGGGTCTAGCCAGACCCCAGGTTACCTATAGCGATAAGGGCGCCAAGGTTACCTATTAAGGGTTAAGATGCTACTAAGGCCGTTTCGATGCCCACTTCTCAGGGTGAAGGTAGCTGCTAGGGGGATGCTCCAGATGCTGATTCTGGTTTTCAACCTGTGGAAAAGCCATTTACCAAAGGGAGCAGAACAGGAGCTAAAACCGTTTTATTGCATGAAAAATTACTTTTATGATTCAGGACATTAGACCTTTACAAATTGTGGAATTAAAATCAACAGACGATAAGTTTGTTTACCAACTCGCCCCTCTTCAATTTTCTCTTGAAAATAACATAGCAGATATAAGCTTGGCGGTTTCATCACCGTTGATGAAGAGCTTTTTCCCAACAAAGCTAGATGTCGTTTACTCAGTTCATGCCCTCAAAATCAGATAAATGGGGACAGAAGTATTAGTTAGGTATGGATGTAAACAGCAAGTATGTTGTAAATGGATTTTCTTGCATCGGAAAAGATGCGTCCTGTGGAACAGATGAATGTGTTTCTGATCAGGTCGCAATGAAGTTACTGTAGCAATATCTTGCCAAAAAAGAAATGTAACTGCCAATTATTACTTTGCCATAATATAGCTTGCAAGACTGTTAAAAAGCAAGAGAACAAGCCTGTTGGCAACAATGAATAAAATTAGAATAGAAATTCTCAGTGACATCAAAAGTATGAAGGAAGAACTCTGTATTACTAAACTTTCAAGAGCGGAGATATATCGCTCACTGTTTATCAGGGAAAAAGAAATTAAAACTTTGTGCTTCTGAGTACTTTATATTTTGATTTTCAAATTGCTGATAACTCCAAAAAACTCTTAAACAGTAAAGTGCTACAATGAAGCACAGTATGTAGTGTACATTGTCGATTAAATGACCAGAAAATATTCTGCACGTATACAGCTACAAGACGCTGGCGACTTCATATTTTTTCTGAATTCTTTGTACCAGGGTACTGTAAATGCTTTGTTTGTGTACAGTAAAGTTTGTGGTCAAAAAATGCTGTGAAGGATTTTCTTGCAAAAACTGGTGGAAAAACTTACTGCTCCTTCCATACAAGCTCGAGAAAGAAGTCTTGCAACTGCAATTGACACAGAAAAACGGACTACCGAGATGAAGCAGAGAAAATACTGCCAGATCAAAAAACAGTGCAGTAACATTTGTTCTGCTGTCATATGTTGCAATTGTAAACATTATGTTGTAGTAAATGTACTTCATACGTAGACCATGCTTGCATAAACTGTAGCTAGAGCAACTGTGTAGCTTTTTCATGCTTGGATGTAACTACCTTGTGCATTCTACAACGTATCAAGAGCTGGGCATCCTCGTTTTAATTGAATTAATTTTTTAATTTTTTGGTTTTTGCAGCTCTTTGGGTCCTTGACTGCGGCTCTTTTGATTTGTGTATTTTTTGTGTGCAGTGATGGAGTGAAGGGGCGTGTAAACTGCTTTGCAGCACGTAAAAGTTTGTGACCGGTAGAAGACGGCACATACGTAATTTCATCTTTGAAAATCATGATCTCCGAAAAAGAAGGTTTTCATTTACTCTTGGGATGAAAAATCTGGCAATTTCAGCTTTTTGTGAAGGGTGGTCTCCAAAAAATAATATCGCCATCCTGCATTTGGATGGATGATGTGCCGTGCAAACCTAGACTTGCTTGCCTAGCGACTCTTTCAGTGATTGCCTCTCTCGCTTTTTGGCTCTTTTGCACAGCAAGTTCGACCACTCCTGACCTGGAGATTTTGTTGTAAAAAAGTTGATCTCAAACAAACGTCTTCTCCTCAAAATAGGCAAAAACATTGTTAGCAGCTATCATATTTTGATTCTCTGAAAACCTACATCAATTTTTGTGGCCTTTTGAACCTCAAAGTTGCCTATGGATGGCATACATAATAAGACCTCATTTGAGCATAAGATAAGACGACTTAGATGAGTCAGCTTTGTCCTCGTAAAAAAAAGATCTCAAAAAAAGATTTTTCCTTTCAAATAAACAAAAAAAGTCTCAGTTTGTCTCACTCAGGGTCGTAGATAAAACAAGTCTGTGTCACGGCCTCCAATAGGGAAATGTTCTGCAGCCCTGATTCATACCAACCGATTGAACAACATTTATTAGCTGATAAGTACATTAAACAATTAATTCAATAACCGATAATCACTGTTTGACTAGTTGGTGTAGATTTGAGTGGAACACCATTTCCAGCATTGTTTTAACAAGTTAGGTGATCCAAGATCAAAAGATTGATAATTCTCTTAATGTAGCATTTTTTTGACTGGGATAAATTGTAATCACTCAAGCAGTCACGCTTACTTTCCGCCCATAAACCATAGAAAATAATTACGTCATTAAAACAGTATATCCAAGCAATTGTTGCCTTTGGTTCCTACTATAATGTATGCTATTCATGAAGAGCTTCAATACTTGCAATTTTAGTTGCACCAAAAGAAATTCTACCCCACAAGGTAGTAAACTTTAAATAATTTTGGAAACCGCCTGTCTCAACTTGTTAGTGCAAATTAACTGCTGTTATTATAGACTGCAATATAATATCGCGATTTGCAATCATAGAATGCAACAACTTCATCAGGGAAATACTAAAAGACTATATTGTTTAGGTAATCATGCTTGAGTTGTAAATTTCCATCGCATACCAAATGTCAGCAGTGACGTGACAACAAATTGCAAACAAGCAAGCGTATGGTTATATGTTCGATAAAAAGCTTGTTGTACTAGCCGACAACGTGGCCAAGCTCTAAACGATACAACAACCAGAATGATTTCAACGAATGCAGTCATTTGACAACAACGTCGATGTAGGACATTTGTAAAACAAAAACAAATTCTGCAAACAATCAAGGTAAAGTGCCTTCATATAGTAGAAGCTCGGCAGAAACTGTGCGAGAATTGATTTTTCAATTTGCCGATTACGAAATTTCATTCTATCTTCTAATTTGCAAAAAATATCTATTTGGTCCCACAAGTGTGACGGTCTAAGCTATGCTTTATTAAAAGCCTCTAGCTTCTTATTGGTCACCAACTGCATTGAAGAGACCTGATAGGTCGAAACAGTATCACTGTCTGCAGTTTGCTAAGTGCATCGCTGGCCTCTTGCATTACTATACATGTAAGACCTTGTGACCACTAGGCTGTGACAGCACTATTGTCCTAGCAGATGTTAGACTTAGTGCACCTGCGACAACCGCCACTCATTCACGAGTGATACGGCTTCGCAGAGGTTGACAGACCATCCACTACAGTGGACCTAGTATTTGGTCCCACAAGTGTGACGGTCTAAGCTATGCTTTATTAAAAGCCTCTAGCTTCTTATTGGTCACCAACTGCACTGAAGAGACCTGATAGGTCGAAACAGTGTCACTGTCTGCAGTTTGCTGAGTGCATCGCTGGCCTCTTGCATTACTATACATGTAATATCTATTTTATTTATCAAACACAATTTGCTTGTAAAAGAATATTTAATTGTTTCTATTTCCTGGTTCAAAGTGGAATACAAGAAAAAGAAGTTCAAATCTATAAAAGTTGTATCAATTTGGAACCAGGAAAATATTGATATATTTTGTTGTTCATTTTCCTGTCTTTGGAAGATTATATTAAATTAAAACTGAAGTATCCTATTCCCAAAACAACACAAGAAAACTTACAACTTGTCTTTCACACTGTCCTTTTCGTGCTAAACGTCAAGCAGAATAACTGTGAACACTTGTCTCAAAATCTTCGGTATGATTGGACATGGGAATTGAATTCAATACCGAGTGCAAAGAGGAAGCTTTATCCACTAACCCACCGCGTCTATTTTTGACTTCATAGCTTCTGAACCACGTAGTGAATAAATGAAACATAAATCTTTCCGATGCTTGGGAAATTTCTGATAATATTGGCTCAGCCAAAAGCAAATTTCGGGATGGAGCCAGAAATATAAAATTTATTGGGTATGACTATTTTTGGACCGAAACGAGTGAGAGCAATATTGGCTTTGATATTTTTAATTAAAGAATTACGTGCATGACAATCATTTAATACAAAAATTTTGCAGAAAAAAGCTTTCAATTAACCGTTTCAATTACGTAGCGCAGTAATATATAAACAAGTGTCGAGAGATATCAGGACAAAATAAAGCGCGATGTTAAAGCTGATTGTTTGCATCATAATTTTGGTCGCAGTTTGCTGTGCAGAAAAGCAGCTCAAATGTTCGATTAGCAAAGATCGACAAATCAACTTGCTCCGAGATCAATGTGATTGTCTCTCCCAGGAAGTGGAAATGCTGAAAAATCGAAGCAAAAAAACTCTGTATTTAATTGCATCAGGAAGCAAACTATTGTATTTCTCACCTGACTTTTACATTTATGAACTCACTCCTGGTCGTCAATCCTGGCAGGAAAGTCGACAATATTGCCAAAACTGGGGAGGAGACCTAGCAGTGTATGGCGTAAAAACTCTGGAAAATAGAAAAAAACTGATTCAAAAACTGGAAATTAACCAAGATTATGTTTGGATCGGTGCAAGTGATTTTGCTTCAGAAGGAGACTGGATCTGGGTCAACGGTGAACATGCAAGCAGTTCTGAATTAATCTGGGGAAGTGGACAACCGCAGGGTGGAAGAAGAGAAAACTACCTTGTTATGATTGCAAATCCCTCTTCTTCTAATGTTGGACGCGCTCACGATGCTCCGAATGTTAACTGGTCACGTCAAGGTATTTGTGAGAAATCAATTTAAAACCATTTGTAGTTTACAACGCATTTCTTAGAGGGGTAAAGGGAGTTTGATTCCCCGGAAATGTAAAAAGCAAATTAAACGTTTCTTCCAAATACCTTAGCATTTGTTATATCATTGTTTCAAAACTTCTCTAACAAATATTCTTAAAAATCAGTTTTCATTTATCAACACAATCTGCTGTAAGTTGCTACTGAATTAATTGGAATAATGAGTTGCTTGCTATATCGAAGTGATCGCAGTTTATCTGTGTTACGCTGTGCTGCTTTAACATAATTGTTCACTTCTCGATCTTGCATTTTCGACTTTTCAAAAGCGAAGCTGGGGTTGGGCGTCGAACCCACATCTATATTTTCCAGTCAAATAATGGTTACCGAATAAATCGAGCACTATACTTATAAGTCACTGAATACTATTCAATTGATTGGTATGCATTAGGGCTGCTATAGCACCTTTTCCCTATTGCAGGTTGCATCAGGAACTTTTAGTTTATTCACCGCCGCCAGTAATATAAATTGAGTATCTTTCTACTGGTTTGAAGGGAAAGAATTTGTTTTGAACTTGATTTTTTAAATCCAAAAGTTTCTGTTTTTCATCAAAATTGATCTTCAAATTAAGATTTTTCTCGTCGTTCAATAAGTAAATACTTTTTTTGAAATTAACTCTCTAAAGACAAAACTTGCTTAGCATTAGTTCAGATTCAGGCTTTATTCTGTATAGCAGGAACGGGTAACTTCAATGCTAAGAAGTCCACTAAAATTGACGATAACTTTCAGGCTGCCAAATTATGGCAGCTGCTGGCGATAGTTTTGCCCAACTTGAAAAAAAGCTTTTTGTTGTGAGATCAACTTTCTTACAACAAAAACTCAAGGAAGCTCGCCTGTGTTAGATTGTTGCCCATTTACAACTTGCAGAAACTTTTTGGATCAACTTTTTGAAATTAAATGCTTTGACGGTACTTGTGAAACAAGACTGTTTCCTTTTTAACCGTTTTGCCCATTCTCCATATAGAATTGAAAAAATTGTTTTAGAAAGCTATGAAAATTCTTTTGTCGATTCCTTTAGAAAGCTGTGAAAAACAATGAAAACAAAGTTATTGGTTTTTGAAAAGCGGCTTGCGAGCTCTATTCTGCCCGCCAGCCATCAGTTGCTCATCTTTGTTGTGCATGTTATGGTGGTTCTCTTCTTTGTTTTTTTTTTTTTGAGATCAATTCAATTCAAATCAAATCAAATCAATGAAATAATGTGCGCAACCGCACAATCTATTCTGTTACGCCTCAGCATTGTTTTTAACGAGTTGGAAAATGTAAGATCTCGATTTAAATCCATCTAATAAATCTCTGATTACAGCAATACTGTTCTTGATATTACTGATTAAATTTTTAACCAACATGTATAACTTTATTAGATAGATTATCACCAAGTTAATAAAATCCTATTTAGTTTCTAAATATAAATTAGCAGTGCAATGTTTTGTGACTTCACAGTGTTGCTTGTGTTGTTATTTGTACATATTTGAACAAGAGCGAACCAGGATGAATACATTAATCATTGGCAACGTCTGATGTGCTGATTGCGATTTTATCCCTAGGAAATCGAAAAAATTTTGCAATTACAAACGAAAGTATTTCGTTCAGATCCTCTTCTGAGTTGACAGTACTGCTGGCCATCTAAGGTCACTGGAGTTTGTTAATTTGTCACTGCCGAATGCCAACTTAGTTGCTTTGTGTGATTTATAGGCGTTTTCTGCTTAATCATTACAATGCACCAGTGTTTCCCAAACTTTTTCAACTCGCGTACCATTAAAAGGTTTCGTACTATGTTTGCGTACCACCAACATTTGGAGAATTAAATAGCTCAGAAATATACAGTAACACTGTTTTATTAAACGAGCATCAGCCCAAAGTTGAAAAAAACTAAAAAATGACTGAAAAAACAACAATAGTTTTAATGAGAAGGATGTAATTGCTTTTTTCTCCACTAATTGATCAATTCGAGGAATAACTTTGCTTATAGCGCATCTAAAATCATGCCCAGGCGCAGCAAGGCGGTTCCAGATTTTTAATCTTATGCTCATTGAAAGCCGAGAACCCTTGCTTACACTCCCACGTTGACGGAAAAACCAATAATTGTGGAACAGCGTGAGTGGCTAGGTTTGGGTACGATGACTCCATGTTCAACCAGAAATTTATAGAACAGCCGCATTCCTTATGCTTAATCTTTGCTGCCTCATCAGTGTAAATATCTATTAGCTCTTCTTGTTCTCCAGTCCCCACACGCAGATCGGCTGGATCAATGAAAGATAGGTTGATGGAATAAGTGCATGTTGTAACGCTAGGAAAGTTATTCATCAACTAATTTTTTAGTTGCGAAAGATGGCAGACAATTTCTTCAGAAAATTCATCATTAGGTTTGTCCTCAACCGAGGTGAGGAGTTTGAACATTGCGTACTTTTTATTCTTCACCTTCTCCATCCAGAGGGTCAGTTTACGGAGGAACGCTTCCAGCTTTGAAATATACTCAGATAAAGTTCCGTTGGGGCCTTGGAATGACATATTGAAGTTGTTTAGAACTTCAAAAATGTTGGATAAATAAACCAGTCTTGCAAGAAACTCCTTACTTTCAAGATCTGCCTGAAAATCGTGATTTTTTCCTTGAAAACTTGAAGTAGTTCGTCCCGTAGTTTAAAAAGACGCCTTGTCGCATTGCCTCTGAAAAGCCAGCGCACTTCCGTGTAATAGAGAGGACAGATGTTTGGAACCAAAATCTTCGCAAAGTCGCTAAAATAACTGGGTATTTACGGCAGATGTTTTTACAAAATTTACCAGTTTGATAACTCGCTTCAAACATAATAGCATTTTCTCAGGAAGCATTTTTGCACAAAGGGCAAATCTATGTATGAAGCAATGAATAGTGGTTGCGTTTGATGAAACTGTTTCCACGTAAGTTGTAAACCCAGATTTACGTCCCAGCATGGAGGGAGCCCCGTCGGTTGTACAGCCAATCAACTTTTTGCGGTCTATTTCATTCTGTTTGAAGAATTGTACAAAACCTCAAAAGCGTCCTTTTCTTTTGTTGTGCTGGAAAGTTCCTTGCTCATCAGCAACTCAGTTTCTGCATCACAGTTTTGAGTAGCATAGTGAGTATAGACGAGTAATTGAGCATTGTTTGTTATGTCCGTTGACTCGTCCAGTTGCATAGAAAACCCATACTTTGAGTCTTTCACACTCGAAATTACTTGATCGGCAATATCGATGGGCATCTCCTCTATTCAATTTTTAACCGTGTTGTTAGAGAGGGATACAGTTTCTAGCTTTGCAGCCGCCTCCACTCCAATTACGTTCTTAACCAAAATCTTTGCTGCTGGCATTACCAGAAAGAGACTCGCCAATGGTATGTGCTTTCATGCTTTTAGCAACTAGGAGAGCAATTTCATAAGATGCTTTGACAACGGCGTTCTTTTTCTGGTAAATCACGCCACTCTTGTCTAGGCGTTGTCTTTTTGCATTCTCTCCAAGTCGCAGAGAAGTTACTCTCGTCTTGTTTTTTCTCTTTAACATGACTTGTTACAAGGTGAAGCTTGAGAAGGCTGGGCTTCACAGCTGAATTACAAAGTGTTTTCATACAAATTACACATTGTGGCAGAGGCTCTCCCCCATGCTCATTGGCTATGAACAGATTCTTTATGTGCGTCGGACAGCACTTTAGCTTCGGCATTTAAAAAAATATATTATGTGTTCAACTAAATATTAATTACTTTTAAACAAATTATAATTTGGCTTTTATATATTTTCAGCCAAATATTTTATATCACTTGGACTATTTCTAATAATATAAAAATTAGTTTTAAACAAATGTAAGATGAATAAATAAGCTACAATTTTGTTGCAACCAGCAGTTGACCTTACAGCTCAAACCAACTTTATATTCATTTTATTTATTAGACAATTGGCCTTTCTATCGGCGTGTAAAGCCCAAATAAAAACAATTATGACATAATAATTTGAAAGAATTTTAATTTTAAATATTTATTGTTGCTCATCAACATAAGTAGGTTGCTCGCGAACCATCTGAAAGGCTCTCGCGTACCACTAGTGGTACGCGTACCACAGTTTGGGAACCACTGCAATACACCATTACTTAGTTTTGAAACAAAGCAAAATCCAAAAATAATTATGATAAATATATCAAAATAATGTGGGCGCACTAAGCTTCTACTTTCGTAAAGTCTTAAAAGTGCGGAATCAAAACACTTTTGCCGTCAGTGATATTGCTCATGGTAGCTGGGTCATGTTTATCTAATATTATCATTTTCAAAGAAGCTTTAAACCAATAAAAAAAGCTTTGCCGTAAATGGCTTATAGACTGTGCAAACTGCTTCGGCCTATCAAGTATCATCAGTGCCGTTGGTGATCAACAATTGGTCAACAGTTTTAAAATAAAATATAGCCAGCACTTTACACATGCAAGCACTGACCAATCTCTGCAGTTACTCTCTAAGTATATTGGTGGCTTTTCTATTGATTTTCAGAGGTTTGAATATTTTTTGTACAAAGCTCTTGCTAATTTAGGGCATATTTATTTTCCTGCAATGTTGTTTAAAGACGAATTAGTAAGAAGTGTAAACAACAAAGACCAATTTGGTAAACCCGTTTTCTTTTAAGGAATCTAAAAAACTGCATTAAAACAATTTCTTCCTGCCTACAAGTGGAAATGAGCAACCACTCCAACCCAGCAACAATCACTGCCGCTCCACGCATTTCCATCGAAAACAAACTGCGGTAGCCTTTACTCATTTGCTTCAAAGCAAGCAGTTCATCCCTGTAAACAAATAAACAAGTTTAGCAAAGACCGGCTTGTGAATCGCAGCAGAAGAATTACGTATTCAAAATGCATTTAATTGGTTTCAACTTCTCCTCTCGTTTAATTTTATATTGGCACAGTGTTGATGCTATTTTCAATGTCATTGAATCAGATAGTGATGATTACAAGAAGGCATTATTTTGCTCGAAATCAAAATAGATTTAGCTCAACTCGTTTTTGTTTTTAGGAACTTTAGAACAAAAACGAATTTGTCTAAGTTCATTTTAATCTGGTGCAGACCAAAAGCTAATCCACAGAATCATTAATTCAGCAAAAGAATTGATAATTGGAAGAGCACGAGCTGCTCTATTTATCAAATTAATAACTCATTTCAATAAGATCTTTACAGACCTATGCGACTATCACAATACCCTGTTTATCATTGATGTAATTTGCGAGTAAACAATTAAGTGGGACTGGGCAAGTGTCAGGAGAAAATTTCGCCTCCACGAGAACAAGGATTTAGGCAAATTTAATAAAGTCTTGTACTCACAGTTTGCACGAAGCATCAGCAGTATTTGACCAAGAAATTTAATTTGCGAGCATAGAATTAACTACCGGTCGAGCATGTCAATGATTGAGAGATCTTCATCTCCATCGCAAGTTTTGCAATTCATGACCTGTGAGAACAGAAGCGTGTTCCTTGTCTCGGAGCGGCAAAGTTTCCATTGCTGCAAATTTTTTCCAGAGAATGCTGCTTTCTTTTGTGTTAAATATAGCGCTAGCTCGACTTTTATAAAACTGTTTTGTGTCTCCATCTTTATGTTCCATCTGTCTGTTTCCATTTATGCATACGTCTTTCCACTTATATTTACATCGCGATAGACAATGATCTCGGCAGTGGTGGTGGGAGTGCTCGATGATTTAAGCGTCAAAACTTAATAACTAACTAATGAAGATTATAAAACAGTTACATGAAATAAACAATTTTTATTTTAGCAGCAGCTGTTTTGCCCGAAAGTTCATCGCGTGCCTAAGATCTTATTTAAGTAGAATGCCGGCTGCGCTATTGTTACTTTTGAATCACTTTGAGATTGAATCACTTTGTCAAATTTGTCAACATCGTATCATATACCTAGATTTCAGTTGTTGCGAAAATTTGCTTTAGCCGACTGAGCCAATTTGTGATCAAATTGCAATCATAAGTATATTTAGGAGTTTCTTTTGCTGAAACGAGTAAAATTTCCTGAATTTTAATTTTTGCTGAAGTTACTTTCAAAGCTGATTTAGCTCTTTCAAAAACTCCAAGTTGTCATCAAAGTACTCGATACCAAAGTTTATCTTATATGCTGCATCGAGATTCTTTTATCAAATTTGTTTTTTGCGGTTTTAACCGCGAAACTCTTGATCTAAACAAAGTTCATTGGTTTAAAGCACAACTAATAACAAGCAAAGCTGGATAAGCGATTATAACCGGTAACAGCAGGATTCTCAGTTCAGAACTCAACCAACTTAATTCAGAAATTCAATCAGCGGACGTAGGCCTCAACTCCCCCAGTCTTTCCTCTGCGGGCCGCAAAATTTCACACTAAGAGCATCAGCTTACACCACCTGATATAGGCTATGTATCGGGGAGAATTAGGCTTATAATATGTTATAACAACAAAGTGTATGCTGAAAAATTTTATGTCGGAAGTAAAAATTTCACGTTGCAATTAAACATCTATGGATTTCAAGCTCTCGTAATCATTTCTTTAGGTTGATGTTCAACATAAGTTAGATAATGAAACAAAAGAAGGCGGTTTGGGAGCCATTTTGTTTCCACAAAAATGTTTGAGGTATTTGATAAGCAAATATATATGATACTGCGGTATGATCAGAGGAGCAATAATGTGTAGCTTAAATTATACGCCGCTAATGAGAATTGTTTAAAGCTTTTGTGACAAATCAAGCCACAACTTTATCTCTCTACCAAAATTGATGAAAGCTGAGAAAACATAAGCCAAAAAGAAGAAATTCCTATATGCGTACTTTGGGTTTTTGAAAAAATGGAACATAGATATCTTAAATTAAATTTTAAACGCAAATTATGCTCGCTTTCCTGTCTTGTTGCAAAGTCAAACGGAAGAGGCAGGAAACAAAATCCCTCTCTTCCTCCTAAACACGCTTGTGGCTTCACAGAAATTATTTTTAGTGCTCGCAACGGACCTGATATTTTATTTTTAAATATATTTTAATCGAAATTTGTAAAATCATGGGTAAAAACAATTCTAAATTAAGAAGCTTTCACCTACAACACTTTCAGCTGCATAGTAATTGTTCGACATTTTCCATAACTTTTTAGCTACAGCTGGATCAAAATTGATTACATGAATCAAGCCAAAGAAAAGAATTTCAATTCCAAAGCCAAACCCAAAAAGATTTCAATTCTGCTCTGATGCCACCAACCTACTGCAATTACAAAGTGTCATCAAAATCAATGTACTTCAAAATAGCACAGTATCCTTTTTTTAATCAACGGCGAAGAAACTTCGTTTCAAGTCCCTTTCAAAATTCTACCCAGCTAGCTGGTATATTTAGCAGTTTCACAACCAGTTGTTTAAACAGCTGACCAGTAATCACGAGGTAGTCAATCTAGAAATACACTTAATAATCAAAACCAAGTGCATTTTAGGTAAATGTCAGCATGCAAAAACTTGAAAGTTAACTACCATGTGGCCAAAGATTGCAGTGCTCAAAAAATGTATCTTACTGTTGTTTATATCCTGGTATTCAATTGATATTTTTGAAGAAATTCTTAGCACAACCTTAATGATATCTCTAAACAAAGATATTTTTGAGATGCTATGTGTCAAATTATTCATTGTTGATATGAAAATGGTTGAGTGCTGGTTTTAGAATTTATTTTTGAGAAAGAACAAACTTTTGTCAGAAAAATAGAAGAAGAGATGCAGATTCTAAATTTGACGTTTACGAATGCGTAGCTTAATTCCTTGATGGAGCAAAGCCCAAGTGTATCTTCGTCCGGATGAGCAATCTTATCTCGGTTACTGTAATATCCAGGAACATTTGAATTCATGAATTCTGACAGGTATTAATATTGGTGGAATATCTCAAGTAATAGTCTGTTCGAAAGAATCATCTATTATAAGAACACAAAAATTATGCTGTTATCAATTTGCCGTCTAATTTGCTAAATTCCAAAACATTTGCTTATTTACATTAAAAGAAAAAACATTTTTAATAACATTGACCACTTCGCATAGTGCATCAGCCTTCATGCTTAACGTTTAGCACAAAAGACGGATAAACTTCTTGGCCCCTAAAGATGTCTGCAACAAAAAATGAAAGTTTCGCGTTACGTGCTGTACTTAAAAACTGTTGATGGGATAAACTTCTGCACTTAAATTTGATAAATAATTTGATAAGAAGGTCTGGCCAAATATAGCACAAGAAGTGCTCAACGTGGGTTGCAGCTTATAACGATGAAATCTGAGAATAGGTAAACAACATGACTGTGGCACTATGGAAAGACATCGTAATTCACAAATATTTCAATGAAGAGATATTCACCGCTTAGATTAGTGGCACTGGTTCCCAATCTTTATTAATACCTTCCTCCCTAACATTTTCTTGAAACTTTTTATTTTTTCCTTTTTAAAATATATATAAAAAAATAGGACTTAGTAATTTACATCTTTTGCTTTTTAACGCTGTTCCAACCTAGTGTACCCTGGTGTAACACTGGGTCGCAGCCTGACGTAAAAAAGAACATATTGTTAACGCCAAAGCAAAGAACAGTGCAGGAAATTCCACTTATTACGGCGACTTCTGGCCAAACTCCTTGGCCTATATAAGCGGAGCACCACAGCAATTGAAATTTTACATTATTTAGTATTAGAGCAAACGGAGAGCTTCCTCAGTCAAAGAAAAAGCAGATTCAGAACATTTGCCAGGCTGGAACCAAAACTCCAAATCCCATGTTTGAACTTATTTCAGAATTGTTTACGTCTGAGGAAAAATCATTTAAAACACTCATCCAGCGTCGTCTGACGTTCAAAGTCTGCAATACACAAATCTAAGGCACGTTTACACTCATTAAAAGCGTACAAAGATTTCTCATGGCACCTATGTTTGGTCATAAATCGATGCAAAAGTCATAAAATTTTTTGCACTTCTGCGTTTGTCTCTCGTTCTCACAGAATATCATTGTCGTCACTTTCTGGATCATTGTCGGCTTGAATTGATGCAATAAAGCTGCTTAACAGGTGGCCACAATGAGCGTAGATTGACCTTCTTAAGGGGGAGATAAATGCTTTGCCAATTGATTTTTGTTATTGTTTACAAAAAGTGCCAACCATAACTGAGTGATCTCAATAAATGGATCCCCTGTACAAGGAACAACATTTTGAGAAGACTTACAACAATGCAGTGATATGCCAACCACTTCTACTTAAATCAATATGTCTCTCCTTGTTGGCTGCTATTCAGCTGCGTAATATTCCTGCCCAGTGTGGGAATGACCTCGACATAGAACAAAAACTCTGCTCATTCTTTGACACCTGTTGCCTTACAACTAGCTACTCCAAGGATACTAGCACCAAAAATTTTCTAGCCATCATTGCTATACCATAATTCAGCAGGGAAGTAAGTTCCCAGTTGTGTGGAATGTTGGAGACAAAACTAGCAATGACAGACATCTTCTGTATAAAGGTAATGGGGTGAAACAACGACCAAAACCGAGGAAGAGTTTTCTCAGCCACACCAATGCCTCGCATAAATGACCTTCTAAAGAGAGAGTTTGAAAAGAGAAACTCGAGCGATATCTTCTCAACTTTAACATAAGAATTCTCCCATCTAATTACCCCCACCAGATTGCAAAGCATTTTTTGGATCAAATGAAAATGATTAAATCGCCATTGCAGTAGATTAAATATCACTTTAAAGCCAATAGAAAGCGGGGCTATTCCACAACCTCAAACACCTGCGAGTGAGACAATACACATGAGGACATCCAACATCTTCTTACCTTCTATAAGCTACCAAAATCATATTCAACCAAATATCTGGCACTGAACTACATATTTATAAACAGTGCTTAAAACAGTGGGCAAATATCATGTGATGTCTCAATGCAGAAATAATAAGATTTTAACGACTGAGCAAATTAACTAAGTCAATATACGCAATATAAAAATGTTTTATTGGTGTGCCTGTGTGTGAGTGTGTGTAAGGGAAGTAAATATGGCAAAACTGAGGGGGAGGAAATGCCCTTTGAAAGTAATAGATTTTTGAAGTTATTTTCTTTAAAATTTTGTGAATAGTAGAAAATTTTGCAAATTTTTGGATAAAATTTTCGCGGGGCGCTTTTGCATATTTATCAGGAGAAAGTCATATTTTCTTTAGGAGATCATTTTTCGTCAAGGGGTCATCAACCCCTTCTTTTCCTTCGTTTGAAATGGTGACTATTTATTTGAAGATGCACTTGTGATGTGTGTTAAGTCAAACTACCTGTTGCAAAATGAGTGGAATAGTTAGCACTGATAAGCTATGTTTTTCTTTTGCTTGTAACTTTTTTAGCGTGTATTTCTAATTGCTCGTATTTTACAGCTCCTGAAGAAGTGTTAGCTTTACCCGTAAAAGTTCGTGTTTGTTTATTTAATGATATACCAGTTAACCTAAACAGTGCTGCAGTGTGCTTGCTTTAGATTTATTGCACTATGTCGAAAACTAAAGACTACCATTTTCAGCAAAGCTTGCCACCCTTATCACGAGATCTTTCAATACCTCTGTGTGTGTCTATGCATACTCTTATTGCATCACATTGCTAAACAAATGCATGGAATAATCCTAAAACACCTACAAGAGAATCGAATTATGGGGAACTCATAACTTGAAATGAGTTTAATAGATTGCATTTATTGGTATTTAATAGATTGTAAAATTAACACATTGACTGCCATTTCAGTTATTTTTGCCTGACAGTTGTGTTGCCACTACGGCCACGTCAGTCATATTTAACTGACACGGAAAATTTTGTTGCAGACCGTGTCAGTTACTGATGCTTGACACTACGTTTATTTTCAATAGACATTTTAAAGCATGACCTGCTGCGAAATTTTTGGTACGCTTGGTTCTGAAAAATGAGCAGAAACGAAAACTTGATACACACTTATTGACTGAGGCAATCATATTCTCAATATTTTTGTAAATACGAATTAAAATGATAAGAAAATATCGTCATCAATAGTTCAAAGTAGATATACTACAGCTAGCCTGCCAGCAAGCAATACAAATTGTTATTGATGCAGTGCGTTGAAGCAAGATAAGCACATTTTTGGTTGACCAAGACATTTGCGCTATATGTGTTTGTTTGTTTGGCTTATTTTCGAGCTCTTTCACGACTAAATTTTTTTTGTTTTGTTGTAACACTAACTACAATATCTTCGAACTGATTTTCCGTTGGAATTGACCCTTTCTACAATGTCATGATTTGTGCTCGTTCTCATTGAATGAGAGTTTTGTTGCTCACGATCTGCAATACGCAACTTCAGCAAAGCATCAGTCAAGTTTTTTAAATTACGAATTTTGGTTTTCTTCTTAGATGCTTTCTTGGGTAAAATTCATGCGCTTACTATAATAATTCCTAAAATTAGCTCAATTTGCTAATTTGCGATACCATTTCACTTCTTTTCGAAGAGACGTGGCATATGATGCCATTTGGTCCAATAAGTCAATGCCAGATTTCTCTTTGTTGTGTGATAAAATCGCTAAAGGTTTTTCTATTTCCCTTCGAGACCAACGTTGCCTAACTCTGAAAGAATTATCAACTGTTAACGTTTGTGGAGGCTGATCATTGACAACTGATATCGAAGGTGTAGTGCACATGTCTATTGTTGTGCAGATTTTGATGACGGTGTAAACGGAAACAGTTGTGTGGGTGTAAATGACTGTGATTGTGTTGATATTGGTGACGTAATCGGTGCATGCTTGGTTGACAACATGCTAACATCCGGCGTATCTTTCCATTTGAGTACTACAATACCTTTTTGGTTTTATTTGGCAATCACGTTTTAATTTGGCCTGAAGAATCGACTGAATTGACAACAAAAATTTGGAAAACCGGAAAATTACTAAAATAAGGATCACAAGCTGCCACCGACTGCTATTTGCCCGGCTTAAAATCAATTATCTGCCGGGAAAAATAAAGCTGCATAACTAGCAATCAGGCAACTGAATCAACCACAAGAAATCTAGCAATCGCAAAATTATTGTTTATAAATGAAGGTTTGCATCACAGATCACAACACAGATTGAAAAAACGAACACAATAATCATCAAAATTAATAAGAAAATTTTCCGTGTGGCCACGTCAGTCATATTTAACTGACAATAGAAATTTAAAATATTTCAAAAAATACGTCTCCAAATTTATGTTGGTTAGTTTGAAACATGATTTTGAGTTAATATAAACATAAACAAACAATTTGCTCCACTTGGCCCAAATGATAATTTTTCAAAAATTTGCTTGGCCGTCAATGTGTTAACGTGAAAATTCTTCCTCACAGAGTGTAAAATTCATTCCTGGATAGGAATTCCTCTTCGGTTGGGGAAGGTTGTTTTATATCTTTCTGTAAATCTTCTAATAATTGTTCGAGTGGTAAGTTTGCAATATTCGCATTTGAATTCGCTTAAAAGTTTGATTCCAGGACAGAACAGACAAATCAACAGCTTAGTTTTGTGATATAATGAGGTGGATAAAACGTGCGCTTTGCAGTCGGTGATTCAACTGCTTTGTTCAATCGTACCAAGGGTTTAAAATTCCCAAACAGCAATAGAAGTAATGTGGAAAATGAAATATGAAACTGAGTTTACTCGGTTTTAAAAGAAATATTTCTTAGCTTTAAAATCTGTTTTAGGTAGCCTAAAAAGAGCTGAAAACAACATGAAATTTTATTTACCTATGTATTAAATAACAACTTAACAAAATGGTCAAAACCACATCTCTTTGTTTTTTATCGCACAATATTATAAACAGATACGTACACTAAGTCGCACAATGATCAAAACGAAGCAAGAAAATAACTCTGACACCACCAAGGTCAATTTTTCCGACTTCCTACCTGTAACAAATTTTTGAAATTATTTTTGCACATTGATGGCTATGCTGTTGATTCACCTCCGCGATCTTCTCTTCCAAGTTGCTCTGCATGATAATTAGTGTTTTTGATTTTAACCACAATTGCTCATAGAGGGCGCGCGTGTTCAGTGTTTGCATGGCTCCTGCGTGTTTGATCCTTAGGAAAATCACTACAGGCCTTTGGTAATTGTACTTGTTTGATTGCGTTGCATGTATTGGAACTGCATCGCAAAACCAGCAGTGGCAACTCCTAAGCAGGTTGGAACACTACAGAGTTCTAGTAACCCTGGCCAAAGATTTTCCTTGACCAGAGGATGAAAATATGCAGCTCAAATCCACTAGCTAAGTGTCGCACTAGAGAACTGTAACTTTGAAGCACGTGGAACATAAGTCGCTCAATGTGTAAACAATCGTCGGGAAATTAAACAGCTTTCCCACCCCACCTGCTACTGTACCTAGCTGAGTTGAATTGGATATTATCCTCCGGTAAGGAAAAATCTTTTGTCAATTACATTAGAACATCGCTATATTCAGACCTACTTGACAGTGACACTGCCACTGTCGCAGAGCATTTCTACTATCGCAGCCAAGCAGGAGAAATTGCTGTAAAGTGACTTCCCCGAGCACTCAGCAAAGTAGACATCGTGAAATTTGAACTCACGATTGAGTAATTATTTCTGTCATAAAATCGCGCTCCAACTCACCCGACCACGACGTTGACTAATCTGTAGAATCTGTAGACTTAAGCAGAATGTAGGAAAAAAGTTCAAGGATGTTTTCAGTATTTTATGCAAGAAAGGCATGTCAGTGAGGATCAAGAGCATTCTATACAAAAGCTATGTGCGAAGCACTCTGATTTATGATGCTGAATTTTGGGCGATGAGGAGGAAGAAGAAAAAAACGAAGACAACAGAAATGAAAATGCTGCGTACCTTATGTTGCACGACCTTGAAGGATAAAATAAGCAATGATAAGGTCCATGAAGAGACTGGAGTGGAGAGTATCGATGAGTTCCTGCCAAGACAGAGACTGCAAAGGCTGGGACATGTGAAGATAATTGATGAAGTAAGAGGACGATGAATGACCTTCAAATTAGATGAAACAAAAAAGGTAGACCTAAGAAGAAATGAAAAGAAGTGATGGAGAAAGATGTGATTGCCAGAAGACTAAAGAGAATCGATGCACAAAAATGCATGACGATGAATACACGTTGCAAAAACCAGCTAATCCCTGCTTCCAGGAAAGATCTGACGGGTCCCTAGAGAAAGAAGAAGACGGATTCTCACTCTGGAGCTAAATGATAACGATGATAATAATAGTAGCAAGCTAATACCTTGAAAATACAAATACAAATGATGAATTAAGCTAATACCTTGAAAATACAAATCAAATACAAATGTATAAATAGTGCAGAAGTAGTTAAAAAATATGCAAAGCTGGTTTACGTGCTCTTCGTGTTAAAATCGTGCTTTTCAGGACAGCGGTCTTTTCTTAAAACTAATTAAGAAAAGGCAAAATAAAAAATTTAGCTCAAAAAAGATCACCAACATCATACGGTACTATAGAGCAATCTATTGCATCATGTCAATAACCCGCGACCGGTTTCGACCTTGTTGGATTTCATGAGGCGGGTGTTGGAAACATTCAATAATAAACTTGCTGAAAAAACAAATCTATCAATGGGTGCAAAAAAAGGAAAGTACCATCATACACATGATGTTGGTGATCATTTTTGAGCAAAATTTTCTATTTTATCTTAGTGTGATGCTGGAGGCAGGTCCCTCTTAGTAGAAGATTGCCTTGAAAATTGCTAATTAGCAACTAGCAACTATATTTTGTAAACTAATTAAGAGATATGGTCTTTGATCAGTTTATCTTAGGTTTATTTTTTAGTGAAATTCTGATTTTTTACCTGTTAACCGGATGACTGCAGTGTACGTGTATATCTACCAACATCCATGTGCCAGAACCTGAATGACACGGGAGGCCACTGTACTGCATAGACTACAGATGTTAATCAAGCATTTTACCCAATGAAAGCTGCTGCTTATCCTCTGATTCAATTGCACAAAAATTTTTAAACAGACTCCATGTAATTAGTTTATAAACCATATTTTGAAGGTTGGGTGCCGGTACGTATATAAAGTGGTGTATTTAAAAACTTAGCGGGCAAGATTGCATAAGGAACCCTATAAGTTTAAAGTTTACCAGCCAGCTGCTCCAGTTGGACTGTAGCATTTCAGGCAAAATCCTCCATGGGATTTTAGTGGATGCAAAATTCTTGGTTTCTACTTTCGACCTACACCTTAAACATGGCACATAAAATATTTCTGTGTAAAAAGCGTAAATAAAAGAATAAGACTGTTAAGCAGTAAATTTCAAACCCTCAAACACTGACACTACTAACAAACCTATTTGCACAACTTTTGAACACGAGGAGAGAATACTGGATGCACTAGAGCTATAGAAGATGCTCGAGAATCCTTTCGTATTAGAACTTTCCTTCCAATCATTGATACCTTCATTGCAGTAGTAGAAGACAAAAATCTGTGTACTGTATATTGCAACAGAATTTTAATTTTTTGCTGAATCTAAACACTTGGGCTATCAGTGATATAGAAAACGCTGCAAGTAAGCTGTTGAAAGTATATGCAGCGATTTGGATAGCGACTTTTCTTCAGAAGTTGTGCACTTCGTTTTTCATCGACGTTTATCTCCTGATCTTGGTTTGAAGACAAATACTGCGCAAGCACAGCGATCATATTTGAAAAAGAACTGCTAAATTAAAACTTTTCCAAATGTGACCTGTTGCAAATACGGAAGGTGAACGTTCTTTTTCGGCATTGAAAAGAGTGGAAAACTACCTGCGCTCATCCCTGACGCAGGATCACGTCTGTGATTTCTGTATTATGGCCATCAAAAAGAGTTTCACAAAATCTATGAGCTTTAAGGTTGTTATTGACAAATTTACAGCAGCAAAATGCTGAAAACACCAATTGTAATACATTATTTGCCTTAGCTTTTTTTGTGTTGCACTCTCTGTGTTGTTTATTATATTTTCTGTGTTGTCTATATTTGCCCCGTTGATAAAACAGTGCGAAAATTTTATGCTGTATTTAATCTTTTAAAATAAATTTAAAGTAAATTTTAAACAAAATTAATAAAATCTACTTTTTTTAATAAATCAAAATAACAAATTAGACTCAACCTCTTTGCTCTAAATAAATAATAATCAAAATAAAAATTTGTTTTTTTTTATTTAAATTTCTATCAAACAAAAACACAAATAATGCAAAAAATCAATCTTTAGTTTAAAATAAATACTGTACAGTTAAATTGACCCGCCTATACTTCACCCATTTTAAATACCAAGGGTTACCTCAGGGACACCTTATTCCCGAAACGTAAGAGCTTATTTTGTCTTCTATCATTAAGATCTACTAAATCAGTAGCGCCCAAACTTTTTCGAGCTCGACCCAAATCTGAGTTAGTTGTTTTCGGGTTTAGGGGCCCCGCACTCTTATTTGCCCCGGGGCCCGCGATCTCTTAATCCGCCCCTGCCTGTACTACCAACTCACAGTAACTTCTTTTATATAATAGCGATGTGTTTAATGTAGTCCTAGGTATATGACTTAAAACTACAACTGGCGACAGGGTTTATGTGCCTTGACACGTAAAGGAGCTGTCTCTTAGCTGTCATTGCTCCCAGGTCACCCTTGGGCAAGATGTAGCACCTGATAGCCTCCCCTGTTAGGGTTACAACATGACAGATTTTATTTTTATTTTTACTGTATCTTCCAACATTTTGTACATACTGCATGTGCTTTTCTTTGTGTGCGTTTTTATTTATCTGCTATTTTACAGGTGCGATGGCCGTGCCACTATCTTCCAGTTTAATCTAAATTCTTTTCATGTGCATGTACTAACGTATATCGTTTAGCCTTCGTCTCCTTTTTTTGTCCACTGCTGTCAAATTTATTTTCTATGCATGCTGATTCGGGCAAAAATATAATGATTGATTAATTGATTGATTGATAACGTCCTAAATATTGAGCTGTAAATACTAATGAAAAGTGACATAAATTGTAGTAACATCACAATGTCGATTGTGCTGTAATTTGTATATTTCTGAACAAGAGCGAACTATGATGAATATATTGATCACTGGCAATGTCTTTTGAGGAATTGTGGTTTTAGCTTCCGGTTACTGGAAAGTGCTTGCAGTTAAACAACAAACAACTTCTGTTCAAATCCGCTTCTTGGTGGCCAGTATTGCTGGCATACCGTAGTTCTGCGACAAACACTACAACCAAGAAAACAAATTGAGGTAACACTTCATTTATACGAACACAAATCCCATGAAATTTTTAAAAATAAATATTTCTTTTTTGGAGAAATAGATTCTCGTCTCGGTTTCAATCCATCGACTTCCCAAATACAATAATTTCTCAAAACAATTATATGACAAGATGTATCGAATCTTAAAACCTACTTAGATTCTCTTTGATCACCTGACAAGTGCAATTGTGATAAACGAAAACGTTTTTATGCAATTTAATGGAATGCTAAAATTTTAAATTTCTAAATATCGACCAGGGCTTTTAACTTCCCTCAATCCACACCAGCATCTCACATGCCAGCCATTCACAGATGTCTCACACAAAATCAAATCTACACTAGCATATTGTAGGCTAGTCCATATACAGTGTTTCCAGCATAAAATCCAAATATGCTCTTCTGGACAATTTTAGATCATGCGATCGATCCATTGGTGCATTACTGCAAAAACCTCATATAAGGGCAACGGTTTCAACCCATATCACATAGGCACTTGACATGTCTCAACCGCATTACGCTACCATCAGCATGCAGGGATAGCATATGGGTATAACGTCAGCATACTACTGGGTCAGAAACCGGAAACAACGTTGTCCCGTATTGTTATTTTGGTTATACTGACCCAGTAATATGCTGACATTAGACTTATACTCCTATGCCATCATGCATGTTGATTCTAGCGTAATGCGGTTGAGACATGTCAAGTGCCTATGTGATATGGGTCAAAACAGTTGCCTTTAAATGAGGTTTTTGCAGTAATGCACCAATGGATCGATCGCATGATCTAAAATTGCCCAGAAGAGCATATTTGGATTTTATGCTGGAAACACTGTATATGGACTAGCCTACAATATGCTAGTGTAGATTTGATTTTGTGTGGTAGACCTGTGAATGGCTGGCATGTGAGATGCTGGTGTGGATTGGAGGAAGTTGAGAATGCTGGTGAGGCAACACCATATTTAGAATTTTGAAAAGTTTTTAGCCTTTATTGGAAAGAAGGTTGGAAGAAGGAAAGGGACTGGTAACTGTTACTTTTCTTTATTGATAACCAGACCCCCAGTACCCACAAGCTTTAAACGCAGCGGAAATTATTTGCTATGTTTTTCATGATTCAATTATGAATAATAAAAGAGCACTATATTTTTGTCTGCAGTAGTTAAAAGTCAAGAAACAAAGCCTAAAATCAGAGCAGATTCAAAATCGAATTACCTTGCTTTTGCTCCTGTTATTACGTCAATTGAAATAGTGTGTTTTCATCCATATTGCGACGAATGCTACTCCAGCTTTATAATTATCGTGTTTGTACAGTGCTGTTTGAATTTACAAGGCCTCTTGAAGTTTCTTTTAATATTTGACTTTCACCATAAATTGCTTGCATTTTTTAACCCACAATGCTTACACGATATATACCAATGGATGCAGAATTTCAAGAAAAATCTGTAGATGTACTGTAGTTTTTATATTGTTCAGTTGAGCTCACTATGAAATTACCAATAACAAAGAAGACCATTTAAATATTCTATAGTAATGAATATTTCTTTGCCAACTGTTTAAAAAATTTAAGGTCATTTTGAATGACAAAGCATCCTCAATTTTAAATTCTTTTTAACATTGTTGGCCTTGAAAAAGATCGCTTTTATAGCATTTCTTATAATAACATTTTGTAGGATGCCGTCTAATCTTAATCACTGTTTTGCAACATCTTAGCATGCTATGTACAAGGTTGCCAAGTTCTTTAGTGGTCACAGGGTGATGCTAAGCTGGAATAATTTTTTCAATCTGTAATCTCTTTTTTGATGGGTTTTCTTTATCAATGATGACATTGTTTCTGTGACATAAATTTTTGATAGGGTTGAGATCTGGAGCCTGGGCTGACCAGTGTATCTAAGATATCCTATTACCCTATGAGATTGCATCCACCTTTTCACAAACTTTGGTCGATGGCAATGAGCATTGTCAATGTAAAATATCCAGCTCCTTTCTCCAAATAAACTTCTAGCATTTGGAAACAATGTCGTTTCCAACACAGCTGCATATTTTGTGGCATTCATCATACTACACAGATGCGCAATCTTTCAATGCCATGTGATGTCATACAGACCCAAATCACCACACCAGTTGGATGCTTGCTGGTGGGCAATATGCATTAAGAGTTAAATGTTTCGTGAGGTCTTCTTCGCGAATAAATATTTCCAGCATAATTTTGAATGCTGTAATCGATTTCATCTCTAAATATTTCTTTGCTTTAATCCTCGCGTGTTCAATTCAAATGCTCTTTTGCCCAAACGATCCTGGCTTTTCTTTGCTTTCCGTTTCTTTTGGTTTCTTCATATTTTTTCGTATTATCTTCATTTTATATATTTTTTGATTTATTCATTCTTTTGGTTTCTTCAGTCTTTTGATTCTTTATCATTTTTCAGCCATCTTATTTGAATGGTTGAAGATGAAGTTTTTCACCTGTGCCATTTTTTTACAAAGATCAGAGCTTGTTAACCGAAAATCAAATCGGGAGAACCTATTAGCGTTCGAAGTTGTCGATTAGTTGATTTCCTATTTCTGTTTTTTTAGCAAAATTTCCGGTTTCCTCTCACCGCTTTATGTTTACACTTACTCCGGTTTCAATACAGCCCTCCTCTGATGCAATCTTTCGTTTTGGTATTGCTTTTTGATGCAAAATTGAGCTATCATTTGTCTATGCTCATCAGTAAGATGTTGAGATATCTTAATTCTTGACTGCTAAGAGAAGAATAAATTTTCCTTCCTGCCTACCCCTATCGATTCATATTTCCCATCACAAACCAGAATTTCTTGTTTCCTCACAAAACTGCATTAATGTGAATTGACGTTGCTTTGTTATTCACGGTGATTTTAATATCCTGGTAAGGAAATAATCAATACTATAGAAGATTTGAATAGGCTTCTTTATTATTGGCTATTTCATAGTGAGCTCAACTAAACAATACAAAACTACATCTACAGATTTTGCTTAAAATTCTGCATCCATTGATATATAACAAATAGTTATGGTGGATTAAAAAATGCAACCAATTCATGGTAAAAATCAAATAGTAAAATAAACTTTAAGAGGCCTCATAATTTCGAAAAGCACTAGATTTGAAACTACTCAAATGCTCAAATCTTTTTGCTTTGCTTTATTTATATCTGTCGAATTCATATCAACGTTCTTTGTATCAATATAATTAATCTCTACATACTGCTACCTTATAAGGTAATGTTTCCCAACCTTTTCCCAAGGCAAGAAGTGTTCGCTATCGCGTAGCGGTGCACCTGTCCTCCAAAAAAACGTCTTTGCATCTCCGGAGCTTTAGATCTCCAAACGACCTTAAAACTCACGGAACGTAGCCCACCTGAAAATGCTTGCGGCCCACCTGGTAACTCTTCGCGGACCACCGGTTGGGAACCACTGCTATAAGGGATGTTTATTATATTACTGAAATCCTTATATCAATGCAGCCAGATCCACTTTGGCTTGAGTATAAAACTGTTTCTACTTAAAGTAATACAAGAGGCCAGCGATGCACTTTGAGCAACTGCAAAGTGTGACACTGTTTTGACCTATTAGTTTTCTTCAATGCTAGGGTGGCCATTTTTTCTAAATGCAAAACCGGGACACTTATTGCAGACTGCTATTATGACTAGGTAGGGTGGCGGTACGTCCAGATTTAGGCGGGACAGTCCCGCTTTTTTCAGGCCTGGTCCCGTTTAAATCATCGAAAGTCCCGCTATTTCGTTCAGTCAGGCAGCACAGCTTGACCGAGAGTACGCCAAAGTCAGTCCCGATAAACTAGGGCAATAAGAAAGCGTACCCTACCTGAATGACGATTCCGGCCGAGAATGAGAACAAACGGGCAGCGAAATAGGTGGTGACCTTTTTTTTTCCGCTTTTCCAAAAGCAAAAACCGGGACAGTGGATGGCCGCTTTTCCCGAAGCCAAATATTTGGGCTAATGATAGCTTCTTAATCAAAAACGGGAAGCTCAATTTCAGGTCGAGACCGCGTTCGCGCTTATGGTGGGGGGATTTAAAAAAAAAAAGGTCACCACCTATTTCGCTGCCCGTTTGTTGTCATTTTCTGCCGAAATCGTCGTTCAGGTAGGGTACGCTTTTATGTTGCCCTAGTTTGTCGGGACTGACTTTGGCGTACTCTCGGTCAAGCTGTGCTGCCTGACTGAACGAAAAAACCGGACATTCGATAATTTAACCGGGACAGGCCTGAAAAAGCGGGACTGTCCCGCCTAAAACGGGACGCATGGCCACCCTATTCAATGCAGTTGCGGTGACCGACAAGAAGCTAAAGACCTTAAATAAAGCACACCTTAGAACGTCACACTTGTGGAATCTATGCTAGGGCCACTCATTCACAAGTGATACAGCTTCTCAGAATAGCGACAGACCATCCACTACAGTGGACATAGTATAGTGTGTGGTCTAAGCTATGCTTTATTTAAAGCCTCTAGCTTCTTCTTGGTCATCGCAACTGCACTGAAGAGACCTGATAGGTCGAAACAGTGTCACTGTCTGCAGTTTGTTTATACCTAATTAACAAATTTTAAACAATGATAGACTTTCGAAATGTTTAATTGCTCAGAGGTATACATTTACAAAACCATTTACAAGACCATAGTTTGGCAAAATTTACTGATCAATAGTTTTGATGTTGTACATCTAAGAGTTTTGACATAATTCTAATACATATTTGGGTGTTATAAAATGTATCATCATTTTACCTTGTGGGTCTACTATTGGATTACTGAGGCTGCGTTCGCGCATGGCAGTTTTTGCAACCAAGAATAACACTTTGCATCAATATTTAAAGCTGGTTTTGAAACAAAGTTTTGCTGCTTGATACTTATTCCAAACAGACCAACGCTCTCTTGCCACTCGATATCAAGCAGTAAAACCTTTGCTTCAAAACCAGCTCTAATTAGCGGTAAGAAATTTTATTTGTCGTTGAGAAAGCCGCTTTGTGAGAACGCAATCAAAGGCTAAGAAGGTATTATGGATCATGCTAACCCAACGAAAGTTTGTATGTTATACTTGTTGCTCTTCTTATTTCAGGATTTACCCCCTAAAGCTTTTAGCAAATATTCATAATCGCACAAGAAACACGACAAATTTTTTTAAAGTAGCCTCAGTATGGTGACTAAGGAATATAAATGATCAAGTTAAATTGCTAATTCAAACTTTAGTCAAAAATTGTTTTCTGCCCCTAAGTCTAAGATTTCAAGCAAATATTAGCGTCAATTTTACGACAGTGTCACATCAATTTTAGCAACCTCCTCTCAATGCATCAGTTGTGCAAGTCAAAATCCATTTCGTCCAGAGTGTCTTTGCTGTGCTGCTACCCACTTTGCATATCGATGTCGAAAGTTTCGCGAGGTGAGTTTTTGTGCTAACTTTTAAGTCGTCGAAGGAAATAAGCTTTGTAGGGTATCCCTAAACCCGGACATATGGTCCACCATTGTGATTTAGATCTCACGAGTAAGAAAACAGGCTGGGGGAAAAACTTTACAATTCTTTATTGCACCCGCCACCACAAAACGAGAAATGAAATGAAATGAAACAACGATTCTACCAGAGTTACTGATAGCGAAAATTTACGTAGTTAAATATAGTCAGCAAGCAGTAATATCTTGACTACATCTTCTAGTTTTTCAAATTTTGTCAAACTGTTGGAAATTGACAATGCATATTTGAACATTGTCCCCGTGAAAGTTTGCTTTAAGACAACTTTGATAAAACGTAGGCGTTACACGTTACTGGTTCCGACAAAACATTTTGTAAACTCAAACTGGTGGGAGCTTTGGGCTCAAACTCGCAAATCCCTCCAGTAAAGCTTCTGTTCAAAAGATGTTTTCTACTGCACCAGATATTTTTGATAGCTATGTAGTAGCACTAAATGTATGTTCTGTAAACAACTAAAATTGTCTAAGACTTTCTGAAATCGTAATTATCGATTCTATTCCAGTCGCTCCAGCAACTACGTCTGAGCTTTGTGAATTATCCAAGCATTCACTTTAAAAACCTTATCTTTTCCGGTTCTTTACCCTTTATCAGTGTTGTATAAATGGAGGATTCTGTGCACGCGCCCCAACTCAGCTGTTCCTCAGGAAAACGTCAAATGTCATTTTTAGTCATTATACTTTTAACGGTGACAAATAAATCACCTGTTCTTCAGTGATGGACTTAATTTGGTGAAAATATAGCTTCAAAAATATTGATCCCTTCCAAAAAAAAAGGCTTTACCGCAAATTTACATAAACAGCGCCACCATGCACTATGCACTGCTTGGAAGCTTGATTGATCCTGAAAACTACATTGGTTGCGAACTTCAATTGACCTGTAAAATTTTCAAGAAGTTTTCACTTCCCCTTAAAAGATGTCTTCGTGCGCCTCTGCTCTTTGCAGTCAAACGTTCTTAAAACAGGAACGTGTTTTTAACTGTAAGCAAAATATCAATGCGTTCCGGGCCAAGTAATTTTTTCACATGTATAATTTTTGTCAGTATTTTTGAAGCAATTACGAAGTAGTCAGACATTTATACTAAAAAGCACAGTTCTTTCTGTTTGTGTGAGTTTTAATCCCTCCAAAACCACTGTGCCAACAAACATCAAACTTCGGGCGATTGATCTCCTTCCCGGAGTGAGTGTCATAAGACTATTTGTGACGTCCATAACTACTTCTTCAACAAATATCTTTTTTGAAAATAGCACATCTTGACGGAAGAAAACCGTTTTCTTGCTCAAGCGATAGCCAGTATCCAACTTACAAAACATTTAGTCTTTTGGTGTCTAAAATGACGTCACAGCTCACGCTTGATTGCACAATTTGTTCTCTGTATTTTTTCAAAAACTGCTCATCGCAGAAACGCGATTAAAATCTTTTTTGAAAGAGATTAACAAAGTGCTTTCGATAAAAAAAATCTACGACGACTAAAGCTCAATTGACGATGCAGCAAGCGAATCTTTTGCTAAGCATTTTAAGACTTTTAAGCATGATTCTCGTTTTCAACTGCACTCTTCAAATTCGCTTTATGATATCATAATGCCATTTGGTACGATCAATACAGTCTTTTACCAGCAGATATCATGATCTGATGATTTTTTCAAAAATAGTAACATCTTTACTAAATCAGTTTATTAAATAGGTGAGTTTTGATTTTATTTCTCAACTGGATTTCAAAATTTTTTTAACAAATTGAAGGTTATTTCAAGACAATTGGAATAATATATGACTTGTATCTACCAAAAACATTGAACTTTAAGATCTGTAGTGTAACTTTTCTCCTCCCACTCAGAAAAAATGTTTTAAACTGATTAATAACAAATACGTTTAATGTATAGAGATTATGATGAGCTACTTACAATTAGTTTGGTTTGATAACTTAGGAAATTGGCTTTCCAGCAACATGTAACTCAAATTAGTTGTGGCTATGGATTAATATATAATGGCTGATCAAAAATTAGTCACCGCACATTATTTTCCATTTTTAGTTAAACAATTTTCTTACTAGACCTAAGCCATGTGTACTTCTTAAACAAGTCAATTCTTTCGTTGATTTTGACTATTTTTCCTCAAAAGCATGGCTCTTATGGCATTATCAAATTTGCATAAACATTCATCAAAATATCAAGTATCTAAAAACTTTGAATTGCAGGCTATCGGTCAAAAGCCCTCAAAATTTTGTTGATGGAGCTTCACAAAACTGCAATTTCTAAAAAAAAGTGTTTTGGTACATTTTGAATATTCTTCCTTAATAGCATGCTTTTATGACATTATCTATCAAAATTTTTATCTGAACATGAAGTTTCTAAACATTTTAAAATGTAGCCTACTTTAAGCAAAATTGGTAATAACCCAACAAAAAGATGAAAAGTTAAAGATAGCCCTGTTTTATCCTTCGCAAAAAATATTTGTGTTCAGCTACAAATCATCTAAATGTTGAAGCAATTTCCTTTACAGTTAGGTGAAGCCAGCACAGCAGGATGATTTGATATTCTTAAACTTGACATTACTGATTGGGGCCCTGCGATTGCAATCACTTAACTGCAAGTGGTTCATTTCCTCTTAGTTTGCATTTTGCCTGGTTTGTGCCAGGACCAAACAACATGCGCGCAGCCAGATGCTTTCGGTAGGACAGATAAGCACACAATTACGAAAAAGTCCTAAGTATTGGTCCTAATAATTAGTAGCATATTTCTGAAAATACATATCAATCACGTACTTTTAAAATCTTTACCTACTTCTCTTGTGAGCAAGTCCAGTTCCTAAGTACCAAACAGGGAAAGCAAGATACAGTCAGAAACTCCAGAAACTTGGATGGAAATGTAGCAGCTATGCGCAAGCCCGTAAAACGTTTTTTAAGCTTAATTGATTTTTTTAAAAAAATCACGGTACATTTGATTTTGTAACTAGAATTGGCTATGTCAACAACACATTAATTTTTTTTTACTGTTCGCACCACTATTAATTGGGTAAAGCGGGGAAGCCGTATCAACCAATATTCTTAACCTCAGCACTACTGATGGGGGCCCTGCTATTGTGATCACTTAACTACATGTGCTTCATTTCGGGTTAGTTTGCTCTTTGCCTGGCTAAGTTTATACCAGGGCCAAGCAACATGCGCCTAATCAGAGGCGTTTGCTCATAAAAATTCGTTTAGAGCTACAAAAAAGTCTAAGTAGTGGTTTTAATATTTAATAGTTCAATCCTGAAAATACTTATCAATTATCTTGGTCCCCTCTCACAACTTTGATATGCTTTCAAATACTTGCTAAATTTAACATGTAAAGCTTCTAAGTATAAGAACTCCTATAATGAAATCAGAACATAAAAGACTTTGCAAGGGACTGGAGAAACGTGAGCGATGTTTAATGGCTATGCGCAACTCCAATAATGTTTTTTAATCCATTTCATTTCAAAAAACTGTTGTTTTGTTTTGTTTTGGAATGATATTTAGCTCTTAAAAATCATGAACTTTCTATTACTGTTTTGACTACTATTCATTGGGTGAAGCCGGTTTAGCCGGCTGAACCAATGTTTTTGATCTCGTCATTACTGATGGGGGACCCGGCGGACGACATCGGCATAGCCAGCTAGTTAGAAAATAATTGCCGATCAAACTTTGTCAGCAATGTGATATTTTAGCGAAGCAATGTGATGTGCTCTTATTCCACGTTTGTTGGAATTTTTTTATTGAACATTTTTACGGAGTAATTTTTCCATTAAGTATCTTCATAATTTTAAATTGATTGTTTTTAATTTAGATCTAATTACATCGTCGCAAAAATAAAGTTTCCAAAATGGAAACGTCGGCATGTATGGAGTGGCAAGAAATGCGCATTTTTATTCGAATTAGAAAAATGTCCAAGCAAGGGATATATTTTGATGCTGATGTCATTTGAGCTCATCTCTGCCTTCATTAGGTGGAAAGTTGGCGAAATATTGGATTTCATTGGGAGAGTGAAATTTTGAAAATGTAAGTGTGCTCAACTAGTCGAGCTTTACATGCTAAGGTAAATTGAAGTTCAAGGTGTTTGCAACTAACAACAGCAGCAAATCAAAAATCAAAAGGTAATTGTATTAAATAAGATAGTTTGCTCAGAACCATAATATGTTGTCGAACTTACCACTGTGTATTTGCACTGGTTAATGCGACATCTAGGTGTAATACTGCATTTATTTGTAGTAGTGTAGGCTTCGAAGAAACATTGAACATTGAACAAGAGGAAGTGGCCGCATAAAGAAACATTCCAGAGATAAACTTTTTTGTTGTCTCTCACAATTTTGCCAAAATTTAGCGATATTTGGGTACAGTTTAAATGAAGATCTATATCTTTTATAGATCAATTGTAGACACATATTAAGCTAACATTTTCTTGCTTTTTTTCTCAAGGCCATGCTGAGCATGATTTATACCCCTCTAAACATGCTGGTGACTGCAAGGTGCATCCAAACTACCAACAAAATAAAACACAAATTTCGTGGGATATTCTACTTTATGTCGATTTAAATAGTCTACATAAAAATATTCTATTACAATCTTATTGATGTTAGTGTGCCAGTAGAACTATCAGTTTGGTTTGCAATAGCTAACCTTATATAATTCATACAGAAATAACTTCCATTTTCTGATAGAAAATTTTTGAGTAGAATTTTTGAAGCAGAAAAAGATGTGCAAGCGAAAAATGAAGCAAAAGAGTTGATTACTTTATATTTAGCTGGATAAAGAAAAAAAAGTGACAAATAAGGAAATGATTTATTTGCTGGATAACATGAATTTGTCTCAAAAAACAGCAGATGCAATGGAAGTGCAACAGAAATGCGAAGAGAGCAATGTGTGATGACTTCTTTTGGGCAGACCATTTGCACCTGCGAGCTTATCAGTCAGTTATTATGGCGTGAATCACTTTTTGGAGCATAGCATTAAGTAGGGTTACCATACGTCCCGCTTTTTGAGGCCTTGTCCCGCTTTTTGCTTCAGTCAAACAGAACGGTTTTTACCAAATTTATAGACTTTTCAATTAATTTCTTTACAAAAGCGGGACGCTGAGATGCGGCTCTAGATTTGTTTAACGAGGTCAAGGTGTGGATATAACAAAATAAAGAAAAACTGGGGTGATCTCCAAAAGAAAAAAAAAAAAGGTCAACACATGCTTGGCTACCGAAATTAAACACTCAGGGGCTTGAAGTTCACATAAACCGTGCAGCCAAGATGGTGATGATCTTTTTTTTTTTTGGAGATCACCCCTATTTTTCTTTCGCTTTTTGCATCTCTAACTTTGCTTCGCGAATCAAGTCTAGATCCACATCTCAGCGTCCCGCTTTTGGTAAAAAGTAAATTGAGTGGACCACAAATTTCGTCTCGTGAAAATTCGCCAACCAATGTCCCGATTTTTGCTTTGAGAAATATGGCAACCCTAGCATTAAGCAAGGGCGATGTGCTGTGCGTCAGAAAAAAGCACGTTTGTATTGCTTGAAATGTAGCAGAAGGCTTCATAAGCTCTACAGCCAGGTCTACCATTCTTCTTTGTCTTTCGGCTAATTTCCGATTAAGGGCCGCCACAGCAGATATCTGCATTTTTATGACATGGCATTTGTTTTACGGTCAAATGCCCTTCCTGCCACCAACCCTCTCTTCAGAGGGAAAACTGGGCCATCTGTCTTCCACACAAAGGTGGGGGCGTGCCGTTAAGTGTCTTGCCCAAGGACACAACAAGCGAACTTGCCGGCTCGTTCTCCACAACCTCCACTAAACGCTGAGCGCCAAGCAGGAAAGCTGTGAATACCATTTTTTAAAGTCTTTTGGTATGACTCGACAAGGGGAATGAACCCTAAGTCAACCGACTGCGAAGCGGACGCTCTAACCACTACACCATCGCGTCCAGGTCTACCATGCAGTTACCAAATAAAAACTGAAGGAGCTGGCAATTGATATAACTTTTCCAAGGCATAAACTACATTTACATAAACAAACTGACAATTTCTAAGCTCAGTAACGCCATTGTGTTACTTTGTTTCCTGTTGTATTAGAAATAACATTTTGGAAATATGATCGAATGTACTGTATATATTATGGACGCAATACATGCCAATGCTCTCTATTTACAAAAAGACAAACATAAAAATTTTTTTGAAAAAATGTGACTAATAATAGTAAAGTGAGATGAGTCAAATGACATGTCGAAAAATCACAAAAAATATAGTAGCATAAGGAGTAGCCGCCTGTAAAGAGTTAAAGGTGGTACTGTGGCGTTGTTGATTGGTAACGACCAGGTGGCGGGACATCGTTGTCTTGTCTGTAGATTTTCTCCAAATTCTGAAGTAAGTTCTGATGCAGTTCTCAACCTTTTCGGTTCGATATTTTGTGGTCTTTGTTCTTTTGGTGCTCCTGTCTCTTCTAAATCGTCGTCAAATATTTTAATTCAGGGTTATAGGTGGCAGTCCGACCCTCAAAATCTTGATGATTTGCTAATTACTAATGAAGAGGAAAGTTTTAGCAAAAACCCAACAGCAGATGTAAGCGATATAGAAGATTTGATCAAAACTTTACATAATCATCAAGGAATGTTTGAGTTTGGACTTAAATACTCTTTGCAGCATCCAATAGCTCATGAGAAAAACAGCCTTAGACATTAGTCAGTTTGAGCTGCCTTTTCTGTAGGTTTACAACACAGCTACCGTAACTAATAATCAAAAAATGCTATCGAAACAACTTGAAGGTTTTAAGAAACGTCTAGTCAAAACACCCTTAACCCTTAGATGCAGGAACCTATGAACACCCACCAATACAGAAACCGGGCCTGCGAGGCCCACATGTTCTAAAGGAGTATGTTTTCATTCGCGGTTGTGTTTGTTGGTATATATTGGAGCATTCACACTCAAAATACAGTATTGTAGAAGTATGTTTTATGTATTTTGGTTCCAGTGTATAACTTTATGTACAAAATCAGAAAGAAAATCAAATCCAAAACTCACTCTGGAGACATGTACGTACTAAAATAAGAAGACAGACAATTGTTACAAACGACATGACTATGTTTCTTACACACGTTTTTGTTACATTTCTTGCATACCATAGCACTTTTACGATCTTTTTTCGAAGGGCAATAGTGGCAACGTTTTCGCTTGGTTACAAATGTCTCGCAAACAGTGCCTACATTTTCTTCTCTTCTGACCCCGCATCGTTCTATTGCCACAAGTACAGTTGACCGTAGGTTTGTAGTCATTCTCAGTCGCCTTCTCATTTGTGGAATTACCAATTCCTTTGCGAGATTTCGCAGAAACAATCTTCGCTTGTGGGTCTTTCCTACTTCAAATTCCGGATTCTGTGTTGAAAAGATGAGGAAAGCATTTAGCGCAGCAACATCCAGCAAATTGTACCACATCACTACTGGCCATCTTTTTGTCTGCCGCTTGCAACTATATGTGCGAATCATTTGGTCGAAGGTGTCCACTCCTGCTTTGGTACCATTGTAGTATTGTATTACCTCTGGCTTTTTCTTTGAACTGCCTTCATCAATAGCTTTGTCATGATGCATAGTACTCAGCATTATAACCGCCTTTCCTTTCTTTGGTACATAGCTTACCATAGTGGTGTTACCCTTGAAGCCAAACTCAGTGCTGTACCGTTCCCGACTTTTACTTGCTTTCATAATCGGGGGTATATCCGGTTTTTTTTGTCGAAGGGTCCCAGCTAATGTTAGGTTTTTGTTCAGCAGGGATTCAGCCAATTGCACGCTTGTGAAAAAGTTTTCTGCGGTTACGTTGCGACCACTGTGCTGCAAAGGGGAGCACAGTTCATGCACAATACTACTACCCACGTTTCTCTTCACTTCCTCACCTAGTTGTCTACCAGTATAAACACTTCCGTTGAAGCCATAGTTTGTTATCAAATCACATAACCAGAAGATTTTTATGCCGTATTTTCCTGGCTTGGTTGGAATATACTGAAGAAATCTACATCGTCCCTTGAAAGCCACCAGTTGCTCATCAATAGTAACACATTCGTGTGGACTGTACCATTTTTTGCAGTTTGAAATAAAAAGTTCCCAAATATATCTAAATGCTGCCATGTGGTCTGTCTGCAGGCGGAATTCTCTCGTTCTTTTGTCATCAAACCTCAAAAAGCGACGGATGTCTTCGAATCTTTCTACAGACATGGTTGCCTTGTACATAGGGTTTGAGAAGTCATTCCCAAACAACTCGCGTGTTGATACGTCCCACTGCTTTTCAGAGCCAGCAACAAGTACAAGCCCAAAATAAGCTAGAAGTTCTTCCTTAGATACATTGTTCCACCGCTTTCTTCTAGTACTCGCCACTCTCCTTCCTTCCAAGTTTGTGCATTTACACACCTCATCCAGAATCTCTTCTGATAAAAACAGTACTAATGCATTGGATGGAGAATTTGCTATCACAGTCCGTTTAGGGCCTGGCTGTTCATGCATAATATTATGCCTTGGGGTCCTACCTGGAGGAGGGGTATCCGATCTCCAATATGTGCCATTGCGACCAGTCCGATTAGCGATTTCTGTGTGCAGTTCATTGTCTTCATCAGAACTGTCATCGCTTGATTCCTCTGAAATCTCAGACAATGAAGGCAAATTGCTAGAGACTGGCTCAAAATCTTCATCCTCTGAACATTCTGATTCTTCGTCTACGCTCAAAACACCCTCTTCAATCATATCTTCTACTTCGTCAAGCGTTAGCTTATCACCTTTACGCTTGGCCATCTTCACTAGAAACAAACCGCAATACTAACAAGCAAAAATTACTAACGATCTGACTTCAGTCAAACGTTTTTCTACATTCACAACCTAAGCAAAGACCACGTGCTAATCTAAGTAAATGGCCACTAGAGGCAGTAGAGATTTTTTAGGCTGTGAAAAAATGATAGAAACAAGTAGCAAAAGAGACATACTCCGAAAAATATCTGCCTAATATAGTAAAACGATTGAGGCAAAGCAAAAAAAACTGGAAGTCCAAGCGAAAGTGGCACCCCAAAAATTTAGCATAGTCTAATGAAACGGGTGCCCCTCCCACCTCAAAGGTTTTTTCTTCTGGATCAATCCACGAAAGCAATCTAGCATAAGTTGCAGAAGAATACCCGGAACACCTCGGCCATATGTTAAGTAGGATTGACATAAATTTTTTAAAAAATCCTTGCCGGGCCTCCCAGACCCATTCCTGCATCTAAGGGTTAATGAAGCGACGATACACAAACCCAATCGAAGCCATCAATGAAGCTGGTCATCCCGAAAAAATTTCAGACGATGAGATTGTCGCCAAGACCAAAAAATGGTATATTCCTCACCACGCTGTTCTTAACCCGAATAAGCCAAGCAAAATACTTATTGTTTACGACTCTGATACAAACGCTAACGGGGGATCCCTGAACGACTTCCTAATGAAGGGACCAGGCTTAACGAATTAGTTAGTGGACGTTCTTCACCGATTCCAAAAGTAACGAATTCATATCATTAGATGTTTAACACTAGAAGTCCCAAGATTTTTGACTACCTAAAACAGTGTTTCTTAACCTTTTCTGACGGCGACCCAATATCCAATCCAGATCGGTCATGGCGAACCAAACTTTTATTGTTACCAGTATATCACAGTAGTAAATTATATTCAAATGGAATCGCGAAAGAAAGCATTTTATATTAGCAAGAGTTACCCTTAGTTAACACAAACATGTTGCAGAAATGCTCATTTCTAGTTTTTAAAAGTTATCAATTTGGGAGAATAAACAACGTTTCAAGAAAGCAATGCGACACTAATTACTACTATAACAGCTACTAGTTAATATTGATTACTTTTCAACAAAGTCATTAAAATTAATTTGTAACAGAAAGCAACAGCAATCGATATTCAACGCTTATAACATTTTGTGTCTGAAACAAAAATTAAATGCGAGATACTGATTACTGTTAGGTTAAGACGCACATCGGTGTAATGATCCACGACAAATAAAATAGTTTACTGGACACGCAACACAACACAACACAATTCAATACAATATGTATTCAATGACAGCCTTGGCACTGGATTGTTTTGATCAGCTCCTCAAATCTGGGTGATTTTGATGATAGACTGCATCTTAGGTCATCTTCTGGTTGTAAACGGTTTCTGTACTTTGTCTTCGTGACTGCGAGGGCTGAAAAGCCTGCTTCGCACAGATGAGTTGTAGCAAAGGGCAGGAGTGCTTTCAGGGCTTCTCCTCCAAGAATGGGTTTTTCTTGATAAACTTTAATCCAAAAAGAGCTCAATGATTCTTTTTTTTGTTGAAAGTCGTAACGAAGTATTTGGTCATTCTGGATGTCAATAAGCTGCTCCTGAAGTTTGCTGATGTTTGCAATTTCATCAGGTAGGTCTTCAGCTTCAGTGTTGAAAGGGTTTCTTATCCAACTGTATTTCAGCGCATTTTCTGGAATGTAACAATCAAACTCTATAATTAGCTTGGATATATGTTCCTCGATAATGTCTTTGACTTCGATGAGCGAAAAAGTTTCATTCTCCAGAAGTACACCTAGAGATGGAAATGATGCAGTCTTTCCATCTTTAATTTTGTTCATCCACAACTTCAGTTTTCCTTTGAACGCTGAGAGTTTTTCGGCAAGTCCAACTAATGTCTAATCACAACCTTGCATTGAAATGTTCAAGGAATTAATCTCAGCAAATACATCTGCAAGATAGGCTACTTGCATCAACCACTTTGAGTCCGAGAATTTGTAGGCCAATGGATGACTCTTTTCCGTCAAAAATATCTCAGTCTCAGTCCGCAACTCCAGCAATCGTTGAAGAACCTTTCCTCGTGACAACCACATAACCTCTGAGTAGTACATCAGATTTGTATGATCACAACCAAAATCAGAGCACATCTGAGCAAATAACCGTGAGTTGAGAGCCCTAGATTTAATGAAATTAACAACTTGAATTACTTCCTGCATCACCTTCTGAAACTCATGTGACAACTTTTTAGAAGCAAGATTTTCACGGTGGAGTAAACAGTGAACAACACCACATTTGGATTCTCTTGCTTAACTCGCGCTGTGAAGCCTTGGCATGCTCCTAACATTGCTGGTGCACCATCACAACAAACACTGTAACATTGCTTCCAGAGAAGTCCTTCTTGCTTGAAGAATAAATCAACCATCACAAAAGTATCTTCTCCAGTTGTTGTGGTTTGCAATGGCGTGCAAAACAAAAACTCTTCTTCCATTTCTGCTAGACCTTGATACCGTACATAAGTCAAAAGTTGGGCGTCATCACTAATATCAGTTGACTCGTCCAGCTGGAGACTGAACTGCCCACTCCTTTTTATGGCTTCAATCACCTGGTCTTTTATGTCACATGACATGCTCTGAATTCGCTTTTTAACTGTGTCGTTTGACAGAGGAACACCTTCAATTTTCTTTGCAAATTCATGTCCATAAACTGTGCGCACCATATCGAGAGCTGCAAGCTTTAACAATTCTTCTCCAATGTTATGTGGCTTCTTAGCTCTTACAATTCTCCAGGCTACGAGGTACGAAGCAAGTGTTGCTTGTTGCAGGCACATAACCACTGTGTTGGTAGGAACACCCAGTCTCTGCCTTTTCAGTTTCTGTTCTTCTTTTTCGAAAAAACTTCGCTGTTTGTTGACTAGTCGGCTATGCTTTGCTTCTAAGTGTCGTTTTAGTTTGTTGTGCTTGAAAGATTCGTTGCTCAAAACTTCCGCACAAATAACACACTGTGGTTTAATTATGCCATGTTGAGATATGTATGTGAAACCCAGATTAAGGTATTCATCCTTGTACAGTCTCTTAGTCATAATTACTTAATACCAAAAAGCAACCTAATTGAACAATAAGGCAATGAGAAGTAGAAAAAAAATCGATAGTCAGGAAGAACGACCGGTACAACTACCGCTTCAAGGAAATTTGAGTTGATAGAAAAATAACAAAAAATCCTTTTTTTCTCAACAAATCCTTGGCGACCCATTCCAATGGCTTCGCGACCCAAATTTGGGTCGCGACCCATAGGTTAAGAACCACTGACCTAAAAGGACCGAATGGGTCATTTTTGACCCATTAGTTAAATTTGGTTTTGTTTTGATATATTTTTTGCTGTGTTAAATCTACGTAAAACAGACAATTAAAAGCAGTTATTTACAAGAATTTTATTAAGAAAAAATCATGATTTTACTTATTTCACAAACTTAGCTGTTGCAAAAATACATATAGGCTATAGGCCCATATAGTATACTGTGGGCTATATGTTCATATAGTGACAAAGCCAGATCAACTACCAAAGTCACAAATTTTTGAAACACTTTGAACAGGTTGCAATTAACTTCTTTGCTTTTGTATGAAATCCACAGCAAACCTTTTTACATTCAATGCAATAGCTATTAGATTTATTGGGACAATTATCTATTTGGCAGTGTTTGCGCTTCAGAGATCTTGGTGAATTTGTACAGTCAGAACATTTTGAGGTTGATGTAGGTTCAGGTTCAGCAATTTTATTATATGTTCGTAGTTCTTTTACTAGTTCTAAAAGAAATTGTCGTCTTGAAATTGAACTTTTGGTAACTTCTTTATAGACAATGAAGGCATTTATGCGAGCACAATCAATAATATTGAAGAAACATGCAACTGGCAGTCTTTGGGTTGCTGATTTTGCATGTATGGTAGCGAGACATTTGATCTGATAGATTGACTCCAGCTTTAGTTTTGTTATAATATTCAACTGTTCAGGGCGTTTTTTCTTGTGATTCTTGTAATTGAGACATCTTTATGCATTGAACTTAAAATATAAACAATTTTGTTCTTCTTTGCTTTGTATATGGTAAGTGAACAGCCTGAAGCAGAAAAAAGTTTTCTAAAGAAAAAATAGGTACTTTTTTTACTATTGGTTCTACACTTGGTATTTCTTTTCTTCGCTTTCTCACAGTTCCTATAATAGTTGTTTTTTCAACTTTTAGAGTTTCAGATAGTTTGATATTTGTGAAAAAGTTATCTATAGTAACATTGTATCCCTTTTTGAAATGTGGTTTCAGAAGGGAAAGATACACATCAGTGGGAAGATCATTTTCCTTTTTGCGCGATGGATGCTTTCCTATATAAGGTTTTCCATTGCACAAATATTTTGACTTTGAATCGGCTAATAGTCGAAATTTCATTCCAAACTTATCTGGTTTATTGGGCATGTATTGAATAAATGGACAGCGATTTCTACAAAGGAAAAGTTGTTCATCTGTTGTTAAATTTAGGTTTGTGACATAGCACTTGTGACAGTTTTCTATAAAGGCTTTCCATGTTTCTGAAATAAGACAAAACTTTTCTGACTTTCTCTTTCTTTCTGCGCGAGTGGATACGTTATCAAACCTTAGATGTTCCATTATGCTTTCAAAGCGATTTCTGCTCAGAGTACTCGCAATAATAGGGTGACCCCATTCTTTACTTCACAATTGTTTTACCGGAGTATTTTTTCTCTCTAAAACATCACGAGCAATTTGCAAACCAATAAATTTCTCCAGTTCTTCTAGAGGGCAATTGAAATTTTTATCATCAAGGTGTGCATGATGAATTGTATAGTTTTGTATTGATTTCAACATTGTTTCATCTATATATAATTGGAAAGTACTTAGAGGACTTTCTTTCATGACTTGTCTGCAACTGTAAGCTGTTGGTCCTGGTTTTGGGGTAAACACATTTCCAGAAGGGAATTGTCCTCTAGAACTTTGCCCTTCCTGGAATCTTCTCCATATAACTCCACTGCGAGTTTGTACTTCTTCATTACTAAAATGTGAAGATGAACTTACTTGAACATTAGACAAAATTTCTTGTTCAAGGCGTACTACTTCATCTTCAATAATAGAATCATCTTCCTCACCATCTTCAGATGAAAAAGGCTCAATCAGTCGAATTTCATCAAAGTCACTTTCATCACAAGATGAGTAAATGTCATCACTTTGTAAAAGTTTGATGGTTTCTTGAAAGTTTAATTTTTTCACCATTAGGGTCAAAAATATCTTAGGAAAAGGTATCAAATCAAACTAATTTTCTGAAAGATATACATGAATGTCAATTAAACGAACTTCACTCGTCGACTCTTTGGAAGGTACTAGCAAGTCCAAGTTTGGAACAAAACTAATTGTTCTAAAATGTAAATAAGGTTGCAATATGCACCATATAACACACTAAATAATTGATTGTAAGTATAAGAAATGCTTGTTCTTTTTTAGGTTTCCTATACAAATATAATAAAGCAGCACTAAGATTGTTTATATAAATGGGTCAATTTTGACCCATGTAATACTTCTAGGTATATCAACATATTTTGGAAAAAGGTTTTACATTTTAACAATTATGCATATACCATATAAAAGTATAAATCGAATTACGAAAAGTCACCAAGTTTTGTTCAAAAAGTTTTTCACGGACTGAATGATAACCATTTAAAATCATAAATGGGTCAAAAATCACCCATTGGGGTTTTTAGTGTTAAGCGATGTTTTCTTAGGTGCGTGTAGCTCTCATGACAGAGACGAGTTAAGATTTTTTTGATGAGATGGAGGAAATCTTAATTTCAGCATATCAAGTGACCGCTCATGTATTTGGAGCAAAATTTTCTCCAAGTTATGCCTGGTTTTGTTTGCTAGAAGCAACCCAAGTGTTTGGTAAAAATTTTCATCCTTGTGTGTCTGATGTTGTGTTCAAAACTTTTATGTTGAAGATAGCTTGCCAATATGTGTGATGTGGAGGAAGGGATAAAACTTGCCAAAAATGCACGCTAACTTGTAAATGAAGGGTGTTGTCCTTAAAAAATGGATCTCCACTTGTGAAAGCCCTATGAAAACCATACTTGAGTTTGACAGATCAAAGGCTTTAGTAAATAATATGCTTTCTATGGCATCATGCAAACATGCTCTTGGTGAAGTTGGTATGTTGCTAATGACGAGCTTTTCTTTAAGAATGAACTTTTTGCCCAAAACGCAGTTTGCTTTCCAATACAAACTCGCTTTACGATCCTTTGGGTTTTGTATTATCTATGGTGGTTCAAGCACGTACTTTGTATACAGATGCTCGCAGAATCAATTTTGGTTGGCCTGAATCTTTACCAATTTCTTTCGAAAAACGCTGGAAAGATCGGTTACATAGTTTGAAATTTCTTAAAAATATTAAAATTGATCGTTGCTTGAGAGAGAGAGAGTGACGATCGAACACAGTTCCAAGTTTCATTTTTTTTTGCAGATGCCTTTAATCTGACCAAAGGCGCAGTATGCTGTATGAAACTAATCTTGCCAGATTTTTCCATTGCCTCCCAACTAATCATAGCTAAGGCTCACATTTGTGAATGATGTCGCAATACTATTCACAGGCTTGAGTTGTAAGCTGCTTTAGACGTTGTTGAGTTTGCCAATGTCATCAAGCGTGAATTACAAATGCCGAAAGTTCAACGTTTCTTATGATCGGATTTTAAAAAATCTTCACACTGACGTCAAAAGGTTTCTTTTATTTTCTTGTGATCGCCTGTAATAAATTTTATCACAAACAAGTGTACACGATTATGCTTTGTAGGCTCAAAACTTAACCCAGCGGACGCGAGAATTTTTTTGCAAAGTCTTGATAAAAATACTGTATGGTTTGAAGGGCCTCATTTTTCAAAGTCGCTCCCAAATTTGTAGCCTACTTTGTCACCCATCAAAAAAATGGTGACGAGATATTGACTAGCTATGACGTGGAAAAAGGCACAGTCCTTATGGCTAATGCTGAAACAAAAGGTAAGTTTGGGTTTGAAAGTGAATTGAATGGTATAAATATACTTCTATTGCATTTCTCCTCCCGTTACCACTTAAAATTAGCCAGGGTTTGATTTATGAGATTTAAAACTTATCTCATTTCACCGACGAAACAAACCCTTTTTAGCCAGTCTATTACTGTAGATGGGGTAAATAATGCTGAATATAGTTTGATGAAGTACCGGTATGTGCAACGTAAGTGTTTCTCAGAGATTTCTTTTCTCGTGCTTACAAACATTTGCCAAAAGCCTCATTATTATACAAATTAAATCGTATGATAGTTGAAGGGGTTTTACGTGTTGGAGGACAACTTGACATACTACTTTCTAATCTAAGACCTTTGAGTAGTGATGATCTGCAACGTTACTATTTGAAATCGAACCAATTACAAAGTCCAGGCCTTTCACGGATGTTCCTTTATAAGTAACAGAGAATAACCCTTTTTCACTTAATCATCTACACCTCTTGAACATAAATATAGCCCCATCCCCAATTGTACCGACTCAGACGATTGTTCCCAAAAACAATACAGGATAGTTTGATTTCTAGCGGTACAGTTTTGGAAGCAATGGCTTTTAGAGCATCCCAATGCAATTTTGATCGGCGGAAAATAGCATCAGGCACAAATAAACTTTTCTGTTGAAAACGTTTTGGTAGTCGATCTCTCTATCCCAAGACCTTATTGGTTTTTGGGAAGAATCACTTCAATATTTCCTGATAAACATGGCAATGTCAGGGCTATCTTGATTGAAACCGGAGAAGTTGTATAATGGTTCATTGTCAACTTTGCTTGCTGATTCCTGTTGACTCAGAACTTTCTGAGTAAGTTAATGACCAAGCGTATGAATGTTGGAAACTAAAACTTTTTTGTTTCAAATTCGAGGGGGGAAGTCTAGTTAAATTTATATCCTCGATAATTCATCACTGGAAAGTTGATTTTAAGGTTAATAGATTGCAATGTAGGTAGTTGACAGGTGTTTCTTTTTAATTTGATATTGAACAGTGATTCTTTGTAATTTGAAACTTATTAATCAATAAAACTAAATTTGGAAGAAACAAAAGGGGGCCTTATCTTTCCCCAAAGTCATATAGCTGTATCAATAAGTTCCTATTAAGTTATTTTTGAATGAAAACGTGCTCTCTAATTCCAGTTTTTTAACTTGATGCTATTATTGTTTTATTTTGATTTTTTCTCAAACTTGAGATTTTATTTTATTTAATTTTGCCCCTAATCCAGACTTTTCTATTTTTAAATGAAGATTAGTGTTTCGTGCCGATACAAAGAACCTATCAATTACAAATATCAGTAATAGGGTTTACTATTTATGCTCGCTATCAAAATGATGGTGAATAATTTTGCAGCCTGCTGTTGTTCTTTCTAATAAGTGGCAAGCATGGTGATGTCATTTACGACTATGACATATCAATGCTTTGAAAAAGAATCAAGACAGAAGAAAAATGCATGCATGAAAAACACTTAAATCAATAATCGCTTGTTTCACCTTGATACAGCTCAAGATGTATAGAATTACTTTCAGCAAGGATTAACATTTGTTTAAACGCCATCGATTAAAAACAACATTATGGGCGGGTGTGCATAGCCACTACATGTCTCCCAAGTTTATCGCGTGCTGGCAACATATTTGCCCTGTTTTTACCATAGGCGTTCTTAAACTAAACAGAACTTTATTCGTTAAATTCAGAAAGTGCTTGAAAGCATATCAAAGTTATGGAAGGGAGCCGAGATAATTGTTATGTATTTCCGGAATTAAGCCTTTAAAAATTAGGACCGCTACTTACGACTTTTTCGTTACTGCAAGCGAATTTGTATGAATTAACGCCTGTGATTGCGCTCATGTTGCTTGGTCCTAACATTAACGCAACCATGCAAAATGCAAACTAATCCGAAATAAACCATTCACAGTTAAGTTATTGCAATAGCAGGGCTTCCATTAATCATGACGAGGATAAGGATATCAAATCAGCTGGCTATTGCACCAGCCTCAACCAATTGCTAGAACATTTAGATTACATGTAGGTGGACACTAATGTTTTGTTTGCGAAGATTAAACAGAACCATCTTTCCCCTTCCTATTTTTCAGAAGGATCACCAAGTGTTTTGCTTGGAGTCGGCTACATTTTAAAACGGTTGAACAGTTCATTTTTTGGTGAACCTGTTTGGAAATTTTGATAGATAATGCCAAAGATCCACGCAATCGAGAATGAAAAAAAAATGTATTAAAGCACTTAGTTTTTAATGAAATTGCAGTTTTGTAAAATGCAGGCACCAAAATTTAAAGTTTTGTAATCTGTAGGCTACATTTCATAAACGTTTAGAGCAGGGGTCACCAACCTTTTTTGAACCGAGGGCTACTTTCTGATTACTGATCATGGTAAGGGCAGAATTCATCAATACACTTTGCACAATTAATCAATTCTCGGGGCTATTTGCGACTAACAAACATTTAGGTCTGACTCGACAGTCAGCCTGGACCTAATACTTTGTGTCTCCAAAAAGTAATGAAGGTATTCTCCAAAAAGCAATGGAAGTATCCTCCAAAAAATTAAGAGGAAAAAGCTATACATTTGTATTCCTATCGCGATTGTGTCACTCGCGGTTCAGTTCATTTTCAGACCAGGATTAGTTTTCATAATTTTTGATGAAGTGATTTCCCGTGACTCATATTGTTCTGGAGAGCAATATGGCGCCCGCGGGTATACGATTGGTGACCCCTGGCTTAGAGACTTCAGTTTTTGATGAATGTTTTTTTTGAAAATGCAGACAGATAATGTCAAAAAATCACCAGGCAACAAATATTTGTTTATCTTTTTTTAGTGTTTGTTTATGTTTTTGGGGTCGCTTATGCCAATTTTGATGTTAGCGTTTGCATAGTGTCAACAGTTTTGAAAATATTTGCAACAGATTGAAGTTTGTAATTCACCAAATAATAATACAACTTTAGCATTAAGTGACATTTATATTTCATTTCAATCTTGTGCTATTTCATTTATGATATTTTTTTTTGTTTTTATTACTCTCTAGATGGTGCTAGAGAAGTAAATTAGCAAAGTGTCATTTACCATCACGTGATTGGACACAATTTTGGCGGGTTTTTGATGCACATGTCTGAGCTGGTCCGGTGTCAGCAGTTTAGAATTGGTTTATGGGAGGTGGATTGTTGAATATGGTACCAATACTGTACTTACTTTAGCAGTTAGACAAATTGCGAGTTAGGCCTACTGCAGTGAAGTTTCTTATTTAAAAAATGCGCTATATTTTATTCGTTTCTGCCGGTTAACCCTTATCAGAACATATGTTGACATTTGTCAACATTGATTTTTTTCGTTTGATTGCACTCGCCCCTCATATGCTAGCTCAGCGCCATTCGCTGACGAAGGAAAACTTATTATTAGCTCACAACTGCAGTGATATCAAAATCCCAAATTGTTTCTACAACGAGTTGTTTGCGTTTTATCTTAATCAGAACACATGTTGACAAATGTCAACAAATAGAAACAATAGCAGATTAACCGAGACATAAAGCCTTTGAGATTCAAAATTATTATACATGACTGTTACTATTGTTGTAACTGATTAACTATTGTTACAACTAATAATTTGCTATTGTTTCAACACAATTGCCAGCAACTTGTAAGAAATTTGCTACTGCATTTAGTGAGTTGATCTTTGGCTGGAGGAGGTTAGGTTTCTGTCAGCAGTTCTTGTATCTCAGACGTAGTAGTACGTACATTTCAGAATACCTACCTAGATATTAGCACATTTCAGAATTTAGAGCATAGAATCAATACCAGTAGATAGTCATACACGATACTTGGCATAAAGTACTTACTAATTTCAACGGCCTTATATATGATAACTTGGGTAACATAGCTAGAATTTTACTTATAGCTAAACAGAGAAGATTTACGTTTTCAGAGGCCCTCAAACAACTCCAGATCGTTTTTAATGATGTGAACAACGATTCTCATGTTGAGGCTTCAAGCAACAGCGAAACGGAATCTATTGTTGATGATGACGAAGTTCCTTTGGAAGAGAAACTTTCTGACATAGACACGTTTGAAGAAGAAAATGAAGATGCTGGTAGTGATGAATATCAAGAACCTAATGACAATGATGGTAGCTCAAAAGATGAAGCTCAAGTAGCAATAACAGCTGGAAATGCAACGTATTATAATAATTCTTTTCCCAGCAGACTCAGAGGAAGAAATATGATGACACAACAATCTCGAACTATTGCTGCTCCTGAACATAAAGTGGATGCTTTCAAAATATTTTACTGACCTGCAATTATAACCGGCGCGACGGTGTAGTGGTGAGAGCGTCCGCATCGCAGTCAGTAGACCTGGACTTCATTCCCTAAGTCGAGTCATACCAAATGACTTTAAAAAATGGTATTCACAGCTTCCCTGCTTGGCGCTCAGCATAAAAAAAGGGATAGTGCGAAGAACAAGCCGGCAAGCTTGGTTGCTGTGTTCTTGGGCAAACCGACGCGATAGTGTAGTGGTTAGAGCGTCCGCTTCGCAGTCGGTAGATCAGGGGTTCATTCCCCTTGTCGAGTCATACCAAAAGACTTTAAAAAATGGTATTCACAGCTTTCCTGCTTGGCGCTCGGCATTTAGGGGAGGTTGTGGAGAACAAGCCAGCAAGTTCGCTTGTTGTGTCCTTGGGCAAGGCACTTAATGGGACGCCCCACCTTTATGTGGAAGACAGGTGGCCCATAAACCTCGAAAAAGGCAACTCCCAAGCGAGTGCAGACGTCCCGTCCAAAGTATAGCGATACAATTCATTTGCTCGTGATTGGAAGATAAATATGGCAAATAAAACAAAACAAAACAAAGCACTTAACGGGACGCCTCCACCTTTATGTGGCAGACAGGTGGCCCAACCGTACTTTACCGGATTACAATTGTGAAGTTGCTAACCCAGCATGTCGTAAAAAGCGACTCTTGGGTACCCACCATTGGCAGTCCGCCTTGTTAATGGTGGACTGCCAGTCACTGAAGACTGGTTCGATATGAGCTGCCATCTTTCGCTTAGCCTAATTTCAATTAGGTTGACGTCATGAACCTGAATTTCCGTTCATGCCGTACCTTCATCCCGAGGAAGAGGAGGGGTAACCAAAAACAATAAACAAACCTGAAATTATACTTCAGATAGTACATGAGACAAATAGAAAGGCAAGGGACGTGAGACATGAGTGTAAATTGTCGCCAAACTCTGTCTACAAAAACTTAACATCCCAAGAAGTTGAAGCCGGTCTTGCTATTATGATTCGTGCTGGCTTGAACAAAGATAACTTCACAAACTTGCATGGCTTGTGGGATCCTATTGACAATAGACCATTTTAAAGAGTCACTATAGCATCGAAATGATTCAAATTTTTACTAGGTTGCATGCATTTCGATAGCTATCGTAATCGACCAGCAAGACAAAGAAACGATAGATTAGCTGCTATCCGAGAAGTATAGGAAACATTCAACAGTAATCTGCGCAACATCTACATCGCTAATGAGGCCTTGACTGTGGATGAACAACTCGTTGGGTATTGTTGCAAGATTACCGGACGAACATACATGCCATCAAAACCAAGGAAATACGGTATTAAGTTTTTTGGCTGTGCAAAGCCACAACAGGTTTCGCTCTGAAAGGCATGAACAAGAGTGTTATTCTGAAAAGGACTCTGACTCGGGACCTCATAAAAACCTCGCCAATGATATTGCAATGAAATTGTGCTCAGTTTATTTGGTACAGGTCGAGACATATATGTTGACCGGTATTTTACCTCTCATGGCCTGGTGTGCAACCTTTTGCAGCAAAATCTGACACTAATTGGGACAGTTATGGCTAATCGGCGTAAAGTACTATCGCAGTTCAAAGCAGCAAAAGGAAGAGAGGTTGAAAGCACTAAGGCATTGTATGACCATTCTAACAAAATTCTACTATTGTCATATGTCCACAAACGCAACAAGAATGCGCTTGTGATATCCTCTTTACACTTTTCTATTTCAATTATGGACTGCCATCACAAACATACAGTTATCACAGATTACAATAAGCATAAAGGAGGAGTTGACACTCTTGATGAAAACTGTAAAGAATCCAGTTGCTTGAGGAAAACAAATCTTTGGCCAATGGTTATCAATTACAATTTGATAAGTGTTGCCACTAACAACCTTTTATCGTAATGAAAGGCAGTGGAAAATGTGATGGAAAAACAGATTTTCTCAAGCAACTAAGCTTTCAGCTTGCCCAATCATACTTAAGCAACCAAAAATTGAGATCTGAAACAAAGATACTTGCCGAAAAGATGGGGTTTTTTGATGCTGCTTCCAACACCATAAACCGTACAGTTCAAGGCATCAAACGGTGAAGATGTTACAGATGTGGGAAGCATACTCGCCTTGCATGCTTGGTTTGCCGTCGACATGTTTGCCCGCAACACAGAAAAATACCAAAAAACACATATTGCTTAGAATGCTGAACAATTTGTGATTGTATTTCATGTTTGTGTATTTTTTTCTTTGAAATACAACCTTCGTTTGTTGAAATTTTGTTGTACTTCAGCTAAGAGCAAAACAAGCAAAAATTATACCTTGGCTAGGAAGCAGACCCTGGATTTTAGATTCAAGATTGTAATGCTTTATCAAAATGAAATGTACCGTACAATCAATGGATCGCGCAGCGCGATCAATCGATTGCGCTGTGAGATTGGTCAATCGCGCATATCGATCATAAGAGGACAACATTTTCACTTTGAAAACAGTGCGCATTTGCATCGAAAAATATAAGAAAATGGCATGTTGACAATTGTCAACATATGTTTCGATTAAGTTACACAAAAACACTGTTCTCATAAGGGTTAAATTTAAAGCTATTGATATTTTCAATACTTCAGTAAATATGAGTGTTAAAAGACCTTGCAAAATTTCTTCTGACTGTTTCTGCTATGCTTGTGGCTATTACATCAGTCCACAGCAAAAGAAGCGCAAAATTATACCAGAAACAATATTTTTCATAGCCTATGAGACATATTTTGGCATGAAGATGAATGACCAAGATAAATCGTGGGCCCCACATTTTGTTGTGAAAGTTGCAGATCTACATTAGAAGGATGGATGTGCGGAAGTCGTAAATGTATGCCATTTTGCCATTCCCCGAATCTCGAGAGAACCTACCAATCATCATGATGACTGCTATTTCTGCATGGTGGACATTTCCAAATATAAAAAAACAAAGGACAGGAAAAAGATTGTTTATGCAAGTATTCCTTCTTCGATTGCACCTGTCAACCACAGCCCAGAACTGCCTAATCCTCAACCTCCAACAACACATGCTATATCATCAACCTCATTGGAAGATGACGATGCTAATTTAGAGGTTGATACTCAGTGTCCCAGCAAATATCCTCATTTTCCAAATGAAAATGAATTGGATAATCTAACTAGAGACCTGGGTCTTACGAAGGCAATAGCAAAGATAATTTCTTCTCCTCTCAAGAAATGGAATTTGCTTGCTTTTTCGTGCACGATTTTCAAGCCAAGAAAACGGCATGTAACCTTTGCAAATTTCTATGCAATGTTCTTTGATTCTGATCATTCTATACGTTGTTATTGTACTGATATACAGGGCTTGTTCCAAGAGATTGGTATTGTCTACTCAACCTTGGATTGGCATTTATTCATTGACAGTTCTAAGCAAAGCTTGAAAGAAGTCCTTGTGAATAATGGTAATGTGTATCCATCGATTTCAATAGCACATTCTCTTCAGATGAAGGAAAATCGTGAATCCGTAAAAATATTACTGGAATTAATTCACTAAAATGATCACAATTGGTACGTATGATTAGATATTAAAATAATTGCATTTCTTTTGGAATTGCAAGGAGGATATACAAAGCATTCTTTTTTATTTGGTTTGTGGAATAGTAGAGCGGATGAGCAGCATTACTTGGTCAAAAACTGGCCATCTCACACCAGGCTCCCACAATGTTCTAAACTTATCTCTTATTAAAAGGAACAAAATTTTACTTCCTCCATTGCATATTAAACTCGGACTGGCCAAGCAGATTGTTAAGGCTTTAAAACCGACAAGCCGTGCCTTTCACCATATAGACAAATGTTCCAAAGCATATCTGAAGCAAAAGTTAAAGGTGGCATATTTGTGGGGCCACAAAGAAGAAGAAGAATGTTGGCATCTGAAGGGCTGGAGGAACAAATGTCTGATTCAGAGAGAAATGCTTGGCAAGCTTTTAGAATGATTGTGGAAGGATTTCTTGGAAATGATCGAAGAGACCACTATGCAATGGTGGTGTCAAATTTGATTAAAAGTTATGAAAAGCTTGGTTGCCGCATGTCCTTAAAGTTGCATTTTTTGCATTCTCACTTGGATTTCTTTCGGGGTAACTTAGGGAATGTAAGTGAAGAGCATGGTGAAAGATTTCACCAAGACATCCAAGTAATGGAAAAGCGCCATCAAGAGAGGTGGAACGAAGCCATGATGGGATACTATGTATGGAATTTGATGCGGAAATGTAACACCACATACAAGCAAAAAAATTATTCAAACGTCCATTTTTGATTAAATAGTTTTATGGCTTATTTGCAATGTTCCTAAAGGTGCTTTTTTGAATCGCTCATATGTGATTTGCTGATAATTTTGCGTGTAATATTTCAAATTACAAATCCATTACTTGTATTGCACAAACTTGAAATGATAATTTCATAAAATTTTAAATAGCGGCAAAATTATTGACATTACAAAATTTTTAATGCCATTTTTGAAATCAATGCCACAATAAACATAAAAAAATCATAATATTATGACAAACACAATTTGTCAAACAATTTGTTGTCCAGTGTTATGCTTGTGAGCAAAAGTAGTCAAATGTACCAAAGAATTAACTTTGTCTAAAATTTAAAATTTGTTAGATTTGGTAGGATAATTGTTTTACTAAAAATAGAACGTGGTGTATGGCAACCAATTATTGATTAGCCATTATGAACTAATTCTTAGCTCTGTCCAAATAGAGTCACATATTGTTGAAACGCAAATTTCCTAAGTTTTCAAAAAACAGTAATTGTTCTTCTTCGTATGGGGAAAATTAATTCATTTTCGGAGAAGCATCTCAGATTACGAGCTTCTTGTAAACCCTGTTTACTATTTAAAACATAAATTGTAAAACGAAAAATTGTTGTGCAACTTATGTTTTAGGTTTTCTGTTTTATAATATTTCACAACTAATGAGTACTTTTGATTTAGATTTGGTTTCGTTTGTTCACATTTCAGTCAATTAAAAAAAGATACAAAACTTTGTATTTGTCAGTTTAAACAACGCAAACATAAACAAGCTTTTAACCCTACTGCTTTATTATTTTAATAAAAACCCGAGAATAATTAGCAGTGGCGTATTCAGAAAGCAATTTGGGGGTAGCGGGTAGGTGCATGTTGAAAGGTGAAGACCTTTTTATACAGAAAAATAACTTTTTGAAACCAAGAATTTAGCCTAATTTGGCCCAAGAACCATTTTTGATCTCTTAACAAACATGAAAACCTTTGCCAATTTTGCTACTTTTATACAATTGTCGGGCCATCGCTTTTTATTCCCCCAAAAGGATGCCGCTGATAATTAATTAGTTAACTGTAAATCTGTAAAGTGGAAGCATTTGATGCTGGTATTTCGTATGGAATGCAAAAATTGGCTGTATTTATTGATTTATAAGTCAAAGTGCTTTTCAAAAAAATCTAAAATGTAAATGAAAAATAGTCTTACCAGTTACTAAATGGTATCCGGCCAGATACTACTTGCGATCCGGCTGGACACCAGATACTTACCAGATAGTCCGCACAGCCCTACTTACAAAAAAGTGGAGTGTTGCATTGTCAAATAAACTTAAATTTTTGCAGAGTTGTTTTTATTGAAATCATTTTATTAACACCTCCTGAAAATGCATTTAATCGCATTTCTACGACCAGCAGTTTTTGATAAAATACACCTAACAAATGGTGCAATCAAGTTTTGATGGTGACGTCATGTCAGATCGCAAAGAGATAAAAGTTTTTGCAAGAAAAAAGTCGAGCGCTAGCTTTTGTTCGACGACAAAACGGGTTTGCTCTATCAAGAAATATAAATTTTAAAAATAATCTTTGATCATGACGTCATGAGTATTTTATGACATTTACCCCGAGATCGTGATCAATGTGCCAAGTTTGATGTTTGTATGCCCAGTAGTTTCGGAAAAGTTAAAGTGCAGGTATGTACACACAAATAAACAGAACTGTGATTTATCATTTTTTGGAAAATAACTTCTTCAAAATGGTGATTTTGACAAACATGTATTTTTGACAACTTGAACCGACGAGGGTCATCCGCCGAGGTCCGGTGCTCTCCTTATGAACTTTACGTATAATGCAATTTAAAAAACTCTTCTTTAAACCAATAGCATATTTATGAAGGCATTATGTAATGTCTCGCTTTTTAGTCCGTAATAGGAACCCAAGCTTAATTTGCCTTGGTGTTTCTCTTTAAAAAGTCCTCTGTGTCTATGGGTTCTGGAACTTTGAAGTTACCTGAAAATTGGTTTATGCTTTCTCTGCTTTTATCAAATCTGACATAAAGAGAAGGTTTTCATATGGTTCTTCACAAATGTTTTCGAGAGAATCTGATAGACATGGTTGCATTGCAGCCTTGTATTGTGGCAATGTTTGTTGTCGTTGTTGGTTTCCACTGTAGCCTACAGAAGTTTTAAAATTTGAAGCAGCATTTGGCTATAGCAAACACATTTTTATATTTGGTTTCTTCAAAAGATTTTATTGTGTTTCTTGGTGTTCGAAAATTTTTACTAGAACTTTTAATGTTAAATGTGTAAAATGACGAAAGCAATGAGTATCACAAACAAGTTTTTGTTGGGGTAGCATGACTCATCACACTCTTTTTTAACTTAACTCCAATAATGTAAGGTAAAATGATATTTTACTGCTTGGCGTACAAACATCAAACTTGGCTGAATTAATCATCTTCCTCAGATGAGTATCATAAGCTGCGAGTTCGGGCGTCATGATGACGACATCTAATCGAAAACAGTTTTTATAAGTCTGCATTTTTGAGAGAGGAAAACGGTTTCATGCTCAAACGAAAGCCAGCCCCGACTAACCAACTTCGATAATATTTATCCTTTTGGTGTTTAACATGAGGTCACAATTAATGTTTGATTGCACAATTTGTAATCTGTATTTTTTCAAAACATTTTGATTGTAGAAATGCGATTAAAAGCTTTTTTGGGAGATTTCAACAAATATAACTATAAAACAATTAACGTTCAATTCGCAAAGCAACAAGCGATTCTTTACTTAAGCATTTTATGCCTTCTAAGCATGCTTCTTTCTTTTTGTTTGCACGCTTGACACTTGCTCCATGGTATCATATGGTAATGTTGTCTGGTACGATGAATTACCGTCTTTTATAAAAATAGAAAAATTCTTACAAAATCAGTATATTTTAAAACTCATTTCTCTATCGATTTTTAAACTTTTTTAAACAAACTGCGGACAGTGACACTGCTTCGACCTATCAGATCTCTTCAGTGCAGTTGGTCACCGACAAAAAGCTAAAGGCTTTTAATAAAGCATAACTTAGACCGTCACATTTGTGGGACCTATACTAGGTCCACTGTAGTGAATGGTCTGCGAAGCCGTATCACTCGTGAAAAGACATTTCACTGCAATTTCAACAATACATAACATGTATCTTTACTCTGCAATATACCACTCGAAGAGTTTATAGTGAGCGAGATCTATTTTAAACCCTTACTTTTATGAACACATCACGTGATCACCATGACCGTATTATATATTGATTTATTGAGTTATAAAGGTAATCTACGCGCTTTATATGCCTGTTTACACAAATGACGTGATTATTTCACAGAATAATAGTATTGCAAATAATAAAAGCCCTCTCCCATAATTTGATGAGGGATGGTTCGGGGATGGTCTCGTCAAATTATGGGAGGGGCTATTATTACACTAGGCAACAAATTTTTGTTTATCTCCGTTTCTTTAGTGTTTCTTTATGGTTTGAGAGTCGCTGATGCCGATATAGATGCTAGCTTTTGCATAGTGTCAACAGTTTTGAAAGTATTTGCAACAGATTAAAGTTTGTAATTTACCAAATGATATTACAAAATTAGCAACACTAGAATTTCAGGCTATGTCAATTTTGACGCTTTGGCTTTTTAACATTAATTTTTTTGTACTGTTTGTGATTGCAATGTCCTGAAATTTCACACTGTTGAACAAATTTTGCTACAGTTTATTTTAATATAAGGTTTTTGTTTGAAAAGATTGTTTTGTTTGACTGGCTTACGGAGCAGAATTAATTGGAACTTATAGCTAGAATTCAGGACGTGTCGATTTCGACATTGTGCGTTTTTTATTAGCTGGTCAGTATTTGCTCAATTCTACAAACTTTGATTGCAGAAAATCGAGTCAATTACCGTTTCCAATCAGTTTAGAAGAAGAAATATGTGAAAAGGTGGTAAATACTGCATTGCTATCCAGCATTCTAAATGCATTGACACCATTCTGTTTTGTGCTCTAAAATGTGTTGTCTCCTTATTAGCCTGAAAATTTGAGTTCATGCATTGCCAACCTATTTTTTTATATTCTCACGGAGTTGCTCTAAAATCTAAGCTAGTTTGCACTTTGGCTTTTCTATTCAGCTTTATTATTCGCATTTGGTGAAGGTTGAGTTTTTATTATAGACAAAACTACATGAGCATAGAGTAACACTAATCTTGACTTTTTTAGGTGCAATAATTCTGTGTATAACAAATAAACGTAATATCGAACAATAGTTTTCGTTGTAGATATACCGCTGAAGAGGCCTATGATATGCTGAACAAAGACTCTGATGCATCAGAGCCAGAGGAAGAAGTGCAAGAGGACATTGCTACTGTGACCACTAGTGTTGATGAACAAACGCGCAGTCAGTGACGGATAGTGATTCTTCTTCCGACAATGATGATGATGATTCATCAAACAATGTCTTCCAACCACAACTGTACACAAGTACCAATGGTGTGACTTGGGCTCCTCTTCATCATTCAAGAGTGAAACTTGCCATAGCAGCCAACACTTTTCGAGTCAAAGCCGGTGTTCATCCGGCGATACGGCGCAAAGCAAGGAATAGCTTCTACAAGTGCTGGAAGCTATTCATCGGCTACAACATGCTAAGAGCCATCCAAACCCACACAAACAGGGAAGCAAGGAAAACCGATCCAAATTTCTCACTAACGATGGAGCAGTTAGAATCATTCATTGCACCTCAGTATACCAGAGGTATATACGGTAAACATCACTCTGTACATTTTCTATGGAAGAATACCTATGAACCGAGCATATTTCGAGATACTATGGCAAGAGACTGCTTTCTAGAAATCAAGAAGTTTATCAGATTTCATAACAAAGGTAGGCGGAGGTAAAAGCTCACTGAAGACAACTCTGTTCACATTCGTGAACAGTTGAAAGCTTTGTGACAAATTACTTATTCAATTATACACCTGATTGGAGCCTAACTATAGATGAGCAGCTTTTTCCAATGAAAGGTATGTGTCCATTTATCGTCTACATGCCAAATAAGCCCGACAAGTTTGGCATGAAATTTTGGATGTTAACAGAAGTTGATTCAAAGTACGTGTACAATATTTTGCCGTACTTGGGAACTCTACAGAAAGAGAGCAGAGAGATGGGCGACCACTTGCAGAGGATATCGTTATGAGATTGACCCAAAACATCCACAACCAAGGAGGATACAACGTTACTACAGATAACTTCTTTACAAGTGTCTACTTGGCTACTTTGCTTCTGGAAAAGAAAATTTCGACGGTCGGCACGGTGAGGAGCAACAGCAAAAGCCTTACAAAATTTATGACCAAAAACGACAATAAACTGCATAAAAGTAGCTTTTTTTCAATGATGGCAAAGAGATAGGTTTTGTAAACTACCAGTGAAAGAAAAAAAAGAGTGTGAATTTATTTTCCACAATGCACAATGCTCCCAGCATTGATCAAAACAAGAAGAAGAAAACTTGTATGATTCATTTTAACAACAAAAACAAGATTGGCGTAGTCGTTGTCGACCAAATGCTGCGGCAATATTCCACTCACACAGCTAGCCGAAAGTGGCCCTTTGCTGTGTGAACAAACATCTTGGATATAGCAGCTTTGAACTCATGGTTTATCTATAAGAAAGTCACTGGTGAGAAAATCAGTAGGCTTGATTTCATCCAGGACTTGGTTGAAAGCCAAGTACATCGCTGAGGTGGCCTTACTTCGTCCAGACCCTATATCAAACAACCTTCCACCTCCTAAACGTCGGAAGTGTGTTGTGAAAGATGTGTGAACACTACAAAAATAATATGCCGTATCTGCCACTTGCACACGCGTGGAAAATGTGGTCAGGCCAGTTAGAAAGTAACGCAGTGTAACACGTGTTTTGAGCGCGCGAGAGCACATCAATGAGCTGAACTATGTGACAAATAGTTATTATCGTGCAAAAATGGTATAGAATTGCAAGTGATTTTCAAGTGTCCTTTGGTTCGTGCTACTTCTTTTACCAATAAAACTTCAGAATATGAATAAATGAATCGAAAATGAAAGCCAAAAAAGCGCGAGTGAGATGAATGCCGATAAAAATAGGACTCATTTATGAAAAATTGAATAAATTGAAAAATTGAACATCTATTACTGTACTTAGCACTGAGCGCCTTTTATTTGTTAAAAACACACCATCAGTGATGACGACTAGTTTAAGTTACAAGGATGCTGAGGTTCAGAAAAATGTCGATTTCGTCATTGTCGGGGTTCTAGATATATTTTTTTCCCCGGAGTTCTAGTGTTAAGTGACATTTATATTACTTTTCAATCTTGTGTTATTTCATTTACATACAATCATATACTGTATACAGATTTTGTAATATTAAACCTTCGGTTCACCACTCACAAAAATACATAAACAAAAAAAGAGCATTAAAACGCGCAGTTAAGCTTGAAAAGCGTTCAAAATGTTCAGGTGAAAATTAAAGTAGTGATTTAATTGCAGCGTAGTTTTACGTCGCCTAAACAAATAATTTGAAGCTGAATGAAGCTGTTGCAGTAATTGTAACCGAAAAATAGCTAAAAAAGTTGGAGCTGCTAAGCTTTGCGATTAAATGTACAATTGGAAAGATACAATTCAAAATACATCACGTACTTTATAACTGACGCTGAGTTTGCTGATATTTGCTTGTTTAGAACACAGGTTACTTTTTCACAAAAAGTCAAGGCAGTCCAACAATTCCTGGTTTGGAGTGGCCTTCCTATTTTGATGCGAGACGCGGCATTTTCGATTAATTTCGTTCTCTAAAATAATTTCTGTGCTCCCTATAATCTCCGCTCTGTTAGTGCATCCTGGATTTCCCTTTTAACGTTACTGCTATCAAGGCATGGAGTAAGCATAAATTCGTTCCCACACATTTTCTGGCCCTTTAACGCGTTTCTATATTAGTTTGATGAAAGGTTTTTTTCGAAAATGCTTTGTAATCAGGCTACGAGATTTTCCTAAAGCAATAGCGTATTCATCTAGTTTTTTTTTTTTTTTTTTTTTTTTTTTTATTGTAGGCACAAAAACAAGAACACAAGAATATAAACAGCGACAACGCATAATACAATGTATAAATGTAGCTAGACCATTTCTTGTAATGAAATTCCAATTTGTTATGTTTCTTAGCAATATAGTGTTCTGATTTTTTTGTGGATATAATTGCGTTAAAGTACTGGGGCATATTGGGTGTTGTTTTTGAATGTTTACACCGGTAAATCAAGAATCTTGCCAATAAGAGCATGTGGTTGACTAATGGGTTATTAGCATATTGTGTGTGGAACCCAAACAGTTTATGAAAGTTATTCGAAGGGACATTAATACGAAATCTTGCTAGAATCCAATCAAATACATCGTTCCAAAAAGCGTCAACAATTTTGCAATCACAAAATAAATGTATCAAAGTTTCCGGTTCTTCACGACAAAACGTACATAAATTATCAGAGGCAATATCAAGAACACACAATTGTATTTTAGTAACAATTGATCTTAAGTTAAACCTAATTTGAAATGACCGTAGCTTAGTTTCGTTTGTAGTGTAGTAGTTATTTTTATAAATATTTGACCAATCAATTGTATCGGATGGCAGCTGCAATATAATACACCATTTTAGTTGTTGTTTAATAGGTAGTATTTTAACTTTGTCTCTCAAAAATTGATAAGCGGTTTTACTTGAGCTGCCCAGAGTAGTAATTTGTTCTTTGACAGTTTGATTAAAGTCAGAAAAAGCGCATGGAGGGTTATGAGAGTTACTGTTCGTAGTCGTAATCCAAGCCATTGGAATAGCTGAAATGAGTTTAATGTATTCGATGAAGCTTGTATTATTTGGGGTCATATGAAAAGCTGATGCCACTTCATCATATGAGTATAATTCAAAATCCGATTTAAGCAGCTGAAAAAAAATCAAAAATCCCGGCTTTGCAAAATTCTTCAACAAACATTGGTTGATTTCGGTATTTTACCGCTTTATTAAACCATAAATATTTGGAATCATTGTCGATATTGCAGAAATGTTTTAAAGTTCTTAAGGTGGTAAGGGTAAAGCGTAAAAAGGCCACTCTACCAATTAACATGCTATTCAACTTTATATTAGAACGCAAAATGCAGAAAAGAACATTTTCGTCAATACATCGATGTTCAAGCGACTTCCAACTGGATTGATAATTATTATCAAATAGTTTAAAAATGAAGTTGTGCCTAAGAGAAAGTACATACTGTTTGATGTCAATCATTTTACCACCTCCTTCTTTCACATCACAACATAGTTGAGAGCGACCAATTTTTTCCCACTTGGAGCCCGAAATAAATTTATATGCAGTATGCCAACGCATGCAGTAGACATCTAGCTGTGGGTAGCTGACAGATAAAAACACTTGTTTAAAATCAATTAAAGATAGTCATTCTAGTTTTAGTTTTTGCCTTTAAAAGCTATGGGAGAGTACTGTAATGGGGTGCCATTTTATTCGACTCAACTAAATCACGTCAAATACTCGTAGAATGTCAGCGCCTATAGGTCTATAGAATACAATAGACTAAATTGCAGGGCCAAATTTAAAACACATCGAAAAGATTATTGCCAACAGCATTTGCACACTTAATGTTTTGCAATTACAACTCTGTTGTTCGCGAACGTACCAATATATGTAACTTTTAACAATGTATATCTTTCATACAGATATCTAATCAATAAAAAGAGAAGATCAATAGAAATTGTTTTAAGTTGCCAAATAAAGCCTTTAAATATTATTTTTCAGGGGATCATCCCTAAAAAATTATATTTAACCCTTTAAGGATTACAAGAATTTAATTCATAAAATTTGAAACAATGCCGCAATTGTTTGGTAATAACGGAAATATAATGGATTTCAGATAATTGGTTATCACGTCATAATGACATAATAATCAACAATCATGGCACATATGTGTGCCAAAGTTCCTCAAAGGGTTGAAAGCCCCCCTTATCTCCCTAAACACAGTCCTTTTAATAACAATTCATTTTAGTTGTTCAAAATATTTAAATTTCCATTTCACAAAGTCCAGGAAATGATTGAGAGCATCCAATGTCATGCGCAAGTCCAACATCATTTGATTCTCCTCGAACACCAACGCAGTCTTCTTCGAAAACATCCGGCTGTCCATTATTCCAAATCAATTCAGAACTGCTTGCGCGCTCACCATTCACCCAGATGTAGCTTCCTTCTGACACGATATCATTCGCACCGATCCAAACATAAACTTTATTGATGGACAGACTTTGAATCAGCATTTTTCTATTTTCCAGGGTTTTCACGCCATACACTGCTAGGTCTCCTCCCCAGTTTTGGCAATATCGTCGACTTTCCTGCCAGGATTGATGATGAGGAGTGAGTTCATAAATGTAAAAGCCGGGGGGGACATACAATAGTTTGCTTCCTGATGCAATTAAATGCAAAATTTTTCTGCTTTGATTTCTCAGCATTTCCACTTCCTCGGAGAGACAATTGAATTGATCTCGGAGCAAATTGATTTGTCGATCCTCGGTTATCGAACATTTGAGCTGCTTTTGTGCACAGCAAACTGCGACCAAAATTATGATGCAAACAATCAGCTTCAACATCGCGCTTTATTCTGTCCTGATATCTTTCGACACTTGTTTATATATTACTGCGCTACGTAATAGAAAGAGTTGAATGAACAGCTTTTTTCTGCAAAATCTTCGTATTAATTGATTGTCATGCACGTAACTTTTTTAATCAAAAATATCAAAGCCAATATTGTTTTCACTCGTTTCGGTCCAAAAATAGTCATCCTCGATAAATTTTATATTTCTGGCTCCATAATATTATGACAAACACAATTTGTCAAACAATTTGTTGTGCAGTGTTATGCTTGTGAGCAAAAATAGTCAAATGTACCAAAGAATTAACTTTGTCTAAAATTTAAAATTTGTTAGATTTGGTAGGATAATTGTTTTACTAAAAATAGAACGTGGTGTATGGCAACCAATTATTGATTAGCCATTATGAACTAATTCTTAGCTCTGTCCAAATAGAGTCACATATTGTTGAAACGCAAATTTCCTAAGTTTTCAAAAAACAGTAATTGTTCTTCTTCGTATGGGGAAAATTAATTCATTTTCGGAGAAGCATCTCAGATTATGAGCTTCTTGTAAACCCTGTTTACTATTTAAAACATAAATTGTAAAACGAAAAATTGTTGTGCAACTTATGTTTTAGGTTTTCTGTTTTATAATATTTCACAACTAATGAGTACTTTTGATTTAGATTTGGTTTCGTTTGTTCACATTTCAGTCAATTAAAAAAAGATACAAAACTTTGTATTTGTCAGTTTAAACAACGCAAACATAAACAAGCTTTTAACCCTACTGCTTTATTATTTTAATAAAAACCCGAGAATAATTAGCAGTGGCGTATTCAGAAAGCAATTTGGGGGTAGCGGGTAGGTGCATGTTGAAAGGTGAAGACCTTTTTATACAGAAAAATAACTTTTTGAAACCAAGAATTTAGCCTAATTTGGCCCAAGAACCATTTTTGATCTCTTAACAAACATGAAAACCTTTGCCAATTTTGCTACTTTTATACAATTGTCGGGCCATCGCTTTTTATTCCCCCAAAAGGATGCCGCTGATAATTAATTAGTTAACTGTAAATCTGTAAAGTGGAAGCATTTGATGCTGGTATTTCGTATGGAATGCAAAAATTGGCTGTATTTATTGATTTATAAGTCAAAGTGCTTTTCAAAAAAATCTAAAATGTAAATGAAAAATAGTCTTACCAGTTACTAAATGGTATCCGGCCAGATACTACTTGCGATCCGGCTGGACACCAGATACTTACCAGATAGCCCGCACAGCCCTACTTACAAAAAAGTGGCGTGTTGCATTGTCAAATAAACTCAAATTTTTGCAGAGTTGTTTTTATTGAAATCATTTTATTAACACCTCCTGAAAATGCATTTAATCGCATTTCTACGACCAGCAGTTTTTGATAAAATACACCTAACAAATGGTGCAATCAAGTTTTGATGGTGACGTCATGTCAGATCGCAAAGAGATAAAAGTTTTTGTAAGAAAAAAGTAGAGCGCTAGCTTTTGTTCGACGACAAAACGAGTTTGCTCTATCAAGAAACATAAATTTTAAAAATAATCTTTGATCATGACGTCATGAGTATTTTATGACATTTACCCCGAGATCGTGATCAATGTGCCAAGTTTGATGTTTGTATGCCCAGTAGTTTCGGAAAAGTTAAAGTGCAGATATGTACACACATATAAACAGAACTGTGCTTTATTCAATACCAGATTTTTTTCTTGCACTTTATTACTTTGAACGTAATTATATAACAGGTTTCGGATTTTTCACCATTGTGGTTCATTTGCCTTTTAAGTATTGGATCAATAAACCACCATGTGAGATTTATAAACTAGTCAACATTATTACGAATATTTTACCTTTTTGTTAGTATAAGTAAGTAGAAAAATTTCTATTGTGGGCCGTCTTTTTAAACAAACATTAAAGACAGCATTTAGTCACAATTATTGCAAAAAACAAAAAACTGCAAAATATTAACATTAATTCAACTTCAGGGAGGTATTACAAGGGTGCTGCGGGCATCAAACAAAAATATTTTGTGCAATGAGTAGAATATAGCGATTTCCATCTTTTGAAAAGTTAACTTTTTCTTTATTATTAATTTATCACCCTAATGAAGGCGATACAAATAGATATAAATTGCCTACTCAACATTTATAACAACGATTTTTGTAAGAAGTATGCATAGAAAAAAGCTGTTCATTCAACCTTATCGCTAAAGTTGCGACATATAAATAAGGATCGAAAGATTCCAGGACAAAATAAAGCGCGATGTTGAAACTGGTTGTTTGCATCATAATTTTGGCCAAAGTTTGCTCAAAAGCAACTCACATGTTCGATTACTGATGACTAGGGCAATTTTTTGTCATTAAAGTTATATTTTTTTTAGAAGGTCTGTTTTTTATAAAATACCCAAAAATTCAATCAAAACTTTCGTACGATGTTTGATAACGGAGTTAAAAAGTCATATTAAAGTCATATTTTACACCATAAGTCATAAAAAATATTTTCGGTCATAAAAGTCATAAATTTAGTCATTGCTCCCATATTCAGTAGGATATTCATGGTGCAAAGACAGAACGTTAGATTAACAACGATTGCAAAGCTTTGCTATCTCCATTATTGTTATGACTCTGTGACGCCATAGTTATCTTGCTCAAAAATATCGAATTAATTAATTTATTTCCTTGTATAAGTTCTAACGAATCAGCTACACTATTTTGCAAGTTGTAATTTTAGTCGCAAGCACAGATATTGCTCTTTTGCTACAACACTGTCGAAATAGTCGTAATGCTTTTGAAACTCGTAAAAGCGCTAGGCTAGAAGTCACAAGTTAGAAAATAAATTATGTCGTCATAACCACAAGCAAGAGAAAATTATTTTAACACGTGCGTGTTCCTTAACGCATTTTAGCTCATTTAGCAAGCGTATGAATTAGCAAGTGTTCCTTAACAGCAAGTTTTAGCAAACAGTATGGGAAAAACTGCAGAATCAAAAGTAGTAAAAACAAAAAGGTATGTAAAGCAATATCCCCAAGAGTTTTCTTGCAATCCCCAGAATGATCTTTATTGTCAGCTTTGTGCCACCATCGTCAGATGTGACAAGCGCTTTCACGTGGAACAACATCGCAAATCGCCAAAACACCAAAAGAAAATTGCACCGGCAAAAAAGACCTTAAACAAACAGTCTTTTGTCCCCATTTGCCAATGGGATTTTACAAAAAAGGTTGTAACGGCATTCTTAGAGGCTGACATCCCACTTTATAAGCTTCAGCATGCCAGTATTAAAAAGCTATTAAACTCAGAGTTGGGGAAGCATTGCCCTTCTGAATCAGCATGTCGAAGCCATGTTAAGGAATTGGCTGCTAAAGAAACTGAACGCCTTAAGGAATTGTTTGCTGCAAAAGCATTGTTTTTGGTCGTAGATGAGGCTGAGGTATCTGGTCAAAAGTATGTCAATATTTTAGCAGGACTGATGGAGGAACCTGAAAAAACATACTTAGTCAACTGCAAACCATTAAATGGCAACTCCAATAGCTCCAATATTTGTACAATTGTTGACGACACCCTCAAGAACATGAATATTGCTCGTGAGAAGTTTTTGCTGCTACTCAGTGATGCCGCAAGGTACATGATAAAAGCAGCTGAAACATTAAAAATCCTGTATCCACGCCTGCTCCATGTTACTTGCATCGCACATTTGCTGCATAATTGTGCTGAGCATATACGTGCACATTTTAAAGCTGCAGACAATTCAATATCGTCTATAAAAGCAGCAACCATAAAAAACAAAGACCGACATGCTTTGTTCACCGCAGCTGGTTTGCCGGCTCCACCACAACCTGTTTTGACTCGTTGGGCCACGTGGCTGGAGGCATCTTTCTACTACGCAGAAAACTTGCAAATTATCAAAAACATTGTTGACAATTTTGAAGATGGTGGAAAACTGGTTGAGCGGGCAAAGGAAGCCATAGCAGAACCTGCAGTTTTCGTCGAATTAAGGCAAATCTATGGTAACTACCGAGATATTGCCATCCTAATCAAGGGAATTACCAATTCATCGAATACAATTGTTGCTGCTTCGGAAGCCATTCAAAATCTCCACTTTGGTGACGACCCACGTGAGATAAAAAATTATGTTCAAAGTCGTCTAGCTAGAGGTAGCGACTTCCTTAAAATTGCCGCCGGTAGTGGTGCACATCTACCAGATCATTCTCCTGCTGAGGTAGCGCTGCTTCAAAGAGCACAGCCAACTTCGGCTTCTGTGGAACGCTCTTTCTCTATACTGAAAAAAATGCTATGTCCTGGACGCAATTTTGACAAAGACAATGTCCATTCGTACTTGATTATGCGGTTCAACTGTTCGAAATAAATGATAATGAGTTCAATACTCCGACTCGGCTGCATAGTTTTTAAGAACCAGACAGAAAAAATTAGGTCATATTTAAAGTCATATTTTAGGAAATATTAGGTCATATTTTAGGAAAAATTAGGTCATAAAAAAATTGCCCTACTGATGACGTACTGAATCAACAAAATCAACAAGCTCCACGAAGAGCTTTACAGTGTACTCCGGGCAAACGAAGACCAAAAGGACTACTGGGATCACGAGGAAACCCCGGCCAGAAGGGAGAACCTGAAATTCCGGACGATCGAAAAATCTATTTGCTCCGAGATCAATTCAATTCTCTATCACAGGAAGTCGAAGTGCTGAAAAATCGAAGCAGAATAATTCTGCAATTAATAGCAGAAAAAAGCAACATATTGCATGTTTTCTCTCAATTTTATATTTATCAATAGGCGCTGACATTCTACGAGTATTCCACGTGATTTGGTCGAGTCGATTGAAATGGCACCCTATTACAGTACTCTCCCATAGCTTTTAAAAGCAAAAAATAAAACTACGATGACTATCTTTAATTGATTTTAAACAAGTGTTTTTATCTGTCAGCTACGCACAGCTAGATGTCTACTGCATGCGTTGGCATACTGCACGAAGTGCACTAGATGAATACGCTATTGCTTTAGGGAAATCTCGTAGCCTGATTACAAAGCATTTTCGAAAAAAACCTTTCATCAAAATAATATAGAAACGCGTTGAAGGGCCAGAAAAAAGTGTGGGAACGAATTTATGCTCACTCCATGCCTTGATAGCAGCAACGTTAAAAGGGAAATCCAGGATGCACTAACAGAGCGGAGATTATAGGGAGCACAGAAATTATTTTAAAGAACAAAATTAATCGAAAATGCCGCGTCTCGCTTCAAAATAGGAAGGCCACTCCAAACCAGGAATTGTAGGACTGCCTTGACTTTTTGTGAAAAAGTAACCTGTGTTCTAAACAAGCAAATATCAGCAAACTCAGTGTCAGTTATAAAGTACGTGATGTATTTTGAATTGTATCTTTCCAATTGTACATTCAATCGCAAAGCTTAGCAACTCCGACTTTTTTAGCTATTTTTCTGTTACAATTACTGCAACAGCTTCATTCAACTTCAAATTATTTGTTTAGGCGACGTAAAACTACGCAGCAATTCAATCACTACTTTAACTTTCACCTGAACATTTTGAACGCTTTTCAAGCTTAACTGCGCGTTTTAATGCTCTTTTTTTGTTTATGTATTTTTGTGATTTGTGAACCGAAAATTTAATATTACAAAATCTGTATACAGTATATGATTGTATGTAAATGAAATAACACAAGATTGAAAAGTAATATAAATGTCACTTAACACTAGAACTCCGAGGGAAAAAAATATATCTAGAACCCCGACAATGTCGAAATCGACATTTTCCCGAACCTCAGCATCCTTGTAACTTCAACTTGTCGGTATCACTGATGGTGTGTTTTTAACAAATAAAAGACGCTCAGTGCTAAGTACAGTAATAGATGTTCAACTTTTCAATTTATTTAATTTGTCATAAATGAGTCCTATTTTTATCGGCATTCATCTCACTCGCACTTTTTTGGCTTTCATATTCTGAAGTTTTATTGATAGAAGAAGTAGCACGAGCCAAAGGACACTTCAAAATCACTTGCAATTCTATATCATTTTTGCACGATAATAACTACTTGTCACATAGTTCAGCTCATTGATGTGCTCTCGCGCGCTCAAAACACGTGTTACACTGCGTTACTTTATAACTGGCCTGATCACATTTTCCACACGTGTGCAAGTGGCAGATGCGACATATTATTTTTGTAGTGTTCACACATCCTTTCACGGCACACTTCCGACGTTTAGGAGGTGGAAGGTTGTTTGATATAGGGTCTGGACGAAGTAAGGCCACCTCAGCGATGTACTTGGCTCTCAAGCTTTCAACCAAGTCCTGGATGAAATCAAGCCTACTGATTTTCTCACCAGTGACTTTCTTATAGATAAACCATGAGTTCAAAGCTGCTATATCCAAGATGTTTGTTCACACAGCAAAGGGCCACCTTCGGCTAGCTGTGTGAGTGGAATATTGCCGCAGCATTTGGTCGACAACGACTACGCCAATCTTGTTTTTGTTGTAAAAATGAATCATACAAGTTTTCTTCTTCTTGTTTTGATCAATGCTGGGAGCATTGTGCATTGTGGAAAATAAATTCACACTCTTTTTTTTCTTTCACTGGTAGTTTACAAAACCTATCTTTTTGACGTAATTGAAAAAAACGCTACTTTTATGCAGTATATTGTCGTTTTTGGTCATAAATTTTGTAAGGCTTTTGCTGTTGCTCCTCACTGTGCCGACCATCAAAATTTTCTTTTCCAGAAGCACAGTAGCCAAGTAGACACTTGTAAAAACGTTATCCGTAGTAACGTTGTATTCTCCTTGGTTGTGGATGTTTTGGGTCAATCTCATAACGACATCCTCTGCAAGTGGTCGCCCATCTCTCTGCTCTCTTTCTGTAGAGCTCCCAAGTACGGCAAAATATTGTACACGTACTTTGAGTAAACTTCTGTTAACATCCAAAATTTCATGCCAAACTTGTCGGGCTTATTTGGCATGTAGACGATAAATGGACACTTATTTTTGATTGGACAAAGCTGCTCATCTATAGTTAGGCTCCAATCAGGTGTATAATTGAATAAGTAATTTGTCACAAAGCTTTCAACTGTTCACGAATGTGAACAGAGTTGTCTTCAGTGAGCCTTTACCTCCGCTTATCTTTGTTATGAAATCTGATAAACTTCTTGATTTCTAGAAAGCAGTCTCTTGCCATAGTATCTCGAAATATGCTCGGTTCATAGGTATTCTTCGATAGAAAATGTACAAAGTGATGTTTCCCGTATATACCTCTGGTATACTGAAGTGCAATAAATGCTTCTAACTGCTCCATCCTTTGTGAAATATTTGGATCGGTTTTCCTTGCTTCCCTGTTTGTGTGAGTTTGGATGGCTTTTATCATGGTATAGTCGATGAATAGCTTCCAGCACTCGTAGGGGCTAATACTTGCTCAGCGCCGTATCGCCGGATGAACACCGGCTTTGACTCGAAAAACGTTGGCTGTTGTGGCAGGTTTCACTCTTGAAAGATGAAGAGGAGCCCAAGTCATTCCATTCGTACTTGTGTGCAGTTGTGGTTGGAAGACATTGCTTGATGAATCATCATCATCATTGTCGGAAGAAGAATCACTATTAGTCACTGACTGCGCGTTTGTTCATCAACACTCGTGGGCACAGTCGTAATGTCCTTGTTGAATCTACACGTATAAATTTTATATGAAATGTTCTAAGTTTTAAACCCGCAGTCTTTCGATTCAAACCTGACACTTAAATTCATTACGTCGTGCTGCTACCACAAAAAAAAAACGGTCATCACCAAAATTCGAATAACTTCCAAAGTTTTATTTATATTAACACAAAATTTCAGCTACATTATGTCACGTCCTGTGTAGCAGACAACTCGAAAATTTCAAGTCTATACTACAAAACCTCTTTGTTTCACTGGCGCTCAAAAAATGTGCTCGAAATGAGCTCCCCGGCGCTGCAGGCACACTTGGATCCGGCGGGCAAAATTCTCGATGACCCTCCCGCATTCCTCCCTTGGGATCGCTCTTATTGCTGCTGTGATTGCTGCCTTCAGGTCAGGGATACTTTGGGGGTTGTTGGCATAGACCCGGTCCTTAAGGTATCCCCACAGATAAAAATCTGGGGGGTTCAAGTCCGGTGAATACGGCGACCACTGCGGGTCACACCTGCGGCTGATCAGTCGGTCAGGAAAACGCTGCTGTAGCCATGCCAATGATTCTTTTGAGATGTGGGGGTGGCACCATCCTGCTGGAACCACTGGAGGACCCTGACGACCTCTCTCCGTCGACCAAGTGCTGTCCAGAACTTGCCAAGCACCTGGACATATCGCTCGGTGTTGATTGTCACACACTGCTCATTGTCGTCGTCGAACCAGAATGGTCCAATGATGCCATGTTTGGAGATGGAAACCCAGGCAGTGCACTTCAGAGAGTGTAATGGCCTTTGCAGACAGTGTTCAGGGGATGTGCTTCCCCAGAAGATGTTGTTTTTAGAGTTCACGTGACCCGACAACAGAAAATGTGCCTCGTCCGAAAACCAGACATTGTCAAGAAAGTCTGGCACAGCGTCAATCTTGTCGCAAAACCACTGGCACATGATCACGCGCTTCCTCATGTCATCAAGTGTAAGCTTTTGTTTAATCTGTATCCTGTAAGGATACAGGTTGAGATCTGTGATCAAAATTCTCCGCACGGACTCTCGGTTGATTCCAAGCTCCTGACTTCGCCGACGCACAGACTTGCTTGGGCTGCGGACAACAGAGTCTCTTACTGCAGCAACGTTGTGCGGTGTCCTTGATGATTTCTGTCGTCCAGAGTATGATTGTCTGCTAGTGTCTTTACGATTGAGGTTATGCACAGTCCCATGGGTTCTGAACTTGTTGACCCATCTGTAGATCATTGAATGAACAGGAAATTCACGACATCTAAACCGTTCTTTGAATTGCAATTGAGCTGCGTGGATAGACTTCTGCCGAAAATATGCCTCAACTATAAATATCTTTTGCTCAGTAGTCCATGGCATCTCGAGGGTCAAATTTGGTAGACTCTTATAACATTAATACTTATTGGTAAATCTGAAAAATGGAAAGAATTGATTAATTATTTCAAACGTTATTCAACTTTAGGTGATGACCGTTTTTTTCGTGTCACCCTAAGCCTTTTGCCTGGAGCTTTCCTAAATTTACGTGTGCTTAATTCGAAGACAAAGTCAAAAATGTATGTGAACCAGTATAATTGAGAATTGACTACGGGGAGAATGGTCGGAAGATTTGTAACTGTCAGAAGATTCGTGTAATATAATTGTTGGAGATTGTTACCGTTGTTTTTGGATCACAAGTATACTGTACGTCCTGCATATATATTTGGAACGGTTTCACCATAGTCCGATAGCCGTACTTCTAACGCTCCCACACATTGATACCACATCAATATACAAATATTTATAACACCGGGTGGAAGTGAATTATGGAATAGGCGTAAAATTCGGCTATATACATGTACACCCGTCTCAGCAGCCTCAGTCTTCCAAAACTGATTAAAAAGGCTGCTGTTACAGTCCTCTTGTGCTTCTTCCTCTGGCTCTGATACATCAGAGTCTTCGTTCAGCATATCATAGGCCTCTTCTTCAGTATATCTACAACGAAAACTATTGTTCGATATTACATTTATTTGTTGTACATAGAATTATTGCACCTGAAAAAGTCAAGCTTAGTGTTACTCTATGCTCATGTAGTTTTGTCTGTAATATAAACTCAATCTTCACCAAATGCGCATAATAAAGCTGAATAGAAAAGCCAAAGTGCAAGCTAGCTCATATTTTAGAGCAACTCCGTGAGAATAAAATTAAAATAGGTTGGCAATGCATGAACTCGAATTTTCAGGTTGATAAGGACACAACACATTTTAGAGCACAAAACAGAATGGTGTCAATGCATTTAGAATGCTGGATAACAATGCAGTATTTACCACCTTTTCCACATATTTCTTCTTCTAAACTGATTGGAAACGGTAATTGACTCGATTCTCTGCAATCAAAGCTTATAGAATTGAGCAAATACTGACCAGCTAATCGAAAACGCACAATGTCGAAATCGACACGTCCGGAATTCTAGGTATAAGTTCCAATTACTTCTGCTCCGTAAGCCAGTCAAACAAAAACCTTAAATCAAAATAAACTGTAGCAAAATTTGTTCGACAGTGTGAAATTTCAGGACATTGCAATCACAAACAGTACAAAAAAATTAACGTTAAAAAACCAAAATGTCGAAATTGACATAGCCTGGAATTCTGGTGTTGCTAAAGTTGTAATATCATTTGGTAAATTACAAACTTTAATCTGTTGCAAATACTTTCAAAACTGTTGACACTATGCAAAAGCTAACATCTATATCGGCATCAGCCACCCCCAAACCATAAAGAAACACTAAACAAACGGAGATAAACAAAAATTTGTTGCCTAGTATTTGCAATATTTATTACTCTGTGAAATAATCACGTCATTTGTGTAAACAGGCATATAAAGCGCGTAGATTACCTTTATTACTCAATAAATCAATATATAATACGGTCATGGTGATCACGTGCTATGTTCATAAAAGTAAGGGTTTAAAATAGATCTCGCTCACTATAAACTCTTCGAGTGGTATATTGCAGAGTAAAGATACATGTTTTGTATAGTCGAAATTGCCGTGAAATATCTTTTCACGAGTGACACGACTTCGCAGACCATCCACTACAGTGGACCTAGTATAGGTCCCACAAATGTGACGGTCTAAGTTATGCTTTATTAAAAGCCTTTAGCGTTTTGTCGGTAACCAACTGCACAGAAGAGATCTGATAGGTCGAAGCAGTGTCACTGTCCGCAGTTTGTTTAAAAAAGTTTAAAAATTGATAGAGAAATGAGTTTTAAAATATACTGATTTTGTAAGAATTTTTCTATTTTTATAAAAGACGGTAATTGATCGTACCAGACAATATTACCATATGATATCATGGAGCAAGTGTCAAGCGTGCAAACAAAAAGGAAGAAGCATGCTTAGAAGGCATAAAATGCTTAAGCAAAGAATCGCTTGTTGCTTTGTGAATTGAACGTTAATTGTTTTATAGTTATTTTTGTTGAAATCTCTCAAAAAAGCTTTTAATCGCATTTCTACAATCAAAATGTTTTGAGAAAATACAGATTACAAATTGTGCAATCAAACATTAATTGTGATCTCATGTTAGACACCAAAAAGATAAATATTATCGAAGTTGGTTAGTCGGGGCTGGCTTTCGTTTGAGAATAAAACCGTTTTCCTCTCTCAAAAATGCAGATTTATAAAAACTGTTTTCGATTAGATGTCGTCATCATAACGCCCAAACTCGCTGCTTATGATACTCATCTGAGGAAGATGATTAATTCAGCCAAGTTTGATGTTTGTACGCCAAGCAGTGTTGGAAGAGTTAAAACAGACAGACAGACAGGCGCACAAACACAGAAAGAGTTGCACTTTATGGCATAGATATCTTTTGAACATCATAGGTCTAACAATTTTGACATAGGCCCGCTGGATGTTGGGAAGCCATACAGTAAAATATCATTTTGCCTTACGTTATTGGAGTTAAGTTAAAAAAGGGTGTGATGAGTCATGCTACCTCAACAAAAACTTGTTTGTGATACTCATTGCTTTCGTCATTTTAGGCATTTAACATTAAAAGTTTTAGTAAAGATTTACAAACCCAAAGAAACACAATAAAATCTTTTGAAGAAACCAAATATAAAAATGTGTTTGCTATAGCCAAATGCTGCTTCAAATTTTAAAACTTCTGTAGGCTACCCTGGAAACTAACAACGACAACAAACATTGCCACAATACAAGGCTGCAATGCAACCATGTCTATCAGATTCTCTCGAAAACATTTGTGAAGAACCATATGAAAACCTTCTCTTTATGTCAGATTTGATAAAAGCAGAGAAAGCATAAACCAATTTTCAGGTAACCTAAAAGTTCCAGAACCCATAGACACAGAGGACTTTTTAAAGAGAAACACCAAGGCAAATTAAGCTTGGGTTTCTATTACGGACTAAAAAGCGAGACATTACATAATGCCTTCATAAATATGCTATTGGTTTAAAGAAAAGTTTTTAAATTGCATTACACGTAAAGTTCATAAGGAGAGCACCGGACCTCGGCGGATGACCCTCGTCGGTTCAAGTTGTCAAAAATACATGTATGTCAAAATCGCCATTTTGAAGAAGTTATTTTCTAAAAAATGATTGTTCGTGTTGCTTAGGAGACCAATAGTGGGAAAATGACCACTTTTTTCAAACAAGGTCTTTATGTATTAGCAAAAGATAAGGAATTTTGTTGCAGTGTCAAGTAGGGTGCGTCTCAAAAAATTTTAGAATGTTGTTGCAGGGTATACATCCTATAGTGCTTGTATCATACATGATGTTGTTCTATCGAAATCGAAATATATTTTGATCTTTAATTGTGAATTCATTGCTAAAAAACAATTATTGAAATATCCGAAGTTTCTACTAAATTAGAAGCCTGTACTACCTTAAGCTTCTACTACTTACTGCCTTCAGCTACAAAGTAAATTAAAAAATACTTTTTGTATAATTTTTGGAATTAAATTGCATTAAAAATTGGTTTAATGAGGCACCTGCAGGTAATATGGCCATGCTGGCAATATGGCCCACTGCTCCGATCTCCGTATCTAAGAGAAGAAATATTTTTCCATTTTTATGAACTTGGAGTGGATCCATACTTGTATTGATTCGCACAGTTAGGGTTAGATGTGTGCAGTAATGAGCTCGCTACAGCGAAACAAAAGTTTGAAATCTTGAAATTGAGCGTTTTTATAAAATCTAGGATTTTTCACTCTTCCAAAAATGGGGTGTATGGTTGGGGAAACTTTAATTTCTTTTTAGCAGGGCAGGCAGGGATTGCTTCAGTTAAACTAAGTAGTTTTGTGTGCTTAAAAAGATTTAAGCATTAGTTTAATTGATATGAAATTGTTCGAGAGCTGTTGCTGGTAATAAGGCCCCCCTCCATTTGATTGAATGTGCACCTGTGATTGTGTTAGTGTACATACAGTACTGTAAGTGTGAACACACCTGTCTTTGCATGTACGCTATAGTGATTTTGAGTACACCATTTGATTGTGAGAATTTAGGGAGTACACCTTTCTTTTAACGAAAATGTGATTGCTTAATTTTAAATTTAGTTGCGTACAGCATAGTAATGATCTAAATTTAGGGTACGTTTTCTCGCATGTTTTTCGATCCCTACGATTTAACCAGTAGCTACAAAAGATATTCAGGACCTCTTGTTAATGTTCCTGAGCATCTTCATGCTTCATTTAATGCAAAAACATCACAAAATATTCATTAGTTTGTCTACAAAATTTCTTAAATAGCTTGACAATCTTGGGCCTTATTACCTGCATGTGCATCTAATATGGCCCAAAAAAAACTTTTTTTTAAAATAGCCTCATGGAAACCCTGAACTTCATCCGACCTTCAACGTTTGATATATGATGTGTAACAACTTACTCTACTTCCATGCACAGTTTGACCAGAAACTTTCAAGTAGTTTTTAAGAAATTTGAGAAAGTTTGTTAGGGTGGCCATATTACCTGCAGGTACCTTGTATTTTACACGGCAAGCTTGTGTATTTAACATGTTGACGACCAGATTGCAAGTCCTGAAGCTCCGTTACCACGGGAAAGCCAATGTAGAATTACAACTAATAATCAAATCAAATGCATTTCAAGTTTTATATCAGCGTTCAAAACCTTAAAATAAAATATCTCATGGACAAAGATTGTTATTAATCAAAAGTGTATCCCGCTGTTGTTTTATCTTGACGGGAAATCACGAGGTTTGTCGAGACCAATCAAAACTATGATGGCGCCTCCAAAAAAAAGCTCTTTTGAGATGAGTCAAATCACCCATTGTTGAAGTGTTTCTTTTGGAAAAATTGTTGAGTATTTACGTGCGCTCTGGTCCTTCTAGAAACTTTGGCGTTGGTTTCTTTTTCACGACCTATTAGCACTGGTCCTTCCATGAAAGGTAGTAAACTTTTATTGCATAAATAGAGAAATATTTACAGATTCTAAACCTGACTCCGATGGGTATAGCTAGGCTTGTGGTTGGAGCTTAGACTAAGTGGACCTTTTTTACAACAACCAATGCTACCTCAGTTACCGTAGATGCTACCCACATTTGAAAGTATGGTATCTGGCAAATACAAATTAGTTAAATTTCTATTTTTACTTGATTTAAAATAATTAATATCTTTGATTGAGGTAAAAGTGGCATTTGCCTAAGAGACTCATTCATAACGAGAACAAGAAAATTATAAAGTTATGATTTTTCAGTTCAAATCAAACAATTCCAAAACATTTTAAATTCAATTGCCGCTTATTTGCCTTTTAATAAACTTTGCTGTCGATGACATTGACCTCCCACTTCGTGTATTAGTGCTCACTCTCCAGACCAGTATTTAGAAAAAAATTCTCCATGGAATAAACACCGCCTTTGATTTTAGGTATTGTTTTATCATCCCAGCTTCTGTAAATCATATATCAAAAAACTGTAATTTTACGGTTTAAAACTTTCTTCATAGAAAATAATCTGATGAATAAGACCCACCGATCTTGTGTAACATGACCAATTGCACAATTTATCTTTGTCTCTATTACAAATAGCAAATATGCTCATTCGAAAAAGTTAACAAGAGGATCCAATTGACCCCCCAGAGAGTATTTATAAAGTTTTGTGTTTGATAGAATTTCTAATTGAATTTTTTCTATAAAAATTCTGAGTTCGACTACCTGTTTGTCTGATTGGTGTTGACGTGGGTTCGAATATCACTCCCAGCATTGCTTTTACTTTACTAAGAATAAAAAGAACTGGATGTAGAAATTCTCGCGGTATCGTATTAAACAGTTCATATCAACAAACTAATTATACAACAGATGTCGTGTTTAAGATAAACAAATAAAAAGTGTTCAACAACAAACACCCACTTTGCTAAATTTGTTTTCTTTGTAAAAATTAAAGAAGTGGATAGAAATCGTTTATTTTTGTGTGTTAGTGGAAGTAGGCAATCGTTCCAAACAAGCAACGTTGTTATCACTCCCGCTCCACGTTTTTTATTTAAAGCAAACTGCAGTGGCGTTCATACATTCACTTCAAAACAAGTAGCTCATCCTTGTAAATAAAAAAACAAATTTTATCAATGACCTGTCGGTGCATCGCAGCACGACTGAATCATATACAATGTGAATTCGATTGGTTCATCTTCTTTTCTTGTTCAACTTTACTATGGCACAGTGTTGATGTTATTTCCAAATAGCTAAGTGATTCAATTAGAAATTGATAATGACAGAAGAGCTTTCAGTATGAACGAAATCAAAATAGTTTTATCCAAGCTCGATATTAGTTTTTATGATTTGTTTTTATGAAGCTCGATATTAAAACAAATTTTATCAATGATCTGTCGGTGCATCGCAGAACAAGTGAATTATATACAACGTGAATTCGATTGGTTCATCTTCTTTTCTTGTTCAACTTTACTATGGCACAGTGTTGATGTTATTTCCAAATAGCTACGTGATTCAATTAGACATTAATAATGACGGGGGAGCTTTCAGTATGAACAAAATCAAAAACAGTTTTATCCAAGCTCGATATTGCTTTCATGAAATTATTTTTCCATCCGTGCAAAAACGTCGGTAGCGCCACTCCTGGATTTTGATATAGGGATGTGCAACTTGCAGTCAGCGACGTAAAATGGACGTCAAATGTATCATCGCGATGTTCGAAAAATTGATCTTTACAACAAAAGATCTTTTTTTGCGTACAAAAGGTTTGACATACAAACCCTGACCGGCCCGTCAAATTTTTAACAAGACTGCATTATAACACCTCCTCCTTAAAAGATTTCTGACAAATGCCCTTTAATTCATTTACTCGTTACTCTATTAAGAGTTGGAAGACCACACGTAGTTCCATTGATCAAATCAATATCCCAACAAGGTTATGATAGCCTTGTATGATTGACATCATAGCCTATCAATCATTGATGTAATTTTTGAGTACGTAAATAAATTGGACTATGTTAGTGCCAGGAGAACATTTTGTTTGCCCGAGAGCAAGCAATTAATCAAATTTAATTTAGTTCTTGCATGCACAGTTCGCTCAAAACAACACCAATACTTGGCCTAGAAGTTAAACTTGCAGTCGTAAGATCAGTGACCGGCCGTCTTCGCCTCTAATGGCGAGATCTCCATTTCTATCGTGGATCTTAGTAAGTTCTCACTTCTGTTAAATGCATAACCAGATGAGAACAGAAGTGCGCTGTTTCTCATTTAGCGGAAAATTTTCATTGCTGCATTTTTCCAGAAAACGTCGTTGTGTTGTGATTCGCCCTCCTCTACTTTGGGATGAAGGTACGGCACAAATGGCAACTCAGGTTCATTCCGTCAACCTAATTGAAATTAGGCTAGAGGAAAGATGGCAGCCCATTTCGAACCAGACATGAATGACTGGTAGCCCCAACACCAACAAGGCGGACTGCCACTGGTGGGTACCCAATAGTCGCCTCTTACGACATGCTGGGTGAGCAAACTAGTAGGAAGAAGCACAGAGAATGAGTGGGAATACCTAAAGGCAACTTTAATAAAATCTTTTGCCACAGAGAGCGCAACTCATCCCTGCGTAAGATTAAAATAAGACTTCGTGTTTTCCGATAAACGTTTTAAGGAGTAAGCATTCTCATCATTAGTCATAACAGCAAAATAAGAAACAATATGTTATTAACTCGCCGACACCTCATCATAAAACTAAAATTTAGATAATTAAGGAGAAATTTGTCGTATGTTTAAAGCAGATTGGTTTTTATACATTAGAACAGCGGGTATTGGAATACAAATGCTTATTAACCAATAGGCCTGCCATCACACTCACTAACTTTAACAAAATAAGTTTCTTCTACGGTTGAAAACAAAACACTAATAAATTTAGTGCAACAGTAAACTGGGCACAAATAAAACAGCTTCAGTAAACGTAAACTATTACCTGAAAGGACGAGAACAACTCAAAATTAAATTTTTTACGCGCGTGAGCTCATGCCCCAAATGCCAACCTTTGGTCAGCCTGGGCCAGTGTGGCGGGTGGAAAGCTCGAGCAGATCATCTGTCTACCACGTAAGAGTGGATAATTTGCATTTAGCTCTTTTCCAAAAGAAGGAAAGGAACTTGCCAGAGTTGACTCCCCTCTATCCTTTTGGTGTTAAGTGCTTAGCAAAACAGTGTAAATACCATTTTTCAATACTTGGTACAGTTTGGCAAAGGAATTAAACCCACATCTATTGACTCAGAAGCAGACGCTCTAACCACTACACGCAATGCCGGTTGATTAGAATGCAACAAGAACTTCAACTGCGATGTGGCCGCAAACATGAAGAAGAGGGTTTGGCATTGCAGTCGTGCGCCTGGGATCGAAGACAAAGGTAAAAAACAAATCCTTTGGAAAACTTTTGAGAGCATGTTTCTGTGAAATGATAACCCAATTGGTTCGACCTTTTCTCTTTTCGAAAACAATTTCCAAGTATAGTCATCGTAAGCTCATGTGACTGGCAAAGTGTTGGTGGGTTTCCAAGTATGTAATTGAATCGAACTTTGTTAGTGCCAGGAAAACATTTTGCCTGCACGAGAACAATCAATTAACTTTGCTTAAAACGTGCATGCATTGTGCTAGAAAACAACATCGGCAATGCTGCTTTTTCATAGAAGAGAACGAGATAAAATATGTGGAAATTCGAGGCTGCGGCTAGAACATTCGATATACCTCGTGCACCGACCAACTCATCCCCAAAAGACTGCTTGCATATTAATGCTAAATAATAATAGTTATTAGAAAAAATATTAAAGTACTTTAAAACGTTTTTAGTAAAGTCCACTATTTCCGCACAAATGGAAATGGTCGAAAACAATTTGGAAAAAACGAGCAAAGACTGAAAAATACTACAGGGAAGATCGTGACAGAGATGTGACCAAAAAAGTAAAGTCACAAAAAGCGAGAGGCCATGACCTATAGCAATCATAAAAAAATGGGGTATTGCAATGAGCTTTCAACTGGTTTGATATTTTGGCCATCCCAAAAAAATTTCAAATAAGTCTTGAAGCAATGCAGCAACCAAAGCAAACCAAATTGGGAGGCAGAGAAACAGTGCGGGACAGATACATCTAATTGACGGTCATTTTAAATTACAGGAGTTTTTACAACTACCAGATTAGGCGATCAATGACTAATTCACAACTTGGTGTTTTGCTTCAGTTAAATGATAAAAAGTGATTTCCGTTTACAATGAAATTGCCTTGGATTGCAACATATAGACCTAAGGCACAGTATTATTCTCTTAATATTGAAGGTCATGTTAACAACATAAAAAGACAAAAGATATACAAATTATCAACTGCACCTTTGTTATAATAACTAATGTTATCTTATTCGTTGTAGATGCTTCCCACGTTTGAAAGTATGGTCCCCGGCAAATACAAATTAGTAGTTGTATTTCTACTTTTACTTGATTTAAAATAATTAGAAACTTTGATTGAGGTAAAAGTGGCATTTGCGCAAAAGACTCATTTATCACGAGAACAAAAAAGTCTTTAAATTATGATTTTTAAATTTAAATCAAACAATTCCAAAACATTTTAAATTCAATTGCCGCTTATTTGTCATTCAATAAACTTTGCTGTCGATGACATTGACCTCCCACTTTGTGTATCAGTGTCCACTCCGTGACCACTGCTCAGAAAAAAATTCTCCATGGAATAAACACCGCCTTTGATTTTAGGCATTGTTTTATGATTCAAGCTTCTGTAAATCATCTATCAAAAAACTGTAATTTTTTTGTTTAAAACTTTCTTGAAAAAAAATATTCTGATAAATTAAACCCACCGATCTTATATAATGTGAGCGATTGCACAATTTATCTTTGTCTTTATTACAAACAGAAAATATGCTCATTCGGAAAAGTTAACAAAGTTTTGTGTTTGATAGAATTTCTAATTGAATTTTTTCTATAAAAATTCTGAGTTCGACTACCTGTTTGTCTGATTGGTGTTGACGTGGGTTCGAATATCACTCCCAGCATTGCTTTTGATTTACTGAGAATAAAAAGAACTGGATGTAGAAACTCTTATGACATTGTATTAAACAGTTCATATCAACAAACTAATTATACAACAGATGCCGTGTTTAAGATGAACAAATGAAAAGTGTTCAACAACAAACACCCACTTTGCTAAATTTGTTTTCTTTGTAAAAATTAAAGAAGTGGATAGAAATCGTTTCTTTCTGTATGTTAGTAGAAGTAGGCAATCGTTCCAAACAAGCAAAGTTGTCATTACTCCTGCTCCACGTTTTTTTATTTAAAGCAAACTGCAGTGGCGTTCATACATTCACTTCAAAACAAGTAGTTCGTTCTTGTAAATAAGAAAACGGATTTTATCGACTACCTGTCGGTGCGTAGCAGCACAAACTAAAGCATATACAATGTAAATTCAATTTGCTCATCTTCTTTTCTTGATCATCATCACTATGGCATAGTGCTGATGTTATTTGCAAATTGCTACGTGATTCAATTATACATTGATAATGACGGGAGAGCTTTTAGTACAAATGAAATCAAAAATAGTTTTATCCAAACTCGATATTGTTTTTATGAAATTATTTTTTCATCCGTGCAAGAATATCGGCAGGGCCACTCCTGGATTTTGATATAGGGTTGTGCAACTTGGAGCCAGCGACGTAAAGTGGATGTCAAATGTCATCGCGATCTCGGAAAAATCGATCGTTAAAACAAAAGGTCTTTTTTTGTGTTCAAAATGTTTGGCATACGAACCGTGACTCGTCCGTAAAATTTTTTAAGTAGTCTGCATTATAACACCTCTCCCTAAAAAGGTTTTTTTGACCAACGCCCTGAAATCCATCTACTCGTTACTCTATCAATAGAATTAATGGTTGAAAGACCACGCGTCATTTCATTCATCAAATCAATATCCTATCATGGTTATGATAGCCTTGTGTGATTGGCATCATGGCCTAACGATCATTTGTGTAATTTCTGAGCACGTAATTAAATTGGACTATGTTAGTGCCAGGAGAACATTTTGTTTGCACGAGAGTAAGCAATTAATCAAATTTAATTAAGTTCTTGCATGCACAGTTTGCAAAAAACACCACCAATACTCGGCCAAGAAATTAAACTTGCCGTCGCAAGATAAGTTACCTGCCGTCTTCGCTTCTATTGGCGAGATCTTCATCTTTATCGTGGATCTTAGTAAGTTCTCACTCCTTTTAAATGCATAACCAGATGAGAGCAAAAGTGCGCTCTTTCTACAAGAACTTCAACCGCGATGTGGCCGCAAACATGAAGAAAAGGGTTTGGCATTGCAGCCGTGCGCCTGGGATCGAAACCAAAGGTAAAAAAACAAATCCTTTGGAAAACTTTTGAGAGCATGTTTCTGTAAAATGAGAACCAGTTTGTGCATAACAGCTGCAGCGGCAGCACGATTAAATCATTGGTGATTAGGATTCAATTGATTCCATTTTTCCTCTAGTCGAAAACAATTTCCAAGTATAGTCATGGTAAGCTCATGTGACTGGCAAAGTGTTGATGGGTTTCCAAGTATGTAATTGAATCGATCTTTGTTAGTGCCAGGAAAACATTTTGTCTGCACGAGAGCAAGCTATTAACTTTGCTTAAAGCATGCATGCATTGTGCTAGAAAACAACATCGGCAATGCTGCTTTTTCATAGAAGAGAACGAGATAAAATATGTGGAAATTCGAGGCTGCGGCTAGAACATTCGATATACCTCGTACACCGACCAACTCATCCTCAAAAGACTGCTTGCATATTAATGCTAAATAATAGTAGTAACCTGAAAACACATTAAAGCACATCAAAACATTTTTAGAAAAATTCACTATTTCCGCACAAATGGAAATGGTCGAAAACAATTTGGAAAAAACGAGCAAAGACCGAAAAAATACTGCAAAAAAATCGTGACAGAGACGTCACCGCAAGAATGAAGTCGGAATGAAGGGCATGAAGCCATGATCTTAACCAATCACAAAGAAATAGGGTATTACATTGAGCTTTCAACTGGTTTGGTATTTCGAAGATCGCAATAAAATTTCAAATAAAGTTTTGAAACAATGCAGCAACCAAAGCAAACTAAATTGGGAAGCAGAAAAACAATGCGGGACCGATGCACCTAGTTGATGGTCATTTTAGATAACAGGAGTTTTTACAACTACCAGATCAGGCGATCAATGACTAATTCATTACTTGTTGTTCTGCAGCATTACTTTGAATAAGCTAAATAATAAAAACTGCATTTTCGTTTAGATGGAAATTGCCTTGCATTACAATATATCAACCATGGCACAGTATTACTCGCTTAATATTGAAGGTGATGCAAACGACACAATGGCTAAAACCTTCTTATCTAGAGGTTCGCGTGCAATGTTAATAATTCGTCGCTAATCCGTGCAAAAATTGGAGAGCACAATTGACAAGAATGGAGGCAAGCCCGTAAGCTCTTCTCGTAGCGATGGCATTACTTGACAGCACTATGTGATTGTGATGCGATTGTGAAGTGTTAATGCGATTTCCAAGAACGTGATCAAAGCGAGCTTGGTTTGTGCCAGGAAAACATTTTATCTGCACGAGAATGAACCATTAACTTCATTTGTAGCATGAATGCACAGTTTGCAAACAACATCAGTAATGTCATAAAATTTTCATGAGAATGGGGTAATGATAACCCATCCGCATCTCTGATTTTGGCATTTGATTGTTATTTAATTCGGTGGAATCACAATTTTGACCTCATCTTGGTCGACATTTACTCAAGCTACGTCAACTAAATGATTACATTGTAATTAGAAGCCTTTGTTTTCAGCCGGCTGTAAGCTGTACAGGCAATAAATGCAGCATTTGAAGACTTAAGTTAGAAAAGCTTCAATACCGTAGTCTGTTCCGGACCGCGCCATAAGTATTGTCAGTAGGCCGTTGATTTTATTGAAACCTGATTTACTGCGACAAAATGCTAGCAAACGCTAATGCTCTGCAGCAATAAATTTTGGGGAATTCATTGATTTTGTTTAGAAAATATATTAGGAGCACCTTTAAAACATCGTGCACAGTACAATAAATTGCTGGTATCGCATTCAAGAGGTCGCAAGTACAAAGTTTGTATGACGATTTCTCCTGGTTGGTGGCAGTGCTTGTGGTAAAACTACTCCGAAGTGGAACTGAAGCTTCTGTTGCTAAATGATATAAGCATTGAGAAAACTGCACACAGTGACACTGTTTTGATCTATCAGGTCTCTTAAGTGCAGTCGGTGACAGGCAAGAAACTAGAGATTTTAAATAAAGCATTGCCCAGAACATCATGCCTGTGGGACATAAACTAGGTCCACTGCAGTGGAAGTTCTGTCTTGCAACATCTAAGGGTGATACAAGGTAACTTTCTTTTTATGTGAAAGACAGGTGGGTATTCAGACACCTCGGAAATGGCAACTCTCAAGCGAGTGCGGACGTCCCGTCCAAAATATAGCGATACAATTTGCTTTCTCGCGAATGGAGGATAAATATGGCAAATAAAAAAAACACTAAGGCGCAACTCTGTTTCAACAAATAGTGAACAATCGAAAAAACGCCTGTTCAATTTTTGCACAAACTGTGCTTGCTTGCATTGATGCATCTTGCACTTTGTAGTCATCTGGAGATGATGTTAGGTGATAATTGAAACAATAATCGCATTGATGTCAAGCGACGTTAATCACTACAAACGTGTTTGATTTAAAAAAATTTTTAATATAGTTTTCTATAAAGTAATAAAATTGTTCATACAACTAGTCTGGAGGAATAGTTTTGCTTCAGTTTATAATTTATGACCTAAGATTTACGCAATGTTGGTAAATAAGATCTCTTTCATGTCAACACGAATTTGATTATATAATATTCTTGACTCTTGACCTAGCGATGTAAGATCTAGAACAACTGCTAATAAGTCTGTACAACGACAGAATTGATTACATGACACATTGCACGATAAGTCTAAACATTGACAGTATTGGTTTACAAGAGTTTTTTCATAACGAATTCAATAATATTTTTTTCTGATCAAGCGGAATGATATGAATTCCATTATCCAATATCATCTACTTTGCACAAATTGAATTTAACCCTTTTGGTCTGGTTTGATATTAAAAAATGCCACGATTTTGTACTTCTATAGCCATAGTTTGTGATCTCCAAGGAGGTATTGGATATTAAATTGTTTAAATATTTCTTAAAATTCTAAGCGTGCTCGGAACACGCCTCTGCCGACATCCAAATGATGCTTTTAATTCTTGTGGGATACATGTCAGTCATTTAGGTTTTAGCAGCAAAATTGAAATGCATTGATTCTGTGTCGCTTTCTTGCATCTGAAGCAGCGATCTAGAACGCATTTCTTCAACAACTTATAACACAATTTTATAAACTTACAATCTGCTTACATTCATTACTTAAAAATATTTTCTTGTAATTACTCCCACCGAGTATTGACGGTGACAAATGCACTTGAGAGTTAAATCTAGAACATACAACTATGGTGACGTCACAAAAGCACTTTCACCTACCGAACAGCAAACTGCTTGCACAATCTCCCCTAGTTTCCTCTTTTCTGTGTCACTCTCTTCTTTTATGGACAAAGTGAGTGATCTTTTCACTTCTTCTGTAAAATTGATTGCAGATTCTCTGGAGTTTTCTTGAAGAATTGTGTCAAAGGTGTACCAAATATGTCTCAAATTCTTGAAATTAATAACTCCATAATTGCTTAACACTAGAATGTCCAAGATAGTCCTTTCGACTGCTTTTTAGTTTCAAACTAATATTTCGTCAATGTCGCTAGATTTTATAAAGAATCTTTTGGTGGCTTTTAAGTATTTTAAAAGTTTTTTGTGTTCTTATATTTATTTGTATCATTGCGTGAAGAAAATGCTCAATTTTGTAAAAATTTACCTCAGATGCCCAAGGGAATCATTTCACTACTCCATTAATTTCAGTCGAAAAAGAGACGATTTGCAAGTTTCCTGTCTTTATTCTGCTGTTTATAAAAAACTACCTATTATCTCGGACTCATTTCATCGTTATCACTCAAAGAGGTGACAATGGTATTACTAATCATTGTAAATGAAAAGATGCAGTTGTTAGTAAAAGATTGATGAAATTCTAGTAGCAGTGTAGCAGACATGTGGGCAAGCCAAATTGAGTATCTCTTGAAAAGCAGTGGACATGATTTACCAAAAAGCTTGTCTCCAAGAGAAATGCTATCAAGATTGCGAAACATACCAAGTGATACCTATGGTAATGAAACCGAGATTGATTTTGAAGATGAATTTGATGGCAATTTTGTATCTTCTCCAAGTCATTCAGACAGCGAATCTGATGATTGTGCTCAAGAAATTGGCAATACAGGTAAACTACTGATTACTTAGATTCGAATCAAAGCTTTTAGTTTCTTAGTTGCAAGGGCTGTGTTGTCAGAGTGTTGTACAAGAGTACAATGTACAAGAGTGTTGTCAGACCAGCCATGCTTTATGGAATGGAAACGGTGGCAATGACGGAAAGACAGGTAGGAAAAATGGAAGTTGCAGAGTTGAAAATGGTGAGATGGGCACTGGGAGTGACAAGAAAGGACAAAATAAGAAACGAATACGTGAGAGGGACTGCCAAGATCGCAAAGCTAGGAGACAAACTTCGTAATGCAAGGCTACGCTGGTATGGCCACGTGAAAAGGAGAGAAGAAGGCTACGTGGGAAAAACGATGATGGAGATGGCGGTGCCAGGTAGAAGGAAAAGAGGAAGGCCAAAGAGAAGGTGGATGGATTTGGCAAGAGAAGACATGGAAAGGGTTGGAGCTAAGGAAGGAGACGAAGTCGACCGGGAGAAGTGGAAAATACTTTCGCGCTGTGGCGACCCCGAATAGGGAGAAGCCGAAAGAAGAAGAAGAAGAAGTTGCAAGGGCGCTGCGAGCTTATTAAGATTTGAGGGGATACAGTAGGGGACAATGTTATTTGAGGTATAATATGGGTCATAGTACGCAAATTTCGATCTTGGGACCTGCCCCTTTCACGTTGGCGACGCTCTTGCTCAACTGACACTGTATATACCACAATAAAGTAACTATTATTTTGTTCATCTACTGTGATCGCCTAGAACTCTAGATGGCCCAAAATTTGGACATCTTAAGATGCCACTAAAGCCGTTTCGATGCTCACGGCCCAGGTTGATTGTAGCTACCGGGGGATAGGGTGCTCCAGATGCTTCCGGTTTTGAACCTGTGAAAAAGCTATTTACCAAAAAGAGCATAGCGGGAGCTAAAGCCGCTTTATAGCATGAAAAAGGACTTTCGTGATTCAGGACAGTAAATATTTTGAAACCGTAGAATTCCAATCAGCAGACGATAAGTTTATTTACCAACTCGCACCTCTTCAACTTCAAAATATCACCACACGCGTTGGCAGTCTGGAGTTTTGTTTCACCACACCCATTCACACACAAATTCGTGGGTGAACGGCCACGTCGTGATGCATCTGCTGGGCCTAAGAATGGTAACCGAGCACCGCAGCAGTAACAAGAAGAAAGAAGTACTAATGCAAGTGACGTAAGAATCGACAACACACCAATTAGTGCTGCCATCGATGAACAAAATGAACACGACGCATCCACAGCTGAAACAACAACATTACAAGCATATTAAATATACTTTCGGAGCGTGATGGGACCGAATGGAATCCGACAGAACCAGATTCACCAGCAGCCAGGCGTTTAGTACAAAACATTTTGAGAGAATGTCCCTCACCTACTTCCTATGCTGGAAGAAATATCGACGTTGAGAATCCAGCGGATGCCTGGCGATTGATTATTGACAACTTTATTCTCAATCGCATTATAAAGTGCATCATGGACGAAGCTTTCAGTCGAACAGTAAACAAAAAATTTACTCTTAACATTGAAAATTTAGAAATTTTTGTTGTCATTCTGTATGGTAGAGGAGTTTCGGGAAAAAAACACTTGCTGGTGCATGATACTTGGAGCAGAAATTGTGAAATTACTCTGTGCCAAGAAGCTATGCCGAAAAATCGATTTTGTGAAATACTTCGATTTATTCGTTTCGATGAAAGTCTAAAAACTGATAAATCTGCGCTGTATTCAGTATGGTGGAAAAGATTTATTAGAAATAGCGTAGCCTGCCATAAGCCTGGCGGTTTCGTCACCGTTGATGGACAATTTTTTCCCAAGAAAGCCGTATGCCCTTTTATTCAGTTCATGCCCTCAAAACCAGATAAATATGGACCGAAATATGAGTTAGGTGTGGATGTAAACAGCAAGCATGTTGCAAATGGATTTCCATGCGTCGGAAAAGATGCGTGTAGCCGAACAAATGCACGTGCTTCTGATCAGTTCGTAGTGAAGTTACTGCAGCAATATCTTGCCAAAGAAAGATATGTAACTGCCGATAATTACTTTACTTTAATAAAGCTCCCAAAACTGTTGAAAAGCAAAAAAACAAGCTTACGGAAGAACTCTGTACTAATAAACTTTACAACAGCGGAGATATATCGCTCATTGCTTATCAGGGAAAAAGAAATAAAAACGTCGTGCTTTTAAGTAATCTACATTCTGATTTTGATATCGCTCAATATACTTTGGGTTACCAGCGTTATAAAAATCAGGATGTAAAGTACTTAGAAGTTTCATACTGCTTTCTATACTGATTTTGATACTGCTGATAACCCAAAAAATTCCTAAACAGTAAAGTGCTACAATAAAACACAGCATAGGATGCACGTTGTTGATCAAAAAACCAGAGAATATTCTGCACGTATACAGCTACAAGACGCTGACGAGTTCATTCTCTTCAGAATTTTTTAGACCTGGAAGCTGTAAATGTTTTGGTTCTGTAGAGTGAAGCTAGTGAACAAAATTGTGGAGAAAGATTTTCTTATAAAAACTGGCGTAAAAACTTACTGCTCCTTTCATACAAGCTCGAGGAAGAAGTCTTGCAACTGCAATTGACTGGAAAAACGGAGTACTGAGATGAAGCAGAATTCTTCCCTCCTCCAGAAATCTTATTATCCTGGGAGACTTCAACTGCCATCACTCCCTCCGGGACTCAAGAGGTACTTCCGACCTCCGCGGGGTGGAAGTATTCGACTGGATTATCTCTTCTGACCTTCCCCCCTCAATGACCCTGACACACCCACGCTTCTACATCGCTCCTCTTGCAGTTGTTCCTCCCCTACATCTCTTTTGCTTCCTCGCCCTTTCTTACTCCTGAAAGTTGCCTCAGGACCTGGGTTCTGACCACCTACCAATCCTTCTCTCTGTTCCTCTCTCTCCGGTTTTTCGCCCCAGTTAGCGTCCCCCTACCTTTAATTTTCAGAAAGCTTGTTTGTTTGTGGTTACCCCTCCTCTTCCTCCGAATAGAGGTATAGCATGAAGGTTCATGTCGTCAACCTAATTGAAATTAGGCTAGGGCAAACATGGCAGCCCATTTCGAACCAGTCTTGAGTGACTGGTAGCCCCACCACCACCAAGGTGGACTGCCACTGATGGGTACCCAAGAGTCGTCTTTTACGACAGGCTGGGTTAGCAGCTTCACAATTGTAATCCGGTGAGGTACGAATGGGTAACCTGTCTGCCACATAAAGATGGAGGCGTCCCGTCAAGTGCTTTGCCCAAGGACACAACAAGCAAGCTTGCAGTCTTGTTCTCCACATTATCCCTTTTTTATTCTGAGCGCCAAGCAGGGAAGCTGTAAATATCAGTTTTTAAAGTCTTTTGGTATAACTCGACTTAGGGAATGAACCCCAGGTCTACCGACTGCGATGCGAACGCTCTCATCACTACACCATCGCGCCGGTTTTCAGAAAGCTCGCTGGGATGACTTTTCCTCCTACTTTGACTCTCACTGTCCTTCTGCAGAGGAATACTCGCCTCTTTCTCATTCCTCTGCTGTTCCTTTCCTTACCTCTCTCTCTCTGGCACTGAATGCGGACAAATCTTCCATTCCTTTCGGCCGCATCAAACGCCATCCTAAATCCTGGTGGTCTGCTGAGGTGGAAGGTGCGGTTAGTAAAAGACGCACTGCCTTCGCTGCTGCTCACACAAGTGATGAAGATCGCCAGGCTTACATCTCCGCTTCCCGACGCGCCTCGTCAGTCATCGCCAAGGCCAAGGCTGAAGCATGGCAGACGACTTGCTCTTCTTTTTCACCCAAATCCAACCCGAAAACTGTATACTCTCTTCTTGGCTCTATCGCTGGCTCTTCTTCCTCGTCTCCAAACTTTTCAAACTGTTCTTCTCCCAGGGAATCGGCTTTGGGCTATGCCGCTTACCTGAGATCCCACTTTTCCGTTTCTCAGCTAAAGGTCCTGCGTAGCAGAGCCAGAAACTACCATTCTGAGCTCCGCCGAACCACGTGCCCTGATGAGTCTCAATCGTCCTTCTGATCTCCATTCTCTCTCGCCTAATTTCATGCAGCTACCTTCAACCTCTGCTCGTCCACTGCCACTCGCCCAGACGAAGTTGCCTATCCCATGCTAAAGCATCTTCCTCGCTCTGGCATAAATTTTCTTCTCCACATCTTCAATCTTTCCTGAACTTTGCATTCCTTTCCTTCCATCTGGAAGATATCTATTATTCCTATCCACAAGATGGTAAAGTCTATCGATTCTCCTGCTTCCTTCCAGCCTATCTCTCTCACCTCGTGCGTATCAAAGCTTTTTGAACACATCATTTTATCCAGTCTCCTCTTATTTGTGGAATGTAATTTTACTTCTCTCCCCGTCAGGCCGGTTTCCGCTCTGGACGGTCTACACTCGATCAAATTCTGTACTTTTCTCAGGCCATTTCAGATGGAATTAACAAACCCAAGCCGAACTCTCGGACGATCCTGTCTACTATTGATTGCTCTAAAGCTTTTGACTTTGCCTGGCATCCCACCCTTTACCATAAACTCATTTCGACTGGCCTCCCTCCTTGCTTTGTTTGTTGGTGTTGAATTCAATCTTTCCTTTCTGACAGGCGCGCTTGCGTGGTTTATCAAAATCACAAAAGCCGTTTCTTTCGAGTCCGTCGAGATGTTGCGTGAGGATCCGTTCTAGGCTCTGTATTTTTTTTCTTCATCAATGATCTTCCTGTTTCTCTGCCTTCTTCCGTCAGCTGTTCTCTCTATGCTGACATTCAGGCCGTTTGGTTTTCCTCCACCTCGGTTCCAACTGCGGTGGAGGCCACACAAGCAACTCTGTTTTGATTGGATGGTTGTTCTGAGTACTGGTTTTTTTTCTCAATCCAAGCAAATGTAAGGCCTCCTTCTTCTTAGTGGATCGCCACCAAGCCAACTTCCAGCCCCACCTCCTCTTACTCAACTCCCATCTCCGTTTTAATCCAACTTTTCTTGGGGTCACCTTCGACCGCACTCTTTCTTTTTCTAAACATGTATCTTTACTGAAAGCTAAGCTTTTCCTTCGTCCCAAGGCCTTATGCTGTATCTCTGCTTCGTCATGGGGCCCCTCTAAAGAGTCCCTCTCTCTTCTGTATAAAGCTTTTCTTCGGCCCCTTTCTCACTTACGCTTCACCAAATTGTAACACCAATATCACCAAATTGTAACGCCTTCAACGAGCTGCCTCTCGTCCTCCCCTATCCCACTTCTTCTCTCCGAGGCGTCTCTACCTTCCCTACAAGTCACCCTGACTCATTTCACTCTTTTATCTTATGAGCAGGCTCTTCGTCTCCCAACCTCGTTTCCCATTTCAGATTTGCCCAGACTTGCAGTGAAACCAAGACTCCGTAGATCTTCTTGGAGAGCTTTTGCATCCACTCATCCGCTCATACTTCCTTCAAAATCTCCTAGGGAGGCTCTTTTAGCTTGCCCTCCCTTTCCTCCTTGAATCTGCCTTCCTTTACTGTGAAGTCCACCCTTTCCTCTCTATGCTCTCGCTCTGATTCCCCTCTTTCTCGCCATGGTGCTGCTCTTGCTCACATTGACGCTCTCCCCCCTCACCCATCTGTTACTCTGGATTGACGGCTCTGTTCCTTTTCCTTTTGGCAAGAGCGGCTCCGGCATACTTGCTGACTGCTCTCTCTGTGGCATTGAGGTCACTCTTTCCTTCTCAGCAGGTCCAGTATGCTCAAGTTTCTCTGCTAAAGCCTGCGCCATCCCGCACGCTCTTTGCTGGTCTCGGAAGCACCAATAAGTCCTCCACTTCTCTTCTCCTCCTATCTGATTCTCTTTCTGTCCTCACCACTCTATCTTCATCTCCATCTTTCCTTCTACCTCGATTTCTCTGGCAGATCTGGCAGGAACTATCTTCTCTCTGCTCCTGTTCTATCAGACTACAATGTGTCCCCGGACACTCGTTTCTTCCCGGGAACGACGCGGCTGATGAGTTGGCCAGACGGGGAGCACTACTTGTGCCCTCTACAATCCTTTGCAGTCCCTCTCCTCTTATCTCTTTCATGCGCTCTTTTGTTCTCTCGGACTGGAGGCGTACTGTCCCATCAAAATTTTTTGGCACAAAGTGTAGAAATTTAAACGTATAAGAGCTTAGTAGTTTTGAAATTTCGGAAAAGTATTAATCGTATTTTTGGTTTTTGATGCAGCGGGGTTTTGAACCAGTTTCCTACCGTCTGGTCTGTGTAATTTTTGTCACAACTTTAGCTGCTTGTTTCCTTGATTGATTGAAAAATTGGTTGCACATTTAAATTGTTGGAGGCAGGTCAGTTACATACGTTTAATTTGAGCAGTGACTGACGCCCCTTTTTTGCGTCATTCTTTACTTTTGGTATTAACATGTTGGCTGTTTTTTGAATTTACATTTTTGTGGATCATCGACATTTCGTGGAGATAATTTGACGTGTCCGTTCATAGTGCGGTAAGAAATTTGTTGTTTTGTTTTTGATATAAAATAGTACTAAATTGCCAAACGTTTGTGGCCCATCATGTCTATTTGGTATTTGTGTATGATGCGATTGCATGTTTTTCAGAAAACCGCTTTTGTCTTTCTTCTATTATATGATCAATTATAATTACAACTGGTCTCGTGACGAGGAAATCACACAAGAGCGCATAATTCGATTAAGAACTTACACACAGGTTCCCTTGATTTCCACCGAGGAACTTGTGCTCCCTCGTCATGCTCGCTGTGTTCTCTCTCGTCTACGCTGCAACGGACACAGCCTTCTGTTAGGTTCTTATCTCTCTAGGATTGGCAGAATTGAGAATCCTTCCTGCAGCGCCTGCGGACACTCGCCCCAGGACACTTCTCATCTCATTCTGCACTATCCAGCTACAAACTCTTTGCTCCGCTTGCTGTTTGGCGACTCTCTAATTCTGTACGATCTCTGGTCCAGGCCCTGGGGAGTTGCCCAGATTCTGGGGGTCCATGGTCTTTCGCCATGCCTTCACTCCTCGAAAGGATTAGGGTAACAACAACAACAGATGAAGCTGAGAAAATACTGCCAGATCAAAAAACAATGTAGAAACAGTCACTCTGCTGGTATACGTTTCAATTGCAAATATTTTGTGGTAAATATAATTCAAATGTAAAGCGTGCTTGTATAAACGGTAGCTAGAGCAATTGTGTACCTTTTCCTTGCTGGAATGTAACCATATTTGCTTTGCAACTTTGTTCAAAAATTTGCAAAAAGCAATCAAAAAGTAACACTAAGTGCTCGTATAAAAACAATCGCCGAAAATAACACCAACACTGAAAATAGAAAAATGAATTAGAAAATATTATAAATCCGAAGTGACATACATAATGTAAAAGTGAATGATAGTGCCACAAACAAGGTGAAAAAATATGTGATCGATTAAAATAACCTAAAATACTTGGGTTGTCAAAATGACTACTTTGGGCATTCTATAATGTATCAAAAGCAGGCATTCTAGTGTTAACCGAATTAATTTTCACCTACGTTAGATTTATTTTGCTCTAGTATGTTGAATCAATGAAGGGCGTCGTAAACCTCTCGTAATCAAGTTTAGATTTAAACTGAATTTTATTGTGGTATTTATCAGATGATGACTGCAAAAAAATTTAGGTACTCTGAGGCAATAAAATTGATGGAGTTCAAATGATTAATTTCTTGATTTTATCAATATCGTTGCCATATACGATGAGCTTTAAAACAGCTTTGAGCAAAAATTGTATTGTCAAAAGCTATTCGTGCAACACTCATCTTTAGTGATGTCAAATCAAATGTGGAGGAGAAAGAGATTTTATTTTTAACATAGTTCCAGTTGGTGCTATGTGGCCACTGATGAGTGCAACACGAAAAGCCCTTGGCAAAACGTGTTTTCAAAAATATTTCGAAGTTTTGAATCAACAACGAAATGTTAGACTATACCTTTATGAATTCCTTGTTATCCGAGTTTATATTTTCTGTTTTAATGAAACCTTATATTACTCGTGGAGCGAGTTAACATCCATTGTAGTGGCTCGAGAACCGCAAGCGGCTTTTTGGGTCCTTGATTAGGGCTTTTTAAACTCGCTTTTGAGCGACAAATTCAGCCTGCACAGTAAATATCTACAAAAGTTATAGTGCAACCAAGAAGGAGAAATTGAGGTAAAGCACCTCTTCAAGTTCGCAATACCGTAACCATGGTGAGGTTCGAATGCACAATCATTACCAGCATAAACAGCGCTTTTATCCACCTGTCCGCTTTGCCGACAAAAATTAACGAAGCTTTATGATTGTGAAGCAGTTTTGAAAGACTGGAACGTATTCGCAAAAACCACTCACAAACAGCACAATGCAAAGCAATAACAATCAAATCAGAATCAAAAGTAGAAACAGAATTTTCGAATAGTTGCTACCACCAGTCCTATCAACCACGTTTCTGATATCTGACTCATTGGTGAAACACAGAAGCAGCAATTAGACAAACACGCAAAAGATAACAAATTTTAAAGGGTTATAAATTCATAAAAGTGACTTTCCTTTACCCCGCTATGAATACATGTAATAAAGCAACTTAAAAAAGATAGAAATATAAACTGTCATAAATCTTGTAAACCAAAGGGCTACCTCGTGTTTATATTTTGTCAAGCCTTCTACCACCACTGTTAAAACTGTTTGCGAAATAGATTGAAGCAACTGTGGCAAATATTTCTTACAAAAAATTTACATCTGAGTATTTCTTTAGATGGTCATTTATATAAAGGGGAATCTCACGAAAATTTTTTCTTAGTCGCAGTGTTTGTGTCAAAATGCAATCTACCGTAAACAGTGGAGTATCTAAAAATGTGGTCCTTCTGGAGTGATATTGATTCATTGTTTGACACTTTTTGGAACGCCCTCAAAATTAAGTAAAATTGGGTGAAAGGTTTTGCTGCAAAAAAACATTTCAAAATTATAATGAAATTGGTTGAAACTATTTTTTGAAAACTTGTTTTCGATTTCGGTGCGACGTGCACCCAATTATTGACAAAATAATTTTTCTTCTTTGGCCCTACAACAAAAGTTTTTCATTTCTGCACGGTTTGAGGCTGTGATAACCAATTGTAAAACTTCAATAGGGCTGTAAAACTTTCCCAATTGATCACAATTTATCCGTGTCAACCAATGCTGCATCAAGAGAATTATCAATCTTTTGATCTCAGATCATCTAACTCGTTGAAATCAATGCTAGAAATGGTGTTCCACTCACATCTACATCAACTAGTCAAACAATGATTATCGGTTATTGATATAATCGCTTAATATACTTATTGTTCAGTCGGTTGGTATGAATCAGGGCTGCAGAACATTTCCCTATTGGAGGCCGCAATACAAACTTGTTTACTCACGACCGTCAGTAAGACGAACTGAGGGTTTTTCTGTTCGTTTAAAAGGAAAGATCTTTTTTTGAGAACTAAGTACTTTTACGAAGGCAAAACTGACTTATCTAAAACATGTTCAAATGAGGTTTTTTTCTGTATATCATCGATGGGCAACTTTAGAGTTTTAAAAGGCCACAAAAATAGATTCAGATTTTCAAAGAATCAGAGCATAATAGCTGCTATCGATGCTTTTGCCTATTTTGAGGAGTAGACGTACGTTTGAGATCAACTTTTTTACAAAAAAATTCTGGATCAAGTGTGGCCAAGCTTGCAGCACAAAGAAGCCAAAAAGCGAGAAAGGCTATCACTAAATGAAGCGCTACGCAAGCAAGTCGAGATTTGCTTGGCACATCATCCATCCAAATTTAGAGTGGCGACATTATTTTTTTGAAGCCACACTTCACAAAAAGTTGAAATTTCCAGATTTTCGATCCCAAGAATAAAAGAAGACCTTATTTTCGGAGATCATCATTTTCAAAGATAAAATTAAACATGTGCTGTCTTCCACAGGCCTCAAACTTTAACGTGCCACACCGCAGTTTACACACCCCTTCATTCTATCATTGCACAAAAAAACTGCACGAGTCAAAAAAGCCCTAATCAAGGACCCAAAAAGCTGCTTGCGGTTCTCGAGCCACTACAATGGATGTTAACTCGCTCCACGAGTAATATAAGGTTTCATTAAAACAGAAAATATAAACTCGGATAACAAGGAATTCATAAAGGTATAGTCTAACATTTCGTTGTTGATTCAAAACTTCGAAATATTTTTGAAAACACGTTTTGCCAAGGGCTTTTCGTGTTGCACTCATCAGTGGCCACATAGCACCAACTGGAACTATGTTAAAAATAAAATCTCTTTCTCCTCCACATTTGATTTGACATCACTAAAGATGAGTGTTGCACGAATAGCTTTTGACAATACAATTTTTGCTCAAAGCTGTTTTAAAGCTCATCGTATATGGCAACGATATTGATAAAATCAAGAAATTAATCATTTGAACTCGATCGATTTTATTACCTCTGTAAGATACTTTTCTCGGCTCCTGGTTAGCCCAATATCCTACATAGGACTGTAACGAAACGCACCGGTTCACCCTCAACAGCACAAGTTTACTGATTCTTTCACTTAAATAAGCATATAAGTCGGATGAACGAAAGCGGTTTCTGAAAACATAAAACAAGATTCAACTCCAAAGCAATCCAACACAAAGCACAAGACTTACATACAGTTTACTTTTGAACCAGGATTCCTTGATGTTACTGCTAGCCGCAAAAAAATCAACTAAACTGAAAACTGAAATCATTACATGAAATCGGTCACACAAAAGTTAACTGGGCAATAGAAAAAAACGTTCCAATGATTACACTAAATGTGCTGTTCAAGGCGTGCGTGATTACATGATAGTAAGTCTTGGCTTGTGTGGAACAGTAGCTTAAATGACTCGGGTTCGAGACTTAGAAGAATTAGACTCGACGTAACAGCCTCTGAATAACTACATTTTTATTTAAAAATCTTGTTGGTTGTAGAAAATTTTAATATAGCTTTGAAAAAAGCTGTTGGAGCCATAAGCTTTTCGTGACGCTCTCATCAGTGGCGGTATCGCGTCAAAAGGGAAGATCTAGAGTGAGTAAGTGCTTTTTGTGATTAATTTGGACGTTGGACAATCAAGACAGGCCAATGATAGCGCTAGTATTGTAAAGTGCGCCAAGAAAGATTTCGTAATAGCGAATCGCTAAAGAAAGTCAAATGTTAAAGAGGCTAAATAAGAACGCCGCGATTATCGAAAGAGTTTGAGAATGTAAGCAAACTCTTTCTGTCTGCATAACACCGGGCGCCGGGTCTTGATATAAGCAGCCCATAAGAGATTAAGATGGAAAGAGCTGCGTGCTGTGGCCAGGTTTGAAAACCGCTTACTATCATAGTTGAAAGCACATTGATCATTTTCTAAAATATGCTGACCATTGGCAGAGTCACAATCCGGTTGGTGTCGTTTTGTTTGCACAATCTGTGTGGTTGAGATTAGCGTTGACGAGTCAATTGCTGTCGTAACCATTGAGGAACCTGTTGCTTGATGCGATCCTGTAGTCGTTGAAATGTTCGCCTTACCTACCGACTATCACAGTGACACTTATATTCATACATGACAAAACTTTTCTGAATGGTAGGCAGAACATCCTTGTGGGCCACAGGCAGCATGCGCTTAGACGTAAAGACCATGGGGATGCTTACGGAACCATAGCAGCTTTCCACGGCGGTTTTGACTTCTCTGTTCACGTTTGTGGAGAGCTTACCTATCCAAGGAATCCTCGAGTACACAGGGCACTTTTCTGGGCCAAATTGCTTAAGGGTGGAGAACTGAGCCATTTTCTTGGCGATCTGAACGTTGATGATGTTTTTCAGAGAGCCATTGTCCAGAAATATCTTCTTGATCCGTTCTATTTTTCCATTGATTCTACGTTTGGTGCAAATCATTAGGGTTCGATGTACCAGTGTAGATATTAGACTTATTTTACGTTTGAGAGGACTAAAGGACTCCCAACGCAAATACTGGCCAGTAAAAGTGGGTTTTCGGTATACACTAGTTTCAAAACCAATATCTGTTCTTTCGACGTAAACATCAAGAAACGGTAGACATTTTTCTTTTTCTTTTTCGACGGTGAATCTGAGGGATGGATGAAGGCAGTTGAGTTGGGTCAGAAATTTATCTGTTTCAGCTTCGTGATCGAAGATGGCAAACGTGTCGTCAACATATTTGAAGTATGTTGGAGGCTTCTGCGTTTGAGAAAATAGCTTTTCTTCATAACAACCAACAACGATGTTAGCCAAAGCCGGACCAAGTAGTGATCTCATAGCTACTCCGTCTATTTGCTTGTACATAGTGTTATTGAAGTTGAACTCAGCTGAGGATGTAGCGCTCTTGATCAATTCAAAAAAACACGTCTTTCGGAATGATTGGTTGGAAATCAGAATCGTCATAGAGGGCTTCTGAACAGATTTTGATTATTTCATCAAGGGGAACATTGGTGAATAAGCTGGACACATTAAAAAGAGCACATGAAGACATTAGGGTCAATGTCAACATTTTGCATAGTCTTAGCAAATGTAAACGAATTTAATATGCAATGTGACAAAAACTGCTCCAACACAGGTTGCAATAGACCAGCTAACCACTTGCTAAGTTTACAATGGGACGATCCTGTCATAAGGCAGTATAGGCCATAGGGCGAAGTTGAGTGCCTTCTTTGTGTGAAGCCATACATTCGAGGTCATTGCAATTCAGTTGGTCGTATTGCGTCATATATCCATTTCGGCATAAGATCGGCTTTGACTAAGTCAAGCAACCGCTTGTGAAGGCGCGATTCAATACTGGCTGTGTTGGCATTGCTGGAGACCGGACCACGTCTTTTAAATTTCGATTGATCATCAACGATCTTGTTCATTTTATTGACGTAGTCTCTTTTGTTTAAAAGGACAACGCCAGAGCCTTTGTCAGGTTTGGTGATAATGATATCATCATTTTTTCGTAAGCTGCTGATTGCGCAAAAGCACTCTTTGTGCATTGTGAAGTCACGTGAATCTATCGTGCTGTCACAGTACAAATGAGCAAGATTGGCATGTCGGGTTTTCAAAGCAGTGCGTTGTTTAATAACAGAACTGGCACTGTGATGTAAAAGGTGTGCCCACAGTGACTCAAATTCGGCGAAAATTTCGTCTTTGCACAAATACCTAAGTGACAACTCAAAGTTGTTTGTCTTGATTGTCTAACGTCCAAATTAATCACATAAAGCACTTACTTACTCTATATCTTCCCTTTTGACGTGACACCGCCACTTATGAGAGCGTTACGAAAAGCTTATGGCTCAAACCGCTTTTTTCAAAGCTATATCAATACATTTTTAACGCAGTCATCATCTGATAAATACCACAATAAAATTCAGTTTAAATCTAAACTTGATTACGAGAGGTTTACGACGCCCTTCATTGATTCAACATACTAGAGCAAAATAAATCTAACGTAGGTGAAAATTAATTCGGTTAACACTAGAATGTCCAGCTTTTGATACATTATAGAATGCCCAAAGTAGTCATTTTGACAACCCAAGTATTTTAGGTTATTTTAATCGATCACATATTTTTTCACCTTGTTTGTGGCACTATCATTCACTTTTACATTATGTATGTCACTTCGGATTTATAATATTTTCTAATTCATTTTTCTATTTTCAGTGTTGGTGTTATTTTCGGCGATTGTTTTTATACGAGCACTTAGTGTCACTTTTTGATTGTTTTTTGTAAAGTTTTGCCCAAATATTAGTTTTTGAACAAAGTTGCCAAGTGAATATGGTTACATCCCATCAAGAAAAAGTTCTTAAAACTAACTAAGAGATATGATCTTTGGTCTATTTGTCTTTGGTTTTGTTTTGAGTGAAACCCTGATTTGTTTACGTGTTATCCAGATGACTGCATCCACGTTTATATCTATTGCCATTCCTGTGCCAGAGCATAAGTGACAGTAGATTCTACTGCATTGCATAAATTATTAACGTTTATCAAGTATTTTTCCCAATGAAAACTGCTGCTTATCCCCTGGATCAATTACACAAAAATTGTCAAACTGACTCCATGTAATTATTACATAAACAACATTTTGAAGTTTGGGTACCGGTACGTATATAAAGTGGTGCATTTAAGAATTTAGAGAGGCAAGATTGCATAAGAAACCATCTAAGTGCCCAAAGTTTACCCGCCAGATGCTCCAGTTGGAATATAGTATGTGAGGCAAAAACCCCTATGAGGTTTCAGTAGATGCAAAATTCTTGCTCACAACTCTCGACCTACCCTCAAACATGGCACACAAGATATTTCTGTCTCAAAAAGCATAAACTAAAGGATAAGTCTGTTTGGCAGTAAATTTCAAACATACACACAGACGCTGCCAAGGACAATTCTTGAACACGTGAGGTTCAAAATGCCTAGGTCAGTGAATCAACAAGAGTTAAATTCGAAGAAATGTAAGCACAAGAGCGGGTGAGTGGATGCAAAAGCTCTCCAAGAAGATCTGGAGAGTCTTGGTTTCACTCCATGCCTGGTCAAACCTAAAATGGGAAACGAGGTTGAGAGAGAAAGGGCCCACTTATAAGATGACAGAGCGAAATGAGTCAGGATGACTTGTAGGGAAGGTAGAGACGCCTCGGAGAGAAGAAGTGGGATAGGGGAGGACGAGAGGCAGCTGGTGGTGGCGCGACTAGCCGCTCGGTGAAGGCGTTACATTTTGGTGATATTGGTGACGCTTAAAAAAGGAATCTATCTTGGGGAAGCATAAGTGTGAAAGGAAGATCTTTGGCCAGGGTTACTAGATCTCTGTAGTGTTCCAACCTGCTTAGGGATAGACACTACTGGAGGTGCAGTGCAGTGCAGTTCTAATACAAGCACTGTAACGGAACAGGTACAACTTCCGAAGACCTGCAGTGCTTTTCCTTAGAATCAAATACGCAGAAACCATGAAAACACTGACCACGCGCCATCTATGAGCAATTGTGGGTAAAACCAGAAATGATCATCATGCTGAGCAGCTTGGAAGAGGAGATTGCAGAGTTGAATTGACAGCATATCCATGCATGTACAAGAGCAATTGCAAAAATTAATTACAGGAAAGAAGAAATTGACGTTGGTGGTATCGGAGTTATTTGCTAACTTAGTTTCGATTATCGTGCGACGTAGTTTACGTATCAGTTTACAATATTGTGTCGTTTTGATTATTTCGTTAAGTTATAATTTCATACACGAGTAAATAAAATTTCAGGTTAGTTTTAGCTCTTTTTAACTGAAACAGTTTTTAGCGTGAGGAAATATTTCTTTTAAAACCGAGTAAACTCAGTTTGATATTTCATTCTTCACATTACTTCAACTTCTGTGCGCCAAACAGGAGGTTATTTTGATGCCATTTTCAAACCCTTGGTACGACTGCACAAAGCAGTGACTGCGAAGCGGACGTTCATCCACCTCATTATATCGCAAACTAGTTGTTGATTTGTCTGTTCTGTCTTGGAATCAAACTTTTAAGCTGATTCAAAAGCAAATATAGTAAACTTATCACTAGAACCAATAGCTAAAAATCTACAAAAAGATATAGAGCAGCGTTCTCCAACCGAAGAGGAATTGCTCTCCAGGGATGTATTTTAAACTTTATGGGAAAGAATTTCTACATTTCAAAATTTACAAGTTATAAGTTACACCCAACTTAATGGTGTTATGCTTAATAGAATATTGGTGTTTTTAGATTATTCTATGCCTTCGTTTTGGGAAGCTATTTAACGAAGTAGTCACACACGAACAATAAGGAAAAACCAGACCGGTTTCGCCATTATTGCTGCTCTTCAGTGGCGCGTATCCGACCAGCAGGAAACGAAATCTTCAAGATTGACCTTCTACGTATCTATGGTAAGTACCACTCGACCACCTGACTGGACGCCGTTGCTGATGTTGAACCTGCTTTTTTTTGGAAGTGATTGATTTGGATTTCCTGGTTTTGCTACTTGTGGAGTGCATAGAATCCACTATGTTGCAACTCCACAGCGGCCCCTCACAATTAAGACTTTACCACAACAAGACGTAAGCATCGGACTGTACCGTTTACTCAACTTACTGTAAAATGCTGGTCAAATACGCACTACAGAAGACCCCTGATAATGACGAAACCGGTGTAGTGCTTCTTTATTGTTCGTGTGTGACTACTTGGTATTCTATATCCTCACTCTCTTATTACGTAGCTATTTAGCAATGTGACGAAATAAGTGTATGCACACAGAGGGATTGAACGATCCCGTGAAAAGAGTGGCAAGCTTTGCTGAAAAAGGTAGTTTTTAGTTTTCGACATAGCAACCTATAGTAAATTTATAGCAAGCTCACGGTGTCACGGTTGAGGTAAACTGGTATATCATTAAATAAACAAACACAAACTTTCATGGCTAAAGCTACCTCTTACATAGGTGCTGTAAAATAGCAGCAATTAGAAATACAAGCTAAAAACGTTAACAGCAAAAGAAAAATGTAGCTTATAGTTGTGTTCACCATTCCATTTATTTTGCAACAAATACTTTTACTTAACATAAAGACAGCTTTTCGGAAAATATTAGGAGCCCACATCACAAGTGCGTCTCGAAACAGATAATTATCTTTTCAAAACAAGGGAAAAGTAACCCCTTGACAAAAGATGATCTCCAAAAGAAAACAATTACTTCTTCCTATTAAATATAAAAAGGCGTCCCACTAAAATTTTATCCGAAAAGTATGCAAAATTTTCTCCAATTCAAAACATTTTAAAGAAAATAATTTCAAAAGTCCATTGCTTTTAAAAGGGCATTTTTCCTTTCTCAATTTCGGCACATTTACTCCTCTTTCACACACACACACACACACATACAAACCAATAAAACATTTTATTCTGCGTATATTGACTGACTTTATGATAGATGATTCCTTCAAACAGACTTTTACTTAGAAATAGACTCACAATATTGATGTCTTTCAGAATCTAAAATTCAAACGAGCGTAGCTGATACTGTACAGTATAACCAAGATAAGGCTGCTCATCTTGAAGAAGGTATACTTGGGCTTTGCTCCTTATAGGAATTAAGCTATGCATCCACTAGCGTTAAATTTAGAACCTGCATTTTTTCTTTTATTTTTCTGACAAAAGTTTGCTCTTTCTCAAAGATAAATGCTAAAACCAGGACTCAACCATTTTCATATCAACAATGAGTAATTTGACACATAGCATCTCAAAAATATCTTTGTTTACTGATATTATTATCATTGTGCTAAGATTCCCTTCAAAACTATCGGTTGAATGCCCAGAAACAAACAACAGCGAGATACATTTTTTACGGACTGCAATTTTTGGCCATATGGTAGTTTTTTCAAGTTTCTACAGGTCTATATTAACTAAAAGTGCATTTGGCTTTGATTATGTGGTGTAATTCTAGACTGACTCCCTCGTGGTTACTGGTCTGCCGTTTGAACAACCGGCTGCAAATCTGCTAAATATACAAGCTGGCCGAGTAAATATCTAACCCATTAATGCCCAAAACCAAATTAAATTATTTTATAAAGTTGTTTATATTTAAATTGGTGTATGTTGGCATGACTTGCATATATTTAGTTAAATTTCAGAATTTTACTGCTTAGTTGTGTTTTACAGGGGCGTACCCAATTGGGTACACTGGGCATATATGCTGTCACAAGTTATACTTTTAAAATAAAAAATCAAAATTAGAAATAGAAAACAGTATGCAAAACATGATGAAGAAATACAATTTATTTGGTCAAAAAATACTGCACATGTATTATGAATGCCATTGTGTCCGCAATAGTGCTTATTTAGGCTGATGGTACACCTCAAAGAAGTCCTCTTCTATGCACAAAGTCACTTTGCTCTTCTTGCAACTCCAACGCGCCTGTTTGTGGCAATGACGGCATCGGAGCCTGTAAAGCTTCTGTGGAAAATGTCCCCATGGTTCCTCCCTGATGCTCTGGGGGACTGCTACAGAAGTAGCAGCACGTTGAGCGTCACCTTCTTGTACCCGCAAATAATGACGAGTCACATGCCTCATAAAGTTTAGCAAATCCATGGGATCCTCCTAATTTGCTAACAAATACAGCCGCTATGCATTCACCACGCAGGTATTGAGCATGTGTGGGTAAACAACACCCACCACCATTTCTTGCTCCGAATTCCAATGCGATAAGCATTGATAGCTTGGTTTAGCGAATCTACACTACCCATTCCCAGGACACACGTTGCACATAAGTGAGGGCGCTGGGTGTCGACGTTCTTCTTCATGTCTTTGGACCATCTCTTGACACTGTCTAATGGATCCACTGTGTCGTAGTTGGTTCCCAAAATAACAATGCTGTTGTTCTTCCATTTCGCAATGAAGATTTCATTGATTTCTTCGTATGTATATTTTAGCCACACCCTTTCCTGTTTTTTCAATTCCTTTGCATTTTAGCATTTTAGCAAACGATTTTCTTGTAAAATGCCCGTTGCCCTAAATCCTTTGTTCTTTAGCGCCACAAACAGGACGTAACTTGAAAGGAAGTTATCAAAAAAGACAACATGATCTGTCGGATCACTTACAGAATTGAGAAGTTCCATCACAACCAAAAAGTTCCAAAAAAATATAAAAATGCATATAGCTCACATTCCGACAAAGTTTGACTGTTTGAACCCACCAGTGCCCAGTGTACCCAATTGGGTACACCTGATTTTTTATGCAAATTCGTGAACACAGTAAAGGATGGCAAAATATGAAATAGACCTATAAATTTAGAAGTATTTATGACAAATAAGTAGAGCCTGGAATATTATTTTATTCAGTCCAATAATTTACAGAAAAATAAAACACAGCACGGTGTCAGATGTTCAATAGAATCTCGGAAATGCTAAAATGCCGTGCACATTTTTTCAAGACATTAAGAAGTGAAGCCACAGCAAATGTGAAAGTGGTGAAGGTATGCTCATAAACAGCAACTTTCACCAACAGATAGTTGACATTCATTTATAATTTTTTGTTAAAACTGGAATTTTTCACTGTATCCAAATGGGTACAGTGGGCACCAATGGGTTAAAAAAGACTTGAAAAAAAGATATAATACGAATTATTGGAGCTGGTGTTAGCCTGTTTAAGATATTACTTTTAATTAATTGATATTAAAGCATATAGGCTAACTGCAATCAGTTGAATAAAATACCACTTCCACGACCGGTTTCGTTCCTATTAGAACTCATCAGGTAGACTCAGGTATTGAACCGACGATCACATGAATTGCTTCATGCGGTTTATGCCACTCCGCCATCGGTCCTTTCAACTGATGCTGTTAATTTTAAGCTATATTTATTTTAAGCTAGATTTTAAGCTAGAATCGGTTAATTTTAAGCTAGAATCGGTTGTTAAACCCCTTATATAAGCTTAAAATTAACAGCATCAGTTGAAAGGACCGATGGCGGAGTGGCATAAACCGCATGAAGCAATTCATGTGATCGTCGGTTCAATACCTGAGTCTACCTGATGAGTTCTAATAGGAACGAAACCGGTCGTGGAAGTGGTATTTTATTCAACTGATTGCAGTTAGCCTATATGCTTTAATATCAATTAATTAAAAGTAATATTTGAAAAAAAGAGTTTCTTTGCCGTTGATTAAAGGGGGATATAGTGTTGTTTTGAAGTACATTGATTTTATGAAAAACTTATGAAAAAAAGGCTGAACAATCACTGTTGAAAGTGTTGTTGGTGAAAGCTTCTTGTTTTGGAACTATTTTTGGCCATGAATTAACAAATTAAGATTAAAACATAATCAAATTTAGAAATGTTAGTTCCGTTACAAACACTAAAACTGAATTACCTGAGGCCACAAGCGTGTTTAGTAGAAAGAAAGGAATTTTGTTTCATGGCTCGTCCGTTTGGCTTCGCAACAAAACAGGAAATCAGGCATAACTTGCGTTTAAATATTAATTTAATATATCTATATTCCATTTTTTCAAAAATTCGAGGTGCGCATATCGGAAATTCTTCTTTTTGGCTTATGTTTTATCAACATTTATCAATTTTGTTAGAGAGATTAAGCTGTTGCTTGATTCTTCACGAAAGCTTTAACAAAATCTTATTGGCAGCGTATAATTTAATCTGCATGTTATAGCTGGTTTAACCATTCTACATTATCATACACTTTTGATTATTAGATACCTCAAACATTTTGTGAAAACAAAATGACTCACAACCGCCTTCTTTTGTTTCATTATCTAACTTATGTTTAACATCAACCTAAAAAATGATTACGAGAGCTTCAAATCAATAGATGTTTAATTGCAACGTGAAATTTTTACTTTTGGTATAAAATTCTTAAGCATACACTTTGTTGTTGTAACATATTATAAGCCTAATTTTCCCCGATACAAAGCCTGCATCAGGTGGTGCAACCTGCGGCTTATGGCGTAAAATTTTGTGGTCTGCAGAGGAATGACAAGTGTGAGTAAAGGCCAACGTCCACAGATTGAATTTTTGAGTGGACAGTTCTGAAAATTAGATGTTTTGAACTCGATCTTATTGTTTGATCTTCCAAACAAAATAAAAGTTATTTAAATGTGTTTGGTGGTAGAAATTGGCAAAAGCATCACAATAAAAACAAAGTTCTTCAAGTTTGATTTCTAACAAAAATTGGCAAAAGAGTAATCTCGGTGATAGGATTCGACTTGTTTGCAAAATCCTGTTCTTGGAATCTCTTAAATCCCTAGAATCGGTTGTTAAACCCCTGATCTAGAAACTGTGATAATGAGAGAAGTTCTTAAAAAATTTGAACCAATCACTGGTTACTGTCAAACCGTTGATCTCAAAAAAAGCCTTTCTCGCAAAAAATAGCTTTACGTTAATGTTCACTTCACAAAGTCTGACTGGTCCGCGAAATCTTCCACTGCTGAAACATTGGCGGCCTTGAGAAAAGATCGCAAACCCTTGGTCTACATAATTCTGTTATTTACCAATGGAGACCTACTAGTATATTGGATGGCCTAGTCATATTTTCTCTAATACTGCCCCACAATGTTTCTTGCAGCAACTACATACGTAGCCGTAATTTAACCTAATGCGATTTTTCAAGCCTCTGTCATATTTCAATTTTTGTTCAAAGTTGAGGCTGCATAAAAGGCACAGAAGCTGAGATTTTAGCTTACCTAATATATAAAGCGCAATTCTGTCTGCCTATGTGTCTGTGTGTCTGTCAGTCTGTCAGTGTGTCTGTTTTAACTCCTGAAACTGCTATAGGTACAAGCATCAAACTTGGCGCGATTGATCACCACTCCGTGGTGAGTGTCACAAGGATATTTGTGACATCATGATGACGTCATAACCAAAATATATTTTTTAATTTGCATTACTTGACACAGGACAACTGCGTTTTGCTGAAACGAAAGCCAGCTTCCGACTTACCACATTACAAAAACTTTCATTTGTTTGGGGTCTAAAATGACGTCACAATCAACGATCCATTGAAAAATCTGTTTTTTGTTTTTTCTCAAAAAGTACTCATCGCAGAAACGCGATTAAACGTTTTTTCAGAAGATATTAATAATCTGTTTTGAACAAAAACAATTCTTCAACAATTATTGCTTATTTGACAATGCCACAGGCACTTCTTTATTTAGGAACTTCAAGCCATATAAGCATTTTTATTCTCTATTTTGCTTGCGCGCTTAAAAACGACTCTAAGATGTCATAATATCTCCCCTACAATAAACACAAATTTTTGGCTACCGCAGATCATAATATGAACATGTTTTCAAAAATTACAACCTTTTTGCAAAATCAGTTTATTAAATAACTGATTTGTGACCTCATTTCTCAACCGATTTTCAAACTTTATTCCACAAATTAACGATTATTTCAATGCGATTCCGATAGTGTGTAATATGTACAATTAATACAAGCTTTTATACTGAAAAAACTGAACTTCAAGACATGTGGTGTAACTGTTTACCCCTCCCAAAAAGAGGTAAGCTCAGTAAAAACAGGTAACTTTAATGCAACAACGTTATAGTAAGGTACTAACAATTACTGTCCTTTAAAAGGTTAGGAAATTTCCTTTCCAGCGATATGTGACTCCAATTGCTTAGGGTTAAGTATTAGTTTATAATGGCTGATCAAAAATTGGTTGCCATACACCGTGTTTCATTTAGGGTTGAACAATTATCCTACTTGACCTAACAAACTTGCAATTGTTAAATCAAAGTTAGTTCTTTGGAGCATTTTGACTACTTTTCCTCACAAGCATGGTTCTTTTGCATCATCTGTTGACGTTTTCAAAAATATTCATCAAAAACTGAAATCTGTAAATGTTTATGAAATGTAGTCTACCGGTTAAATAAAACGCAAAATTTTGTTTCCTACAGTTCACAAAATTCCAATTTCTAGAAAAACTAAGTCCTTTTGTACATCTTGGCTTTTCTTTTTTGATAGCATGGATCTTTGGCATTATCCATCAAAACATTCAAAAAGATTCATCGAAAAATGAAGTCTATAAATTTTAATTTGCAAAGCAAAAGACTTGGTCATCACTCAAGGAAAAGAAAAGAGGTAAAAATGGTCCTTTCTTATCGTTTGCAACAAAATGTAAGTGTCGAGCTGCATATGATCTAAATGTTGAAGCAATTTCCTTTGCAAATGGGCGAGGCTGGCGCAGCAGCCAGCTGATTTGATATTCTTAACCTCGATCTTATTAATGGGGGCCCCGGCTATTGCTATTATTGAACTGTGAGTGCTTCATTTCGAGTTGGTTTGCTCTTTGCATGGCGGCTACACCATCAGTTTTGACTATGCTTCACCTCCCCCCCATCCACTTACTCTTTTAAAAGGTACGAATGGTAATTTGTGTCATGACACTTTCGTTTTGACTACTTCCGGTCTTGATTAATAAACCAACATGATCACCATTACATGTACAGGAGCAATCGCTTATATTTATCAAAACATTTCGTTGGGGCTCTAAGAAATGTTTGTACGGTGAAGCTGACGCAGCTGCATTAATTGATACGTTTTAATGGGTGCGGGTGATGGTATGCCCAGCCGGGTTTAAATCGCACCAAAGTTAGGAAAAACATTTTTCTATTTTGCTTGATCATTGTTTTATAGAGCTACCGGGGTCAAACCAAACATTTGGAAAAAACTAAGGACACTTTAAACTCCCCAGGGCACGTCAAACAGGGAGAAAAGAACATGCCACATAATGCGTAGCCAGCGAGAACTTAATAAAGTTTAAGGGGAAATCAAAAGAAAACAGCCCCACTGTGTGAAATCGCACCACACGAAAGATTTTTTTGCCCTTTTGATTTAGAATAGCTTATTATCAGAAACGTGTTCTCTATTTCCAAACTACGGGAAACGCAAGGCTCCCTTGAGTTCGTGTCAGCAACAAACAGAGCACATAGATCAAAGGCATAGCCAGGATCTTGAAATGTGATGTTCTATTAGGAAAAGCAACACAAAATGTTGTGTAATTCTAACGTGCAGAAAACACATAAACTTTTGGTAACTCTTCATACAAGAACCTGATAGATGAAGCCGGCTTGGCCGGCTAAACCGACACTCTCAACCCCGACGTTACTGACGGGGTCTCTTCGGGTGACACCGTCATATATACTATAAAGCAAAAATTTTTTCTTATGCTGATATGCTACCTATCATGGTATTTATGTCATTTGTGTCTAAACTCTACATCACTGTAACAAAATCCCAAGTTTAAGAATAAATCAACATAAAATCATAATTATAACAATTTGTAAAACTGCATATAGAGAGGACAATAGCGCTTTTGTCTCTATGCTGGAAACAAGACCAATAGCGCAGCCAAATTAGGAACTTAATACCACAAATATAAATAGGAAAGAGGCAGCACCAATTGGCAAAATAGGCTTACCATTAAATAGATTTTTTCTGTAATTGTGAAAGCAACCTCCATTTTGCCGCTACAATCACCTTTGACTAGATGTAATCCGTCCTTCACAGATATTAGCAATAATTAGTGGTAAGATTCTTTGTGAGCATTGCCAGTCATGATTAAGAGAATATGATGATCACAATTTCGTAGGGAAAAATTGTGAAAGTGCATAAAATTCATCAACTTTTACTGCTTACGCAAGAGCCCGATGCGTGAAGCCTTTGCAGCCGGTTGAACCGAAATGCTAAACCCGCTCATTACTGATGAGGGCCTCTGCTGGGCGACTCCGGCAAAGCCGATTAGTAATAGTATAGATTTCTGCTCCAATTTAGCGAGCTGAAAGTTTTTGGTAAAAAGGAAACTTTCCTGTTTGGAATCACTGCCAATAAATCTTATGTGGTGTAGCAGTTGGTATTTTTCTTTTGTATCAGTCGATTCATCCAACTGGAGTAAAAAAACCTTGATTTCCATCAATTCATCTCAAAGCTGTTCTAGTATTTCTGATAGTCAATTTTTCAACAAAAAGTAAATCTTTACCAAGCTAATAATGTATCATAAAACTTGTAAATATAGATATGAAATGTTAAAAATTGTTAAAATGATGCTTGTGTTGTAATTTGTATGTATTTGAATAGAAGCAAACACAAATAAATATATTGATCACTAGCAATGCCTGTTGATCTGATTTTATTCTTAGCCTCAAGTGACAAAAAACTATTGCTGTTACACAAAAAACACCTTTATGTTCAGATCCGCTAGTAAGTTGCCAGCACTTCTGGCTAACTGAGGCTATTGAAGTATGTAACGCCAGCATCGACAAGTGACACTTGAAAAGTTGGTTGGTGGTACAGTATTTGAAATTTACCCCAAAGCTTTTCGTCCAACACTTTTCAAAGGAATATTCGTCAGAATGAGGAAGAGAGAAGTGTGACGGCTGTTATAGCGTAAATACAAAGAAAGAATGGCTTTCTCGCTCGAGCCAATCCAATAAGAGCCCACCTCATATCTCATACTCAGCAATAGAACACTATCTTTTGCAAAATCAATCATGTGCACAGATATTTATGCCTTAAAAGCCGCTCCATTTCTCTCTTTTCTAATTCCAATTAAAAAATGTTCTTTAAGCAAAATTTTTCACCTAATTTTCAATCAATTTTGAGAGCATTTGCAAAAAGTGCTAACCCACAAAACATCATCCCCTGGGTGGACCGCCCCGCTTTGTGAAGCCAATGCTGCCGAAGTAAAGTATTTTCAGAAGTTGGCAGCCGCCCAAACAAAATAGCGGCGCTGCTGCTTTCGGTCCTTTTAACGCAATCCGCTTTTTCAACGCCGACGCGCAATTAATTTTGGTATACAACGGCACCTCAAGGAGATTACTCACTACCTCACTCACTTACTAAGGCGTCAATCTTGTTTTTGTTGACTTGACTTTTAAAAGAAAATATAAATTACTAGCAGCAAGATAGGCCACTAGTAATTTCACTGTAACCAACCAGGTATACGAAGGTAGTGTTAAATAAACGTTCCAACCGTAAATAGCAGGCCTATTTTAAGTTTTAATCATTGCACCTCGGCGTTTTGAGCTCTAACGTCGATGTAGATTATTATCAATGTTTCTTCAATCGCTTGATATATCCTATGAATTTCAAGCCATCTTTTCCGCGGACAACACATGTTGGATAATTTCGCTACGCAAAATTACGCAACCAATGACTGCTCACAACCCAAGGTTAACAAACAAAGAGCTTATACCTCATCAGTTGCATTCTTACGACGCTTTGTTATCGGAAAATGTTTTAACGTAAACATTTTTCTTAAGTATCACGACGTGAAATACAAACAAAACTGCGTCAGATTTTACGCCTCGAATGTTTGTGAGCAGAAATTTCACATTTGATCGATTCTTACCAACTCTTGAGATTTAATAATTAACCCAACAATTTTGACACCTGGAAAGGTTTTTCTATGGGATTAAAAACAAAAATTTTACGCAGGATAGCAAAAGCGGTGAAGCAATTTCATAAAAGTAGTGACGTTACCGCTGGCTAAATAAAGTACGCCGAATACAGTAAAGTCACCCGCCCTGCACCCTAGTGACCGGCAGATGACGATTCGACCACTACAAGATTAGCTCGGTAGAGTTCAACGGCTACCTTCCATGCCTTATCCTTAGGTCTAAGGACTTACGCTTGAGAAGCTAGGTTGCCGGCCCACTCTTTTACAACACAACTCTATTGATATACAAGCTTTCGCGCGTAACAATCACCGACACCACACTGTAGCATCCGATAGTCCCCCTTCCTTCTAGTAGTACTTGGCCCTTGCCTTCTAATTCTTCACCCTTTTTCCTTCTTTTCTTTCTTTTCTGTATTGTTGTCTGTTTGCTTTCGTCTCTGTCGTTTCCAAAAAACCCACCCGTATACATACTTCCCATTCGCACGTAACCGAAATAAAGTTCCCAAATATTTTAGCCAATCAAAATTACTAAAAACTAAAAATTAACAAGAAAAGGTTTAAAAACGCGGAAATACCGGAAAACTGCTACCCAAAGAACAACCAATAAAAACGCATATAAAATAAATCAGAAAAGCTCTGTCTACGGGGGGAGTACAGGAAATAACTACCAATAAGATTGCTTTAAGAATAAAATAAACAAGCGACGGTTTGTAAACGGGGAAATACCGGAAATAATAAACGAAAAAGAAAACTACGTCGACACGGGATAATAACATGAATATTCCAGAGATTATTATAGTTACATAAAGAAACGCGCCGCTTTCTCTTCCGCTCCGAAAAAATAACGCGCTCCTGCTCAACAAAGCGAGTGCTCAAGGCGCGAGGCTTCCGAAAGGAAGCAATGCTATTGAGAGACATTTACAAATTTACAAAGCCACCCATGTACGCGTTTTATCCTTTTAGACTCATCAACAGGGCTTGCCAAGGGCCAAGAGATCCCCCCCAATAGCATCAACGTTGACTTAATACATATCCATAGTAACTCCCAAATGTGAATTTTTATTTGAAGAACAATTGCCCATCATTGTTTCAAATACAGTTTCATTGTTGGCAATTGAAAATCTGACAATATGTCAACATGAAGGAGCTTCTTGGCCTACATCAGATATGACTTTTATAGTTTTCTATATCATTCTATTTTGTTTATTCAATGTTGAGTAGTGGAAGATTGCAACACTTCGCTAGTGCTTACATCGATTTTCGTCGACAAGGCAATCCTGTGGATTGCAGCGCTGTTTATGCTGGCGATGATTGTGCATTCAAAGCTACTCCATGCTTATACTAATTTGATTTTGAAGATTTACTTCACACCAATTTCTCTTGCTTGATTGCACTAATACCGTGATAAAAATTTACAGTACAAACAGTATTTGTAACTTCGAAATGAGTCTAAAAAACAAAAATATTCAAGCATATTTGCCAAAAAAATTTTCTGAGACCGAATGATAAAAATATATGACAACAGCAAAACCTAACAGTGGATCATATAGGTTGCATTTGTTAGTGCAAAGACTGTACTAGCAAGCCCTTCACAATTTGTGGATCGAGAAAAAATAAAGAAAATAATATTGAGGCAAAGCAAAAACAAATCCAAGGTTTTGTGGTAATATTTAAAAGTGTAAATCTCTACAAAAGTAGTAACATCTAGATTTAAAAATTTTGGCCTTTCTCTTCTTTCGCTTTTTTTGTTGTATCGGCACTACGTGCAATCAATTAAAGTTGGTTTCAGTCAGTAGTTTTTAGCTTGGGGCTTAACAAATCTGCGCCACTAAATAGGAACAATCGTTTTAAAAAAGTTGATCTCGAAAAAACAAGATCTTCGATTTGATAAAAAAAGAGCAGGTTTACATATTAAAAGGCTTTCAGCTGCCGTGCTCATTCTGGGACCCCAGGATTTGTCGAAGTTTGGAAAATAACCCACAATTTTTGGGGGTTTGTGAAGATTAACATTTCTTGAGATTTGGGTAGGAATAAATGAGTGAACATCCGATCTCAATAGAATCCTCGGAGAATTTTGAAAAAACAGCGGATTCAAACAGAAAAATTGCAATACAGACCAAGCTAAAAATGTTGGTCTGAATGATTTTATTTGCTTTTGAACGTTTGTTGCTGCAACTCTATCTTCTCTAGATTTGCTTGTTGCTCGGTTAGCAATTAAATATCCACGATTGGAATTCTTTTAACTTCAAATTTAAAACCCTGAGCTGGTTTGTTTATGTTGTACTTTAGACGTAAATACAAAAATTCTAATCAAAATTTGAGTATTTTAAAATCCACACTGTTGTTAAAGCAAGTAACTTCAATAAATTAAAAGTCATTTTAATTCGTATAACATCTTAAAATTCGAACGTTTTCGACTTTCATAAAGCCCTTTCATAAAGTCGAAAACGTTCGAATTTTAAGATGTTATACGAATTAAGATGACTTTTAATTTATTGAAGTTACCTGCTTTAACAACAGTGTGGATTTTAAAATGCTTTACCTCTCTGCCAAAATTTTGAGTAATCAATACAAATCATCTGCGCCCGATAACTTTTATATTGCTAGCTACCAGTGGTTACGATCGATGGACAGCGTCAGAAACAAAACAACAAAGCGAGTGCTGAAGGCGCGAGGTTTCCGAGGGGAGCGATGCTATTGAGAGATGTTATCAAATTTACAAAGCCATCCATGGACGCGTTTTGTCCTTTTGAACTCATTAGCAGGGCTTGCCAAGGGCCAAGAGGTCCCCTCAATAGCATTAACGTTGACTTTTATAAAAACAAACTAACACAAAGCATAATACTTACGTTCCGTTTACTTTTGAACGAGGTTTGTTTTGACGTACTGCTAGCCGCTCGATTATTCGAAGCAGTGATTAGGTATAGAAAGGTCTTACAAAGGTTACAAACTAAATGCGGTGCTTTAAGGCATGGCTGGCAGCACGTGGTGCATGGCAGCAAAACTCGGCGCGCGAGAAGGCCAGTTCCAAAGCGCGAGTTCGAATCCCAAAGACACGTTGCACTAACGCCAACGTTTAAGAATACAATGTACGCATAACTTTAAAAGAAGGATTAACTGATTTCGGTGGGTCCCAAATGACTGCACCGTGGCTTATATAGCATTAAATATAACATACAGGTTAAACCTTGTTTTATTCGTGAAATATTGTGCTGATTATTATTTTGTTAATTTTTTTGCCATCCTCCCCTACCCAGAGAATTGATTGTTTTTATCGGGCACTGTAGTCTCGCTTGATTTCCGTGCTAAAAGCATTGACAATAATCACGCAATTTATAAATCAAAAACTGCTTCTTACTGCAATATACAACATTCTTGAAGCAGTACAATTACTTGGAATTTTGTAGTAGCAACGGAAGAAAACCAATTGCATATGGAAGTAAGCTTTGAGTAATTCTGATAAACGTCTTTCTCTACTCGAATATGCTAAAGCATTTGTTGCAATCGTAGACTGCAATATAATATTGCAATTCGCAAGCATAGAATGCGACAGCTCATCACAGAAATACCACGACAATATTGCTCAGATAATTATGCCTGCGCGCTAAATTTTCGTCAATGGTGGAATGTAAGCTGTGACGTGACATAACAAATCGTAGATGAGCAGATATACGGTTGCACGCTTGATACAAACTTTTTGAAGAAACCAGATAATTTGATCCCCTGATCCCTGTACGATACCAAACGTGATATCTAAAGTCAATGAATGTGGTAATTTGACTATCAAAAATAATATCGAGACTAAATATTTTTAAACAAAAACAAACATTGCAAGCAATCATGGAAAAGAGCGTTCATAAAATAAAAACTGGGTACAATCTATGCAAGCATTAATATTTCGCTTGGCCGATTGCGAATATTTATTTTTACTTCCACCTTGAAAGCCAATTTCTTTTTCAGCTGATACGCACTACATCCGGGCTTCTCAAACTATTGGTTGCCACCACGTTTGGGGTTGCGAAAAAAATTCAAAACAAATTGGCTTGATCAACCCAAAATGAAAGTGCACGTGACCTCCACAAGAATATTAAAAGTAGGCCTGGAGTGAAACTACTTTGACAGCATTTTCCAGGGCAGCTCATTATTCACTCTGTCCGTTGTGTTCTAGGATGTCCATATGTTTGATGTTTGAGCTATCGAATAATCAACCAATCACAGCAAGTTATACATTATCGCGTCTCGATTATTGTAACTTCCTGACCGACATTGATCTTGTTTCCAGGAGTTCCGTTTGGAAGGAAATTTTCTCGTTTTTAACCAAAAATTCATAAAAAATTTTAGAGGAAAATGATCAAAATGAGGAGATCAGAAGGAAATATAATAATATAAATAGATTTAGAAAAAAATATTTAATAAAATAGAAATTCCAACTTGTCATGTGGAAATACGGGAACTGTTGGAAAAACTCTGAACTTTATTAAATGGTGCAAACAACAATACAGAATAGGATTATACCGTCTCATTTGTTATTCATGATGGTTTTATTTCATGCATAGCAAAGTAGATTGGGACCAGCTATTTTTGATAGCTCGGGATTGTTGGTTTGATTTAGTAGTCAAGCAAAAACTGATCAAAAAGTGTATAAGCTGTGAGGATTGGGCACCTCATCTGCAGCGTAATTATAGGAAGGGCTTTGTGCCATGCCACCTTTCTTTTGACCTTACCAAAAAAAGAATCAACACCTAAACAATTATTTACATTTGCGTTAATTATCATATTTTTTTTTCAATATCTAATTAAAGATCTCTTTTCGAGAGGCAGCAATTCATTTCATTGCTAAATCATCAAGAACATTCACCCCGTCACATATCCTTAATTACTTTTATAAACTAAATTGTTTTTGATCAATTTTTATTTGCCTTACTGTTTCCCTTTCCCGGTTTTATTTATTTCTGTGTAATTGCTTTCTTGGATTTTATGCATTGGTATGATTTTGTCTTGAATAAAAATACCACTTGATTTTGCAATCTGTTGTGCATTTTAGAGATGGAAGATGGTAGGGAGATGACCCCCCCCCCCCTTAAAGAGCATAAAGTAGCAAAAAATGTAAACGGAAAGTTATTTTCGAGACAAAGTTTTCAATTTCAATAAGTCGATCTAAAAAAAGGTCTTTATGTTGCTTTGAAGACCAAAATGAGCAAAATTCTCGTTCAATGGTTTACTTTGTTTGAAGCTCCCCCACCCTCTTCCCCACTAGGCTGCAGTGAAAAAAGAAAAATTTTGAATTTTAAAAAGTGGTGTTTATATATGTCCCCAAATATGGTGTAAATGGCGTAGAAACCAATTTTAGGTTAGTGCACCCTCTAGTGGTCGTGCACATCCGTCGAACAGGAGAAAAATTGCTATTTTTACCATAACTTGAGAACCGCTTAAGCTAGAAAGCTGGTTTTTGGCTTAAAAGATGCAGAAACACCACTTTCCTATCTTCATTAAGAGAAACTTTTCTTCTAAAATGCTTTCTAAAAAAGTTACAGGCAAAAAACACATTTTTGAGAAAATTTATGCACTTTCATATCTAAAATATGGTCTATTTTGGCATTTGCAAGACTTCTAAGATGATTGTTAGTGACTAATTCAGTTAACTTTGGTCTAATTCATTACCTGGGGCTGTTTGGATGTTTCATAGAGCAAGTATCATATTATATATTTATAAAATATCATATAAGCAATATGCAAAAAAATACTAAATGCAACACACGTTAGCATAAACATGGAGAGCTGAATGATAATAAAACACTGTTCACAAATAGCATATGCATGAAGGAAGATGTACATGCAGTAAACACATTGCAATGACCTTAGCAGCTAAATTTTCTCCTTCTAATATCTCAACAAATCTGTCATGGACTTAGTAGCACCAACTGACTCTTCAATGTTCTATGGTTTGAAGATATCATACCAGCAAGTTCATTATATTTACGGTGAAGGGTTCAGATGGTTAAGAAACTTAATATTTTGTTGAGTTTTCATTGTGAGCGCAGACAATTTCTGATGCTAATGCCTCACTTTAGCGAGCATCATAAGCAATCAGTGTGTCACTTTGATTAAGGGCTGACATGATCTCAGAAGCCGCAGGTTTAAGTCACTGGTTGGTGTGGGCATGGGTTCGAATCCCATAGGCATATGTCGCCATATTTTGCTGGCATACCCTGAAGCCAACCCATATTGATTTTCTGTCTTCTTATTTCAGAATGTTTGTGCAAATAATTGTTGAATACAGCAAAAAGT